>CM038231.1:27213430-27813430 GCA_021442155.1 Cymbidium sinense
CTTTTTTGTTATTGCAAGAGCTTATAATTTTGACCATAATAATTATAGATATATTCAGGGATCTCGGCATAAAGCTCAATGTCAACCTGAATATATATACAAAAAGATCTCATATTTCATAGGAGAGGGTTGAACAACCTTGATTATGAACAAATGCCCCATTGTCTAGTAGGGGGATTGCATATTAGTTCAGAAATATATTCCAAGGTTTGATTTTCTTTATTGCAAAATAGACATGATATTTTTTATTTTTTATTTAATCATAATATGTATCTAAGAATCTCGGCTTAAAGCATGATGTCGACTTAGATAAATATGTAAAAATGCCATCTGTCTAACAGGGGGAGCTTTCGTAGTAACTGTTGAGAGAATTTGGAATGTCTTTGGTCTTATGCTTTGTGCTCTCGGACTTGTTGAAGACTTTCTCCTGAGAGTTTGAAATTTGTATTTTCCTCCTATCCTAGCTTTGTGCCTTGGTAGACTTAATGGAGTTGATGGTTTTGTTGGCAAGATGAGAACATCTTCGGTCATATGCATGGTGCTTTGACGGACTTATTGAAGACTTCATCTGGATTCGAATCTTATATTTCCTTCTACGGCTTCATGCCTTAACTTTGATGGAGGAAAGTCTTGAATTATTTTAAAGACTTGTCAGGTGATACGAAATTACATTCTGCCCTAGCTTTCTTCTTTCGTGGGCTTATAGAAGGATGTCTGTCGAAGACCTAGACCTAAGAGCTTGTGTTGGGTCAATGGAAAATAGTCATCAGTCCTATACTTTGCGCGTAATGGACATATTGATGACATAACTCCCTTAGTTCAGCCTTTGGCTTTGTATGAACATTGGGGTGACTTCCTCGGTCCTTTGCTTTTTGCTTAGCTGGATTTGCTGAGGAAGAGTTTCATTCGGTCTTTGCTTTCTGCTTTTACAGATATGTTGAAGGAGTTGACATTTTTCATTTGATATTGATACCAAACTCAGCATAGTGCTTTCTCGAGTGAGGATCTTTTTGTTGGATTTAAAAAAAATGACCTTACGACCATTAGGGATGATCTCCCAATCTGAGCCACTTGAACTCACCAAGTTGGAGGGATTTAGAGATTTGGATGCTCTTGTCTTTGAACTAACAAAGTAGAGGGATCCCTTACTACGGCTTTTATGGCGTATTGAGTAAGCAGACCTGTCGGCGACTCGACCATATTTGAGCTTATTGAGTCTGACTTTTAGAACCTACTCGAGTTTTGGTCTTGAGCAATTGATGGAGGATTTTATCATCAGCTAACAAGGCGGGGGATCTCTTACTACGGCTTTTGTGGCATGTTGAGTAAAACAAACTGTCGACAACTGGTCATATTTAGGCTTGTTGAGTTGACCTTATGCACTAACTCGAGCCTTAGGCGAATATATGAATGTAAGATGTGTTTCCAACTTAATTTGTTGTAATTTATAGACTTGAAAATTTCTCTTTTTAGTTAGTAAGACTTTGAGATTTGTGAACTTTATGTATATGGAGATCTCGACTTTGGGTGCGATGTCAACCCAAATATAATAGAAAGACCCCCTATTTCATAGGGAGAGTCTGACATTTTGCTGTAAAATTAAAAAATGCCCCCTGTCTGATAAGGGGTTTTTTTTTCTTCATTTCGGAAATGCATTCTTTTATTACAAGATAATTTTCAAGCAAAATTTGCACATGTAATGAGAGTGAGGAATAATTAGTCTTCTCAGCACCAGGACCAATTCTCCTTCTTGAAAAGCTTGAGGATGTAATATATGATTGAATGCTTTGGGCGTCCCTGCTCAGACTTCTAAATTTTATTGTACTTGGAGCCTAGCTTTGCAAAGTGCATCAAGCTCTTCTATATGTAGATGGACATTCTCATCTTGAGTGAGGTTTTGTTGAATGGCTACTCGGAGTGAAGGTAGTTCAACTTCAAGTGGTAGAATTGCTTCAGCTCCAAATACTACTGCATAATGAGTGAATTTTGTGAGAGTTTTATAGGTGGTGCGGTA
This sequence comes from Cymbidium sinense, assembly GCA_021442155.1. Taxonomy (NCBI): domain Eukaryota; kingdom Viridiplantae; phylum Streptophyta; class Magnoliopsida; order Asparagales; family Orchidaceae; genus Cymbidium; species Cymbidium sinense. The sequence continues at coordinate 27,215,445 of CM038231.1, forward strand.
AGCCCATAAAGCTTCAATAAGCTTGATATGCCACTCCCTTTTATTTCTTATAAGAATTTTTCTGAGTAGCTTGACTAGTATTTTGTTGAAAGCATCACCCAAGCCATTTGCACTCTGATTATAAATCGACGAGTATCGCCAATCAATCTTATGTCGATCGGAAATCTATAAATTTTAGTGCTTTTGAAGGTTGGGCCATTGTCTCGAGATATTGTTGGCTTCTTCTATTCCCAAACATCATAGCCACATTTGCTCGAATGATCTATGATATAGGGTATTGTCAACATAAGCACATCGTCAAAGCTTTTTCTCAAGTTGTGCATCCATCGGCTTATTGCTCAGCAATTTGCTTTCCTTAAAGTAGTAAACGAAGTGTTTTCTATAATCTTCCTTCTCTTCTATTATAAGAATTTCACTTTCTGGTCTCAGAGTTTCTTCAGATTGAGGTCTTGCCTCTTGAATAGTCCAAGCCTCATCTTGTTGATTTTGATGAGCAATTTGTAAGGGAGTGTGAGGAGCAATGTGAGTTGCATCCGGCTTGCATTTGATGACTCCTCTTCCAGTGGGGATTTTGATTTATTGGCTTTAGGACCCAAAGTGCAAACACTAATTAGCTATAGTCATTTCCTTAGCTAACTTAGCTAGTCTATTTTTAAAAACTTCGAGTCATAATGATATTTAGGATTTGCATTATGAGCTTCGAGAACTTGCTATGATAGTGGGTCAATTCAAGCTTGTTGATTTTGTAAAGGCCAATGATGATTAATGGCTGAGAATCACCATAAACTTGTAGATTTTGAGCTCCCATGTAGATGGCTTCATCCATATCACCACCAACATTTTGTATGCTTAGGTGGCTCAATCACCGATAGGAATGCCTCATTATACCACCTTCGAGTGTGATCAAGATGAGACTGATGCCAGCATGAGCTTTTGGAAGATTTGAGGGCTGAGTGTATTTGATGGATGAAGCTCCATCAAAATTCAATCCCCACATTTGCTGCTTTTTTCATATATATGCATGACCGGCTCATCAGAAAGATCATCATTAAGCGATGAATCTGCCAGGATAGGGTGTGCAGCAAGGAGGTCTGTTAGAATTTACCCCTTCACCTCTTTCTAGGAACATATGTGATGTCAAATTGTAGCAGAATAATAGCTCATCATGTCAAGCGACCTATCAACGTTAGTCTTATCATCAAAAATTTCAGTGGATCGATTCTTGAGATGATAATAATTTTATGGGATAGCATATAATGAGATAGCTTTTGAAAAGCAAAAATTATGTCAAACAATACTTCTCAATTATAGAATAACATATTTTTATCTTATCTTTCTTGATGTAATATAGAGTTATCCTTTTCCTCTTCATTGTGTTGTGAGAGAATGTAAAGATTCTTTCTTTGTGTGTACAAGATGAGAGGTTTTCACAGGATTCTTCTTTGCGAGAATGGCGATTTAATAAATACTTCTTGATCTTGTCAAAAGCCTCAATATTTTTTTCTGAAATTTGAGTATCCTTTTACATCGACTTCTTCCTCTTGGATGTGGAACTCGATTGATGCCTCCAATAAATTTATGGCTTGGAGGACTACTGAACGACCTCTTCTTGAAGATATGGAGATGGTTGGCAACAAGCTCCAAGGTGAATCTCATCACATAGGATATCTTTCTTGGATACACATTCTTAATGTTTTCACTTGTGGTGGATCTCAGTGCAGTCTAGAAGGCATTATCTTTCTTTTTTCACTTGAGGCTTTAGCTTCCAAATTTGCTTATATTTTATGGGACCTTTCAGCGGAGGATTCTTAGACTTGGTCAGTGTCCGATGTTCGCATACATTTGAAAACGAAAGCAACTCTAGCCTCCTTAGGACTTTGATATTCTTTCTCCTTTCTCCTTAGGGAAAACACTTTTGCATATACAATTTAGGTTTCCTCACTAAATTTGAACGTGATCGAGTCGGAAGGACTGATTTGACGGTGAGTTATTCGCTTTACCCATCTTAGTCGTCAAACCTATTATGGGTAGGAACACTCAGTTCCAGTTAGTTGTATAAATTTTTTATCTTAACAATGGTGTTGAGCACAGTTGACATTTCTCTTTTCTGTTATCTCACGGGTTAGCTTTCTTCCAAATGAGGAAGCTTTTGTGTTGCCACTTCTTCTTGAAGCTTCGGCCTCCATATTTATTTATTTATTTATTTTTATGGGACCTTTGTGGATTCCGAGCATGTGATTGGTGTCGCCCATGTTCACCATCAGACTTCTTCTCGAGGCTTTGCCCTCTAGATTTATTTTTCTTTTAGGGACCTTTGGTGGTGGATTCACAGACACGGTCCAGTGTCACACTCAGATGCTCCTTGCAAAACTTGTTTAGAATGATCTTGAGTTCTTACTACCACTGATGGTAGTTTCTGTAGTGGAGCATTCACTTCTCTAATAATTGGCCTTTGATATCTCTTCTTCATAAGGCATTTTTCCTTAACAACCTTGAGGACTCTGTGTACTCGAGCAGAAAAGGTTTCAAGTTTTTTTTTTTGAAGAGTTGGAGCTGACTATTGTTGAGCCCAAAAAGATTGCTTAACATCACTAGTAGAGCTATTCCTTTTCACCCATTTTAGATTTTCAAACTCGTTGTGAATGGGAACACTCACTTCTGGTACAAGTCTGATCGCATGGCTGGTTATTCAGACAGTAACTACTGAGCTCACAGTTCAGCATTTCTTCTCCTTCTTTGCCTTCCACTCAATTTTTCTCTAAAATATGAGACTTCAGCATTATGTCTTCCTAGTGCGAAAGATTCAACTGGCAAAATAGTCATGTTCATAAATATGGCTGAAACTTTCTGCCTATTGACGGTTCTTTTCATGACCGACGCCTTAAAATAACCCAATCTTTTAAATACAAAGGCTCTCTTTCGGGGAATCTTAGTAGTAGTAGTAGCCATTCCAGTTGTCCTCCTCCCTTGCACAGGTTGGTGTGTACAATATGTAGGTGCTTCAAGTAGAGGATTATTTGTAGCAATAATGACTAGAAAGTCTACACTACCAAATTGAAAAGTAGCTCCAACATCCTCAGTATTTACTACAGTGTTAATCAGACGAATATCTGCTCCGTAACCTAGTTGCATGATGAACAGTATTCTGAAGATCCATCGATATACAGAACAAAAGAATATGATTGATTTAAATTTAATTTCATTCATAATTGGTTACTTTTTTATTTTAGAAAAATCAAATTTTTTATTTAACTCCATTATTACTATAGTTCATATTCGACTAGCCAAAGATGGAAAGAGAAACATATCCCCAACGAAGTTGCCAAAAATCTGTGGACTCTGAAAATTCATCACCGACCTCTCCGATGAAGAGAGTATGATGTAAAATGTCGGTGTAATTTTCAGAAGGTAGATGAATAGTAGATAAGACACTACCTAGAGATTTCACCCTCATTTTGTGAGGACTTTAGATCTGGTTCCAGGTTTCCTATAGGCGCAAGCACCCATAGTTAATTACCCCCCTCAATGTTGAGAGAGAACTTTTGATTAAGGCTAGTCATTAGATCGCTTAGTGTGTAGCATATAGTAGCAGTATGTGGAGTTTCAAAATTTGGAATTTATGAAATTCATTATATTTAACTTAAAGCGGGATCCTTATCAGCAACACATGGATTACGTCATCCAAGAAATCCTTACACAGGTGGTGTTTATCTAAGGAGACATGCTTAAGTCTACCTTAACTAACAAAGGGCTTTTTTTCCCAATCAAGTATACCCTATGGTTCACAACTCAATGGATGAGCCATTGGGAGCATACTATAGCGTGATAAATAATATAATTCGGGTCATTTGGTGACAACCACCAGTGGAAGGACTCTTGCTTACATCATGTGTGGAGCCTCTTGGCCAAAACCACATCATAGGACAGTCATGTCCTTCGGCATGAGATTATTCGAGTAAACATAGTTGTGTATTTGATTTGACTTTGGCTCCTTTGTGAGCTAGGGTTTTCTTAGTTTTTCACCTTTAACAAACTATTGCAAAAGGAAGAATTTTTTTGCTTTAACTTTTAATATTGAATTTCATTTTGACATTTATAACTTAGTGGTTTACATGATTTCATGTTTGTATTGATATTTGGATTTGATTAATTTGATTTGAGCACAAGCATATTTTGATGATAATTATCCCCTCGGTTGAAATATTCATTCAACGACCATCATCGGGTGATTAATTGATTGAATCAAATATATTTGAGAAATTTAGATCTCACTCACTGTTTAGCTCTAACGGAGGATCAGATCTTGTCACATGATTGAATTAGCTCGAGATATTTTACTTAGTTGAAATTCTTATAATAGATTTTTAGGTTTTATTTACCCGGACCCAGTCCTAAGACTAAACTTGGAAGCAACCCGCGCAGCATCCTCAGACACTAAATTTAAGCATTCAACATAGTGTTAGAGCCCATGCGGGTGTATTTTTAGATTGCTTGCATGATTTTAAAGTATTTAATTTGAGTTTTAATCATACTTTATAGTGTGTGTAAGAGTTCAATTGGAGCCTTAATTAACGCCTTCTGTTCGCTTGTACGATGTGTTGCGAATCCGGTGGCATAGAAGATGTTATAGATTGATCTAATATCTTATTAGATTTTTCAGATTAATATTTAATTGATTCCAATTTAGTCTGCGCAGCCTTTTCAGACATTAAAATTTACACTTGAAATCTCCATATCCGAGCACATGCAGAATTTATAGCTTAGCTAATTTCACCTAATTAGTGATTTTGTTGATTTTAAAAATCATAATTAGAATGAAATTACTTAATTTTTGTATTGAAGGAAAGCTCCATAATTTTTGTAGATTTTGATTTAGTATCGCCTTCTATCTACTTGTACAAAGAGTTGCAGATCCGGTGGCGTAGAAGATGTTATAAATTGATCTAATATCTTATTAGATTTTTTAGATTAATATTTAATTAATTCCAATTTATCGTAGCCTTTTTTTGAATATTAAAATTTGCACTTTAAATCTTTATGTCTGAGCACATGCAAGTGTATCTAAGAATGTCTTAATTAACGCATTATGTTTGCTTGTATGATATGTTGCTAATCCGGTGACGTAGAAGATGTTATAGATTGCTCTAATATCTTATTAGATTTTTCAGATTAATATTTAATTGATTCCAATTTAGCCTACACAGCCTTTTTAGACATTAAAATTTGCACTTTTATGTTCGAGCACATGCAGGTGTATCTATGAATGCCTTAATTAACGCATTATGTTCGCTTGTATGATATGTTGTGAATCTGGCGTTTGACATTTGAGATCTCGTTCAATTATTTAAATTAATATTTATTTATTGACATCTAGTTCATAGCTCATTAAGCTCTTTAAGTTTCAATGGAGCTTAACTTCGTGATCGAAGCTCGTAGGCAACTATCAAGATCTCTGGAGGCTTTACTTGAATTTTGTTCTTGTTAGGAGACAAACCCTCAAGTTCATTAAAAGTTATATTTATGATCAACAAGTTGTCGAGATCATTCTTATTTAAAGATTTTTAGAATTTTATATGTAAGTTTATTCTTTAATTTATCATTTTCAAATAAATTTAATTTAAGCTCGTCAACACTTTTATTTGTTCTTGTTTAGGTCTCCCGTCAATCTAAAATTCGGCCTCCCGTCTCCCGAGGGTTGCGAGTATATTCCCTTCCCACCTCTCTAGCATAATCAGTGTCTTGGGACATTGCGGTCGTAGTCTTCTAACTTGGCAGCTCTACTGAGCATAACAGGATCTTCAAACACCTGAAATTTCAATTCAGATTTTAATTTTGAGTTTATAGTTCATTTTGTATTAAATTAATTAAGTTCTCTATTAGTTTGAATTTGGTAGCCTCTCGTCGTCCTTATAGAGGGCATCAGTCTATTCAAACTTCTCAACTCTCGAGCATAAGCTTAGTGTCTTGTGACACTACGGTCGTGATCTTCTACCCGTAAGCTCTACTGAGCATAACGAGATATTCAAATACTTATACTCATCGCTAACACCATAAGCAAGAACAATATCTGGAAAGTGCTCAAGCATGGAAATTGCAAATGAGTTCATTAAGTTCAGAGCATTCTCATCATTAGGTTTGTCAAAATCATGGTCATCAGAAAATCGATGAAATTTGTGACCATCAAGTCTTACAATAATCCAATTGCAAAGTGGTAGCTTATCCTCCATTTCAAACTTTTTCACGTACTCGTATTTACTATTTGCCATTTGATAAAAATAAGAAAAATAGAGACAACCTTGGCTGCATCTCACTTCTCTTAATCGATGGTTTTGGTTAAGAGAGCAAGGAAGAAAGATGTGGGTATAATCCTTCCACTTTAGGGTTTTGGAGAAAGAGATAAAGAGAGAGAGAGAGAGAGAGAGAGAGAGAGAGAGAGAGAGAGAGAGAGAGAGAGAAGAGTTTCTTTCTCTTTGGTTTATAAATCCTAAAGAGAGAGAGAGAGAGAGAACTCTTTCTTTTTGGTTTCTAAATCCTGAGAGAGAGAGAGAGAGAGAGAGAGAGAGAAGCAACATTTTTCTTTCTCTTTTGGTTTCCTAAATCACAAAGAGAGAGAGAGAAAGAGAAAGAGAGGAAAGAGAGACTTTTCTGTTTCTAAATCTAAGAGAGAGACAAAGAGAGAGAGAGGCTGGAGAGAGAGGGGCGTGAGAACTCTTTCTATAGATAGTGGTGGACTAGTTATACATAAGAGGGAAGATAGAAGGAGCTACTATAATGGGTGAAGCTATGAGAAGAGGAAGGAAGAGCAAGGTATTTCGGTTTGGAGACCAGAAAGCAATTGAAATGGAGGAGAGTTCGGTGCTTCAGTTGCCGTGTGTAGAAGTGTCACTGGGAGGGCTTAGGAGAGAGGGAAAATGGGATGAAGAGGGAAAATCCTAGAGTCGCATGAGACGGAGAGTAAAAAATTTTATCATTATATATATTGATTATTGAATCATTATTAATGTTTTTTGGCTTTAGTGTAATATAATATAATAAATAAATAAAATAATAAGAATAATAAAAGGTGACCAATTTGGTGATTGAGTCAAATGCAATTAAAATCGATGAATGGTAAGCACATGGTATTTAGCCAAGAAAAACATGCTTGGCCTAAAAAGAAAATCAATTTGAAAGGGCCACCCACCTATTATTCACAATGATAGAGCTCAAGCGGGCTTGGGCAGGGACATTTAGCCAAGAAAACATGCTTGACCTAAAATATCATATAGTGATAAGCCATGGCACCACGGATCAAAAATAAGAGAAAATGATGCAGATTACCTATAGAAAAAGAAATTTTTTTCTCATCTAGTAGCATCTGATTGAATTTTCCTCCAAAGGCGGAGGAGCAGCGGTTTTATGACCCATACTTGTTACACAACCAGGAGGCAAAGGTTTAGAATGATTTAAAACTTTACATAGGACCTTCACTTTACTCATAACATTATGGGTGTTCATAGAAATTAACGGTTTCCTCTCTCTTGGAAGTGTTGTTTGAAATAGTGTGCATTTTCTTGCCTAGGAAGAAGAATTTGGAAGTGATTGAGGATATTTTTTGGAAAAGACGTCTGAACCTGATAAGTAGCCATTGATGGAAGAACATGAGATGACCCCATAGGGACCACTTGGATTTCCAACCCATTAGCCAAGAAGAAAAGTGCTGGATTTTTAGTGTTCCGACCAAGGGCAAATACTTTAAGGGGAACTCCCACATCAAAATTTAAGATTTGACAAAAATGCTTAGATTCAGAAGAAAACTTAGAAAAACATAACTTGGACTTATGAAAATTAACATCCGACAATGGAAAGCAGAGGTATGTAAAGTATCTTTATGAGCAGAGCCTGAACAAGAATCCACTTCACCTACTACCGGAATGTCATCAGCAAACAACAAATGGGAGATGTGATAATTGCCATATGTGATAAACCTGTTCAACTTTCTTATCCATTATACAAGAGAAAATATCCATAATAATTGTGAAAGAAAAATGATAAAGGGCACCCTAAACCATTGGAAGAGGTAAAGTATCCACGACCATTTAGAACAATGGAAAATGGAATACCCGTGACACATCCTTGATCCATCGACAAAATTTCAGAAAACCTTTATGCTTGAGCCTAAGCAAAAGAGCTTCTCTATTAACACTATCAAAAGCTTTTTTTAGATCAATTTTTGTACAAAAAAAAGTTTTTGCTGCCTTGTCTCCTAAAATCGGTGCAAATTTCTTGAGCAAGCCCGATATTATCAGTTATGTCCCTATGCTTAATGAAAGCAGATTGAGCATTATGCACTATGTGTGGAAGCACTGATTTAATTCTATTAGCAAGAATTTTGGCTATGACTTTATAAATGGTGTTACATAAAGATATAAGTCTAAAATCACAAAAGTAAAGTTGTTTTCTTTCAGAATAAGAGTAATAACTATGTTTGAGGCAATCAGGGGATCTGTTGTGTTTTAAAAAAATGATGAATCGCAGTAAGAATTGCTTCCCAATGATATTCCAAGGGGATGAAAAAGTTGATATAAAATCATCCAGACCTGAGGATTTGTTTCCATTAATGCTGTGAAGGGCAATAATTTCGATGAACGGGGCTCCCAAATCGCATATGTGCGAGAAACAACATTTCGAGAAATGTCTGTGTTACTAGAATCTGGTTGAACCTTATTAAACAAAGACTTATAGGAGTTATAAATCGCATTTTCTTTCAATTATTTGTTTAGTAGATGCCATTGTATGTTATTTGGAGACTTCTTGGTGGATTTTTGGATCAGTTTTCAATATGTACTCTCTATACTCTCATGAGAGAACACCCCATTTTTTTTATTCTACTTGTCTTTCAATTATATGTTTAGTAGATGTCATTCTAAAATTTGTTTGGAGGCTTCTTGGTGGGTTTTAGATCAATTTTTAATGTGTACTCTATGTCTCATGAGAGTACACCCCCATTTGTTCAAATTTTTTCAACTATTCTACAATATTTTTCAATTATATATTTAGTAGATGACATTCTAAGCTATTTGGAAGCTCCTTGGTGAGTTTTTGAAGATTTTCAATGTGTACTCTCATGAGTACACCCCATTTTCAATTTTTCTAGCTATTCTACATCATCTTTTCATTATATGTTTAGTAGATGTCATTCTAAATTGTTTGGAGTCTTCTTGGTGGGTTTTGGATCAATTAATGTGTACTTTACTCTCATGAGAGTACACTATTTTTTCAAAATTTTTAGCTATTCTACATTATCTTTCAATTATATGTTTAATAGATGTCATTATAAGTTGTTTGGAGGCTTCTTGGTGGGATTTTGGATAAGTTCTAAATGTGTACTTTTACGTACTCTCATGAGGGTACATCCCATTTTTTTATTTTTTTAGCTATTCTACACTATTTTTCAACTATATGTTTATTATATACTATTCTAAGTTATTTGGAGGCATCTCGGTAGATTTTTTGGAGCTATTTTTTTATATGTACCCTCTATACTCTCATAAGGGTACACCCTATTTTCAAATTCTTTTATTCTACCATGTTTGAAGATACAATGTTCAATAAATTTTGGTGCAATAACCCATACTCTATTAAGAAGAATTTTTAGTGATTTAAAGTACAATATATCAACAGTATATTAAAAACATAAGAAGCATAAGTCAAAGTACAAAGTTTATCTTTAAAGTACAATATAGTAACTACTGATTGGCAGACTTTTAATCAAATTGACATTAAAGTATATACATTCAAAGAACACATGACAATTAAATGATATCACACATTATAATGTTTCCTAGAATGATATCCATCATCAGTTTAGTATATTCTTCTAACTGATTGTTGGCTTGAGTTAAATTCCTAAGATAGAAGAACATCAAATCAGTTACTGATATGTAATAGCAGGAATGAAGTGTTATACCTGCATACCTTTAAAATCACTCTGGCATAACAAAAGGTGTTGCAATGGGTGACCCTTTATGTTCTCCACCTCTCGCAGCTTATTTTTTCATCTTTGTAACATTAAAGACATAATAGTTTAAAGTTTAACAATAATATTTGAAGACTATAAATTTAGAGATAGGTAGAAAATTTCTCTTAGCTTTCTTGTTTCTCTCCCAATATCCTATCAACCTTGTATTAGAAACACCCTTTGATTGTTTCTTAACTGGATCCTTTACTAAGTCAGTTCCTTTATTTGTTATAGTAGAATTCTTCTTCTTAGTTGTTTTATTAGTTTGAAGTGAATTCTCACATAATATAGAATCAACATTATCATATAGTTTCTTTAAGGAATCCAACATATACTCCTCAGTTTTCTTATTACCTTGTGCCCTAGTGCTTATTTGATATGCATATCAACTAATGTGATTCCAAAAAATAATATCGGTTTCATTTCAATCATTACCTTGCACATCTTTTAAGTTTCTGTAAGCACTGTCAAAGTAAATATCCCTCTTTGCTCTAGTTGATCATCGCATGAGAAGATACTTATCTGGAATGCACACAATATCTTCTTGACTCAAAACTCGGATGCAGACGCAGTGGGAACAAAGCACCCCCATCATTTCAAATTTTTTACAACTACAAGTTATATTTAGGCATGCCTTGTCGAAATGGACAGTCCATATTTTGGAAGAACTTTTATTCTCTAAGTTTCTTGCCAAATACTTCATGTGATTGTCATCAGCACATTCTTTGCTAATCCACCAACACTATGCAAAAATTCTTCTTCAAATATTGTATAAAGCTTTCTTGTGTAAAACATTGCAGCTTGTTTTAAAATTGGGTGATTTTAACAAACTGGAACAATTTCGACTGTTACACTTGAAATCTTCGTTATATTCATTCTATCGCCTTGTGTTCATAAACTTCTCCAATCCCAAGAAACAATCGGTGATAGAACTTATTGGTTTAGAGATTCCATGACATACATTATTCATGGACTCACTTCTGTATTAATAAGATACCCATATAGAATGAGTCTTTGTAGAATGTGGTGGACCACTTGCATCTAATTTTATATAGCTCAGATACCCAAGCATGATCATGCAAATTGCCTTTTTCTAGTATGGTAGACCAAGCTTGCTCAAACTCTTCCTCTAAATTACACTTACTCATACATGTATAAAAGAGACTTTATACTTATCTTATTACTAGTAAAGCAATGTACCTTGAAGAGCTTTCTTAGAAATAGGCCATTGGCACAACCTATGGCGGTATCGTAATATAATTTTGATAGCTCTCGCCATTACCTAATCTTGATCAGTGAATATTGTTATAGGATGCCTGTCATTCATTAACATATGAAATATTTTGAATAGCCATGTGAATGACTCAATTGTCTCTTTTGATAGAAAGGCTACTCCAAATAAGACATTTTGCTAGTGATGATTCACTCCAACAAAAGGTGCACAGACAAGATTATATTTATTGAGTTGATAACTTGTATCAAAAATTATAACATCCCCGAAACAATCATATTCTATCCTTGACATGCCATTGCTCCAAAAAAAACTTACCAAGTTGTCCGACTCATCAACTTGGACATCCCATGCAAACATTCCATCATTCGCTTACCTTTCCTTGAATAATTGTATTAATGCATTACTATCACCATTCGTAATCCTTGATCTTCTTTCTTTTTGGATGTAATTGAAAGCATCTCTTTTTTGTAAAGTCAATATTCTCCACTTCGCCAACTTCCTCACTAAGATAGGTAAATGCATTAGTTGCCCTAATTTCAGCCTATGTTATTGACTTCAACGCAGCTGCCTTCTCATCGCTGATGCCTCTGTATGATCTGAGAAGATGTAGGTCACCCAGCTTTGCCAATGAATGATTATGACTTTCTATATATTTTTTAACTTTCTAATTCCCATCTAAATCAATAGAAAATTTAATCATGGCCGAACAACCACTCCTCATATTTATTTTCTGAAATTTGACGTAGCAGTTTAGATTGACACCTTTCTTTAGACTTGCTTTTGCACATAAAAATCCTTTGATTTCAAATTCTTTGAGTTCGGCCAATAACTAGTATGATCCTTCCTAATACTGAATCCTGTTTGATGTGCATAATCACAGTACAGTTCATATGCCTCCTTTTCATTGTGAGCAGTGGTGCAAGGGTTTTCCCAATTGATTCATGAGAAAAATAACTTCATCATCGCAGGTGATTAACCTCATTCACTGTGCGGAACACAAAATCGTTTAAAAGTACACATGGAGTACACATGCAAAACATCTCCAAAATTCTCAATTCTTCAGGAAATATCTCCAAATAACTTATAATAAAATGTACTAAATATGTGAAAAGCCCCATAGTTGAAGATTTTTAAAAAATGGGGTGTACTGTCATGAGAGTACAGAGAGTATACATGCAAAATAGCTCTAAAAACTATCAAATTCTTTAGAAAATATCTCCAAACAGCTTACAATAGGATGTACTAAACATATGACAAGCTCCACAATTGAAAAAAATTGAAAAATGGGGATTACTATCTCAAACAACTTACAATAAGATGTACTAAATATATGACAAGCCCCATAGTTAAAAAAATTTTAAAAATTGGGGTGTACTCTAATGAGAGTACAGAGAATACACATGCAAAATAGCTCCAAAAACCTCCAAATTCTTCAAGAAACATCTCCAAATAGCTTTCAATAGGATGTACTAAACATATGATAAGCCCCACAATTGAAAACATTAAAAAAATGAGGTGTACTCATGAGAGTATAAAGAGTACACATGCAAAATAACTTCAAAAGTTCTCAAACTATTCAAAAATATCTCCAAATAGCTTACATTGGGATGTGCTAAACATGTGATAATCCCCATAGTAGAAAATTAAAAATAATATGGTGTACCCTCATGAGGGTATAAAAGTACACATATAAAATAGCTCTAAAAAACTATCACATTCTTCAAAAATATCTCTAAATAGCTTTGATAGAATGTACTAAATATATGACAAACCCACAATTAAAAAATTTGAAAAATGGAGTGTACCCTCATGAGTATGAAGAGCACATACAAAATAGCTCTAAAACACTCAAATTCTTTAAAAATATCTCCAAATAACTTAAAATGAATGTACTAAACATACGGTAAGCCCCACAGTTAAAATTTTGAAAGAATAGGGTGTAATCACATAAGAGTACAGAGAGTACACATGCAAAATAGCTCTAAAAGCTACCAAATTCTTCAAGTAACATCTTCAAATAGCTTACAATAAGTTGTACTAAACATATAATAAGCCCCACAGTTGAAAAAAATTGAAAAAATGAGATGTATCCTCATGAGAGTACAGAGAGTACACATGCAAAATAACTCCAAACTCCTAAGAGTACAGAGAGTACACATGCAAAATAGTTCTAAAAACTACCAATTTATTCAAGTAACATCTTCAAATAGCTTACAATAGGTTGTACTAAACATATAATACATGAGTTGAAAAAATTGAAAAATGAGGTGTATCCTCATGAGAATCGAGTACACATGCAAAATAACTCCAATCCCCAATTTCTTGAAAATATCTTCAAACAACTTATAATAGGATGTACTAAACTTATGACAAGCCCAATAGTTGAAAAATTGAAAAAATAGGGTGTACACTCATTAGAGTATAAAGAGTACATATGCAAAATAACTCAAAAAACTCTCAAATTCTTCAAAAATATCTCCAAACAGCTTACAATAGGATGTACTCAACATATAACAAGCCCCACAAGTGATAAAATGGGGTGTACCCTTATGAGGGTATAGAGAGTATACATGCAAAATAGCTCCAAAAATTATCAAATTCTTCAGAAGATATCTCAAAACAACTTACAATAGGATGTACTAAACATATGACAAAAGGTTAAAAAAATTGAAAAGATGTGGTGTACCCTCATAAGAGTATAGAGTATACACACAAAATAACTCCAAAAAACTCCAAATTCTTCAAAAAAATATCTCCAAATAGCTTACAATAGGATGTACTAAACATATGATAAGCCTCACAGTAAAAAAAATGAAAAAATAGGGTGTACTCTCATGAGAGTACAAAATACATGGAAAACACCTCCAAAACCCCCCAAAGTTCTTTTGCAAAGAATTCCAAATAGTATAGGAAATATATATTACATAAAAGAATTTCAAAGAATATTACTAACTGTTTCAAAAAACTGTATATATAAAATGGTGGAGAAAATTTGCCGATACATTTATATTTAAGACATCATCTACTAAATTGGTGTAATATCAACTTTCAAATTAGTTCTCCATCTTCATAGTTCTTCCCAAAATTGAAATGAAATTTTTTTGTTTCTCTTCTCGAGCTTAGTTAGATGAAAAAACATATTATATTACTTTTAAATTTCTCCCGCGTATTCAAACGGCATTTCTCCCGCTGTTTTAACGGGCCGGGCGAAGTTCGAATAATGTTAAAGGCATAGTTATGTTACCGCGTTAAAAAGTAAAAAAAATTATATTTTATTAGTGGACACATATTGAGATCTGGTTGGCATCCGGACGTAAAGTTATGTCTAGACTCCGCATTTAATATTTTCTCACTATTTAGAGGGCTATGTTAGAATATGATGTTATAATATAAATATAAATCAATTTTATTAATGTTCATTGATGGTCAAGGGTTCCATGGTTGTTCCACTTATATACATAAAATACTTTATATTTGTTATATATATATATATATATATATATATATATATATATATATATATATATATATATATATATATATATATATATATATATATATATATATATATATATATATATATATATATATATATATATATATATATATATATATTTTTAAACCCAATATAGGGGAATTGGTACCAAAAGAAAGGTTACATGGTAGATAAACTTCAAATCTAAAATCATGATACAACCTATAGAGTAAATCTCCAATCTAAATACATATGAGATCAAAAGTAAAAGAAAAGAGAATTATCCATAATAAGGAGGACCCAGTCTAAACCATGAAGAGGGAGCACCAGTGAACCTAGAAGAGAGCAAAAGATGGCCCAGTGGATGAGAGATATATCAAAGCGACCTTGAAATTAGCGACCGAAAGAAAGTAAAAGAAGACCATCACGCAAAAGAAAAAGGGGTGAAAGTTAATCATACAAGTTGATTTGAGCAGCTGGGCAGTGTCAAATGAGAATAAAAGGGATAAGAGGAGCAGCTCAGTAGATCCATAAGGGGATGCAAATATGAGCATCCACGGAGAAGGGTTACAAATAAAAGATACTACCCCAAAATGGAAAGGGATCATCATCATAGCCAACAAACTGTAAGCACCGATGATGAAATTGAAGCGTCAGACAAATAGTATGAATTCCATAGTCAATGAAGGGAAAATAAGCCTCAACCGAATAATCAATTCTCTTTACTATGAATCAGAAATTGAATGAATGAAAGGAAATGGCTCAGTTATCAACAACCCCACATAAACCCAAATGATAAGGGGAAGAAGCCACTAGGCAAAACATAACAAAAAAAAGATAAAACAAGGTCCCAGGCCACAAAGACATATGGAGAGAAAGAGACATGAAACATGAACCATTTCGACAAACTAGACAAACTCCCCCCAGAATATATCCAAGCCCGAAAGAGAACCACAAGCGCAGGGAAGAGTTACTCCACAGAGGAATGAGCCATATTTTCCAACCGTGAGATGAGAAAACAAAAGACCAACACAAGAGATCGAGATCAACTGCGACCTTCGAAATGAAAAAAAGAAGGCCTTTCGACATGAAAAAAAGGCGACAAGGCCAATAAAACAAATAAGATTAAACACCATTGAAAACATTGACTAATTTGAATATTAAACCAATTGTAGTAGAGAAAATAAAGTCCCCATTAGAGATAGGGGAGACTCAAGAGATCAACAAAAGCAAGTAACAGGTGCTTAACATAGGGTGCTTCATCATTCTGACCAAATACGAAGACAAGATGCAATGCCTTACAAATGATATTAAGATCTAATATAAGAAAACCATCTTGTCCAGGTTAACCAATCCTTGTAAGTGTTTAGGAAGAGAATATTTATCAAAATTAATGGGCCCATTCAATCTAGTTCCTAAGTTAGCAAGGTAATCAGCACAAGAATTTCCTTCCCTCCATATATGAGTGATTTTGTAACTAAATTGGTTGAGAAAAGTTTTAGTTGAGTAAATAATATAATTCAGCATTGCCATTTTTTTTGGACTGCAGGAGATCGATTAGTAGTAAGGCATCCACTTCAAGCCAGATATTAAGCCAACCTTTCTGTAAGGAAATGTCAAGAGCATTATAAACTATCGTAAGTTCAGAACGGGCGAGTTAGTAATAAGAGGATTAGCAAAAGCCAAGAGGACATCACCATTGAAATTTCTAAAGATGCCACCGCATCCGAAGCATTAGGAGATCTGACTCCATCGGTGTTAATTTTGATGACATTATCATGTGGTTTGGCCCAATAAAGTATTTTGGCTTGATTAGAAGTGTCTTTATCCCAATTGCAAACCCAATTTTGAGGCTACAAATTTACACCCTTTAAAATGTTTATATTTAATAAGGTTGGCTTTAAATAAATCACGGATTTTGAATTTAGTTTTAGCAATTATCTTGAAATGATTCATAGTGATATCGTTATGCTTAGCATCATTTCTAGCCATCCAAATAAACCAAATAATAATGATAGCAGTAACGTTTTTAATATGACCTTTGATATTGTTTTCAAAATATATCTCGAGGAGCTGATAAATAGTAAGCGAGCCGTTGAATTTGTCAATGGAGAATAGATTATCGTACCAAAGCCAAAGTTTAGAGGCAATCGCTCCATTCACAAATTGGTGATTAACATTTTCAATATGGGAGCAACAATGACATTTTGACGGAAGGTGAAAACCTTTACCCCACATCAAGGAGTCAATAGGGACAAAGTTTTTTAAGATACCAAGTAAGAATAGAGTATGAGGTGGGGATATTGTTATGCCAAAGTCTAGCATACACTTTGGAATAATCACGTGTTTCTTTGATCTTAAGCCAAACATTTTAAAGCGAAACCATTGTGAGAGAGTTTAAAGAGAATCGATCTTTTTTGTTGGGTGTAATGTGTATATTATTAAGTTTGTCTAAAAGGAGAAGGGATATACTCGATGAGCTTGGAAAAGTTCCATCTATTATTATTCCAGAAAGATTTGACTTTGATAGTATCAATAGAACATGAAGAAATTAATTCATCGAAGGAATTATTTCCAAGCCAGTTATCTTGCCAGAAGAAAGAGTTGCCAGAGTTAATGCCCCAAAATTAATGATTCCTTCCATTTGATATTACAAAGTCTTTTCCAAATGGGAGAAGCGTTAGTTTTGTAAGAGCAATTCAAGGGGTGCTTTGATAGGCAGTATTTGTTTGTCATGAAGTTAGCCCAAAGGCTATTGTTGCTTCTAAATTCCACCAAAGTTTATATGAGAATGCGGTGATGGTGTCTTTAATAGGTTTACAACCAAGACCACCTTCCTCAAAGATGCCACAGATTTTGTGCCAAGAGGACCGTGTATTTTGAAGAAGAGGTATTAGAACCCCAAAAAAATTTGTTAATTAGCCTCTCAATTACATTGCAAAAGTTGGTTGGCACGATAGTTTGAATAAGATAAAGAGGCATCGAGTTAAGGGTACTCTTAATCAGGGTTAACCTCCCTCAAAGGATAGAAAATGGTATTCCCAAGAGGAGATACAGTTAGATATTTTGTGGATTAATTCGTCAAAAAGATAAGATCTTTTATGACCTTTGAAAAGAGGGGTACCGAGATAATTGATCGGAAGTTGTTATTGATGAAAGTTAGTGATCCTCGTTATATGATTAATCCTATTATTGGTGATTTTATTAGCGGTTATGAAACAACATTTATTTTTGTTAAGGAGGAGACCACTTTCTTTGCCAAATTTGTTAAAGAATTTCATAATGGTTTTTATGTGAGATATAGAAGCATTGCGAAAATGATAAAATCTCAAACAAAGATGAGTAATAGGAAATCCACCTTGAGTTTTGTAAATCATACTACTTATTATAGAATAGGTCGTTCGCTCTGGATAAATGTCGACTATAAAATAATGTTATTGCATATACATAGAGACAACATATAATTGCTATGACCAGAAATTACATCACAATATACATAATTGTATATAGTGATGAAAAATAAACATTACAATGCATATGTGATAGTTTCCATCACAAAACATCGTAGTGCATGAAGAAGATTATTATTAATCATATTAGAGATGAATTAATACTTTCTCAATCTTTTGTATTTGATTACAAATTACTTTATAATTTACAATTAATTTAATTATATATTTTGAGTTATAAAATATTATTGTTTTCTTAATTTCATAGATTAAAGAAGATAATATCATAAATATATGAAAATATTAAGAAAACGAGTACAACTATTTAAATTAAATTAAGATTAAGTAATTCATTAAACTTAATATTAATATATGTTAATTTTCCTTAAAGTTAGATATTAACATTTTGAATTTATAAAAATATTATTTTATGGGTAATCCAAACTTCAGATATGCTACCAATCTAATCTTATAACTTATATATCTTCTGAACATCACATTAATTAATAATGAATTAAAACATGACAATCAATCGTAATCACAACTATTTTAACAGATTCAAGTGATGGATCAAATTTATTTTCATAGAAATATTTGAGTAAATTTAATTATAAACTTACAGGAACGAGGATTATACTTGAGCTTAAACTCAAGAAATTTTATTTGATAATCTAAACTCTTAATCAATGGATTAAGATGTCTTGCAATTAAATTTATTCAAAACAAACAACTTGATAGAAGGAAACACATAAATCGATCAGCGATAACTAATCAAATCATATTTTACTGCCGATTATAATGGAAGGAGCAAGCGCAGCAGCATCAGTCGTCGAATTGAAAGAGAGAAACTTGTAGGTCTCATAACGTATCACACAGCTGCTACCGAAAATACGACATCCCTCTTGATTTCTGCAGTTATATAACATGAATTCCAATGCAATTTCGAGGCACTCATTGCATGCAGATTCCCCGAGATCTTGCGTGCACTGCGCCATTCCATAGACTGTTAACTTCTCGTTCACATAATTCTCTCCATAGCTGAATTTCTTCCTTCCTACCGCCGTTTCCGGCAATACCACCACCATCAACTCGTGCACTGCTTGTATAAAAGCCTTGGGATTTACGGCTAAAATTTCTGAATACCACAATTCAACGAAGTTTTTGTCGGGCTTGCCGAGGAAATTATCGGTGTCGTAGCCGAGGAAGCAATCCTCATACCATATGCGAGACTTCGCTGCATAAGGACAAGCTGATCGGATCTTCTGAGCGGCGTTGGTGATGCAAGCGAAGCTCCACGCTCAAGTCTCCTTGGCATCGTGTGACGCCATAGACAGTTTCGCAGCTATTGGTGGCGTAGGAGGAGATGGCATAGCCGTGAAGAGAACGCTTAGCTACCATATCGAGAAGGACGTTGTTGATGCTGCTCTGCAATATGTTGTTTTGGGTAAAGTTTTTTTCGCATTGTTGAATTTGTATTAAATCTGTGCTGAGAGTGAGAGAGGGAGAAGGACTAGGGAGAGGAAGAAGAGCCGATGGCTTGAGAGCAAAGCCATTGTCACGTAGATTGATCAGCTTCTGTGTTCTTGAGTTCTGGCTGGTCTCCTATCTTGCTCTTTGCATGTGTACTTAGAGAGAGAGAGAGAGAGAGAGAGGAGCCGGCTCTCACGATCAATGGAGACAAATTATGAGAGCAACTTGGAGAGATAATTTGTAATGCCTTCTCGCAATCACGGTCTATCATTGGAGAAAATATTACGTCCGAGTCCATGCGTAGCTTTGCGTGCGACTCCAATCCCGGCACGGTCCGGTAGTTTTTTTCCGTTTTAAGCGCGATGGACGACGCGACCACGCTTTATCTTGGGCCCGACCCGCCATCGACAACAACCGGAGAAGAAAACGGTGTGGTTCAACATTCCTCTCGTGTGACAATTTAGGGCTTTCTCCCAAGCTCGACTCGCTCTCGATCGACAAGCGCCCGCTGGTTTGAAGCAGTCTTTGAATAACTTCCATTGAGATTTTGTAAAATTGAGGTATTTACAGTTTACTTTAATGAATTTAGGGTTTTATCTATTCTTCTCATCGTCTAGTATGTGAACATTCTAGAACATTTGAGTTCTTTAAATGAACGGGATGTGTTTTAGTAGTTTTTGGAGATGTTTTGTATGTGTACTCATCAAGATGGCACCGTTATTTTCAAATTTTTTTACTATTGAAATGTTTAGTATATCACATGGTAGGATGTTTGGTCATGTTTCAAGATGAATTCTGTGTCCTGATTAGGGGTGATAGTATGTTCAGTCGATGGAATTAAAATTCTGTGGCCTGATTTCTACATCTGGACTAGGGGTGTGTTGGCCGATTTCACATATCGCTCGAAATAAAATTGAAATTCGACTCGAGAGTTGTGGCTCGAAAATTTCAGTTCGAGCCTGGCTGAAATTCGGTTCGAAATCGGATCGAATCGAGCTCGAGCTCGATCCGGCTCGAATGTGATTTAGCTCGAAATCGTCGCGTGCTTCGAAATCCAATCGAGCGGCAAATACAAAAACGTTTCTTTGAAAATAAAATCCATTTAAATTTTTTTACTTAAGATGACTTACATTTTTCATTCTTTTAGATTTATAAAAGGAAAAAAAATTGATATACACCTATATTCAAATTAGTTTGATCAAGAAGACAAGAACAAACAAATATTATTCGTAAACCATTAACATTTTAACAAATAATTTGCTAAAAGAAAATAAAATAACAATATAATAATAAACTTAATTACTTTGATAATTTCACCAATCACTGACAATATACATTATTATTAAAATAGCCAACAAACAAAAGAATAAATAAAACTTTTCTTATTAGCAAGTTAATTTTAAATTTTACAAATCTTTTCTTGACAAATCACAAATAATAATAGCAAGTTAATTATAAAATCAACAACTAAGCATTTCATTCACTATATTCTTCACTATATTCTTTTGTAAAAGCATTAACTATAAACAATTGAGCTCACAAATGCAATGGAGTTATCAAACTTGATTCTATAATTTATTACCACAAAACAATGTAATGCAACGAAAATTACTTAGCCATTTTATAATTTATTAAGACATACAACAACAAAAGAAAATTACTCGGGCATTGAACTTGATTCTATAATTCTTAGAGTGTGTCGAATCAAGCATAAAGGCATTTACATGAATACATGATTGCTCTTTTGTACAAATTAAAACTCGGTTGTTTCACATAACTACAATGTAATTAAGTTTGTCTCCATCCGCTTACGTCACGATGGACGACATTCATTGATTGCAATTCGTGTCATAGCAAAGAAGGATTGACAGACAATGACAAATAATATTGCATTTTAAGCCGAGAAAATCTTCAAGTATAAATTTGTTTGTGGGACTCTGAGGAGAAAATAATATCCATCTTCAAGCATTTCATAATTAGCGAAAATTTGTAATTTTTATATTTTACTTCAATAATTGAATATAAACCTCTAGGTTGCCAAAGCCATCCATTAGAGCCTTAAAGATAGAAAAATAAATCCCTTGCAAAAGTGACAAAACCTCACAAATCAAAAAATATCATGCATTAATATGGTGGAGTCGAAAAGCGAATAAAGGCTCTAGGTTGCTTTCATCCAATGAGAGGCAGTAGCCACAAATAATGAAGCAAAACAAATGAATTTACCCAAATTACAAATATATTCTCTTCTCTCATCACAAAATTAAAAAAAGCAAAATTCTTCATGATAAGCCCACTAGATCTCATATCCTCCGCGCTCACACCACCAAGGCAACAAGGCAACAAAATAACAAAAGCACGCCAGCAAATGCGATAACACCCATCAAATAAAATAACCAAAAAGCACCGGACCAACAAACATGCACCATTAACACCCAAAAGAAGTTATCGAACCCCAAAATTCACTAAGGGTATTTACAGTTACACGGGTTAAAACAATCATAGCCACCCAGTAGGCCAACACATGTTACATCCACCCATCCAACTCAAGTGATCCTAATTCCAAAATAGCCAACCAAGTGAACCAATCAACCAACACAAATAATAACAGTCCAAGTCCAACATGACCAATAAATCCAACACAAACAAGGTTAGAGCTGAGGCAAGTAGTAACAAGGCAACAAAATAACAAAATGCACTAGATAGCCATGCTAACACAAGAATTCAGATGAGTAGAGCGGGCGAGCAGTAGAAGCCATCAAGCCAAAGCTAGAGCAACACAGTTACATAACACACCAACACACCCCTACATCCAAGTGATCCAAATTCAAATAACAACCAAGTGAACCAATCAACCAACACGCAAAATAACCAGTCCAACAACCAAAAAAATCCAACAGTTACACACTTACATGTATCTAACACGGAATAAACAACGTAGCAATGGCCGTGACCAAAGGCCCAAAAGGAACAATAGAACAACGAACAAGGTTGTCAAGGTTAGAACTGAGGCAAACAAAAACTCTCCAAATTCCCAAAGAGTGAAAGAGGCTAGATCGGTCACGAGCGGTCAATGGACATACACAAAGGGAAAATGCAAAGACAACACACAACCATGTAAGAATGTAGAAATCTCCAAGCCAAGACTATCACTATAAGGCCACCAAAAATAAGACAATTAGACAACCACATATGATGATATGAATATATGATCACAAGATAGTATACACGCATGGGAAGCTCAACATAATCTTGAATGAAACTTTAAATCATTTGCTACAATAGTCTCTCCTCAAGAAATCTTATAAATGGTAACCTCATGACTTGTGCCCTCAAAAGAGTTGAGTTCTTTATTTTAGGGTGACTAACTAAGCAAGCAAAATGTAGAATGCAAATCATGTAAGAATGTAGAATGCATTAGTACATAAAATATAGTAAGATTGTAAGTTTGTATGGAAGATGACAAGATGAAGCAAATAGGTTTGTAAAGTCAAAATAAAATTGCAACCCAAAATTTTTTATATTATTGCATCATGAGATAAAATATAGTAAGAATGTAAGATGAAACAATATGTTTATAATGTCAAGCAAAATTTCAAATCTAGGTGAAACTTACATACAATATCGTATCAAGTAATATACTATTATGTCACCCCAAACGATGAAATGGCCTCAAAGTTAGATCATCGACCAAATCATTTCACTATTAGTATAAAATTAATCACGAAAGCCTCCATTAATCAATCTCGGTTCAATTTTATCATTGGGCATCATATCGCCCTCACTATCGAGAAAATATTAAAAGCGGCGACAAACAATATAATGTGATGTTACATAGCCTACATTCTGAAAGAAAATAGTCTCCAAAATATATACAAACGAATCGTCACAAAAAATGATCAAATAGTATGTTGGTAGAAAAGTCTCCAAAAGCATAAGCGAAATGATATCACCTTATTTTCATATATCGTTAAGGATTTTCGACATTTATAACCAAGTTCTCTTCCACAAGAGCATCGAATTGCAATAGATTAAAAAAAAAACTCATATATGAATAGAAGAGACTAGAGAATTGTACTATAAAATAAAAAAGTAAGATAATATTACCAATGGATCTTTTGATGATTTATATGCTCGAATCCGGTTTCAGTACACTAAAGCATCTAATGTTCTTGGTGAAATTGAACTTCTATAATCGCAGTACACGACCACCGACTAAAAGTGATTGAAGCACGGTGGTTCTTGGGATGGTAAAATATCTTTGGCCATCTTTGAGAGAGTTTTATATTTCATAGATATTTTCCACCACTCCAAAATGTCAAATTCGAATCAGGCATTTCACACATGCTTCATCAAGGTATATCTCCGTCGACTTACGTGGTACTAGAGGCCGGTAGAATCTATGAAGTCATACAAACCGCCAAATCATCATGTGAAGCATTACCACCTTCAAATGTGTTTCTTTGATTGAGAGGTGGATGCTTCAGTTTCTTTGCACTAGGCATATCAACAGTAATAAGAGTATAGCTCAAAAGTTTTTGTTTTAGGTGCTTCTTCTCATTCACAATGTGAACATCATAAATTTGGGGGGTAGTAATTGATAGCAAAAGTTTCATTCTAGGATCTAAAATGCAAGCAATCGAAAATAATGAACACTCGTCGGTACTTATCAAATTTAGCCTTCATGCTTGCCATGTTTGAAATAAAAATAACTAGATGAGCATTCTCGATCCAATATTCTCTTGATTAGAACTAGATTGGGAAGCAATCTATTACGTAGGATAGGATGAACACGAAAAATTTGATGCGATGAAAAATCAGGCGACTCTCTTACTTTCTCAAAATTAACCCAATCTTCTTGAGAGGGCAACCATATATAATTGATCACACAAAGCATATTGAAACACATTCTTATAATAAAAGACTCTAACATCTTGTATGTGGAGTTCAATGTTGCACATCAATGCAAAGTGCCTTTGATGTGGATAAGCCAATCTGTCTTTATCTCTCCAAATTTATGTAGCGACGAGATCTTTTTTATAAATAAAATAGACTCTCTTACCCTTTTGATTATTGAACGATTTCTTTCATCCATCCGCCATTAAGTTTAAAATATGAGCCAGACATGGAAGAAATCACCCATCAATAGAAAACCCATCTTCTAATGAATAAAGCTTTGATTTCACATCATTAGATGATGCATTGTCCAAAGTTATGGTACTAACTTTGTTCTGAACCCCATTGCAACAAACTTTGAAATTGCCTCGAGAAATCACACACTATGAGGATCCAAATCAATGAAACTTATCCTGATTGTAATTTCCAATCGAGAACTAATGTAATGCACGATAAGACACATAACCAATTGTTTGATTTGAAGTCCGTCACTAGTAATCGAAACTCTCTCAACAACTTTCAAACTTTTTTCAACTTATCTTTTTTAGCTTCATAAACTTTCATACACTCCTCTTTGATGCCAAATCTTGAAATTTTATGATAATTTGGATTCATCGATTTCATCGTATTGAACCATAGATGTTCAACTATCATAAATGGATATTCATGAACAATAATCATCTTAGCCACAATATTCTTTATTCTAGAATGATCATAAAGAGGCAAACACATAAACTAGATATTGAACCGGTTTCCTCTAAATCCTCACTCTGGATCAAATAGTTTTGCTTCTTTCCCTTGTTATCAACCTTGCTATAGTGATTTGATTTGAAGTGTCTACTTAACGAGATGTGGTTCCGCTTTTTGTTTCACATATGATTTAACACAATAATTACATTTAAACTTCTACACCATTTTTCCTACATTACGTAATTTCAGTGTTGCCAAACTTGGTCGTTGTCTCTTACCCTTGATCTTAACGCTATTTCACCCACACTCTCATTTTGAGTTGTTGCATTATCATCAATAGGTAAGCTTGCGTCACTTGAAAAACTAATAGATTTACTTTTAGGAGGACTTGCCATTGTGTCTATAAGAAATGAAACAAAAGCAATGCATAGAATCACTTAAAACAACCAAGAAATCTGCTTAAAGATTGGATTATACATAAAAGATCCCCATATATTTACAACCAAGAAATCTGCATCTATCAACATGACAACATTTACCAACAAGGCAACAATCAACAGAACAACCAAGTCACTAAAGCGGGAAAGGCATGTGAACATCATAACATGTCCCATGGATGCACAACAGCACAGCACCAGAAACAAGTAAACAACCTTCATAGCAACAAATAACCTCCAATAGGCATGAGGCAAGAATCGAAAACCAACTAGCCGTTCCTACTTGGCGGTGAGGCACGACATTCAACAGAGGCAAAGATGCGCCCACTCCGATGGTGAAACAAATACAATTAGGAAATGAAACAAATACGGTGCAATCATGCAACGCCACAACATTCAACGACCATGAACAGCAACAGTGAGGCAAATCGTTACAAGCTTACAAACCAGACGGGCAATGAGAACAAAACAACCCTGAACAGTGCGAACATGCTATGATGCTTACATAAAATCGTTACAAACCCATAAATTGCAGTACCCAGTCCCCAAGCAAAAAAACATAGATCGCATGATTGGCATGAATGCTTAAAAAGAACGAAACATCCCCAAATCCAATAGTGAACCTCAAATAATGGAATAAGAAACAATTGAAATAACCAACATAATGATTCCATGAAATACTTACAGTCGAAATGAAAGAAAATCGAAAGTATTTCTAGAGCAAGGAAGCAAACCAAACACCAGGTGTCTGAGACCACGATCAAATCACAAACCAAACACTAAGCGATCGATGGTCGACGATATCCTGGCGGCCGACGCAATGATCGAAGCTAAGACGGACAAGTGAACGGGAGGAGAACGGAGAAGAGAAGAGGAAGGCAGGAAAGAGGTGGGGGCCTCGGGGTCGGTCGACATAAATTAGAATAGGATTTTAGTTTTAGATCGCCCGTCGAATTAATGGACCATTTGTCTGCGGGCTCGCGACAGCGTTCGTTCGATCCAGCTCACGAAGCGAATCGGCCAGTCGGCTCGAAAATTCGAACCCTGCGCTCGAAATGCTCGTTGCTTGGCCGATCTCGGTCGAGCGGATTAGTCGACTTTCGAGCGAGTCACGATCTTCGAGCTAATTTCTCACCCCTATACAGAGCATCTTGGTCATTTCTTTCCTGTTTCTTTGGCCTGTTTGGAGAAAATTTGTTCATTGCAATCCATTTGGAATAATTTGGAGGCTGTTTGGCTGGGCTTTTAGTGTTATTTTGCATCTGTCTATGTACTCTCTTGAGAGTACATATGCTTTTGTGGACATTTTTTCCAGTTTCTTTCTTTGGCCTGGTTGTTCAGATTATGTTCATTACATTCCAGTGGAAGTAATTTGGTGGCTGTTTGGTTGGTTTAGTAGTGTTATTTTGCATCTTTACTCTCTTGAGAGAGATGATTTGTGGATATTTTTCCAGTTTTTGGCCTTTGTTGTTGAGTTCATTACAATATATTGGAAGCAATTTGGTAGCTGTTTGGTTGATTTAGTAGTATTTTTTTGCATCTATACTCTCCTCTCTTGAGTACTGAGATGATTTGGATATTTTTCCAATTTCTTTGGCCTGGTTATTCAGATTATGTTCATTACATTTCAATGGAAGCAATTTGGTGGCTGTTTTGTTGGGTTAGAAGTGTTATTTTGCATCTGTACTCTATGTACTCTCTTGAGAGTACATATAATTTTGTGGACATTTTTTCTAGTGTTTTTGGCCTGGTTGTTCAGATTATGTTCATTACATTACATTGGAAGCAATTTGGTAGGATGTTGGATGGTTTAGTAGTGTTATTTTTGCATACTCTGTACTCTCTTGAGAGTACATATAATTTTAGTTATTTTTTCCTATTTCTTTGGCACGGTTGTTCGATTATGTTCATTACATTCCATGGAAGCAATTTGGTGGTTTGTTTGGTTGGTTTAGTAGTGTTATTTTACATCAGACTCTGTACTCTCTTGAGTACTGAGATAATTTGTTGACATTTTTCCAATTTCTTTGGCATGATTGTTTGAGTCATTCATTACATTACATTGGAAGTAATTTGGTGGCTGTTTGGTTGGTTTAGTAGTGTTATTTTGCATCTTTACTCTCTGGTTCTTTTGGCACAGTTGTTCAGATTTTGTTCAATACATTACATTGGAAGCAATTTGGTGGGATGTTGGTTGGTTTAGTAGTGTTATTTTGTATTTGTACTCTCTGTACTCTCTTGAGAGTACAGATAATTTGTGGATATTTTTTTCAGTTTTTTTGGCCTGGTTGTTCAGATTATGTTCATTACATTACATTGGAAGCAATTTTTGTGGGATGTTGGATGGTTTAGTAGTGTTATTTTGTATCTGTACTCTCTGTACTCTCTTGAAATCTGATGATGACATTTTTTTTTTTTTTTTTAGCTTTGGTTGGTGATTATATTCATTACATTGGAAGCAATTTGGTGGGATGTTGGATGGTTTAAGTGTTATTTTGCATATGTACTATCGTACCCTCTTGAGAATCTGAGATGATTTTGTGATATTTTTCTGTTTCTTTGTGCAGTTGTTGATTCTATTCATTACATTATATTGGAAGTAATTTGGTGGCTGTTTGGTTGGTTTAGTAGTGTTATTTTGCATATGTACTCTATGTACTCTCTTGAAAGTCTGATGATTATGGACATTTTTCCAGTTTCTTTTGGCACATTGAGTCTGTTCATTACATTACATTGGAAGCAATTTGGTGGTTGTTTGGTTGGTTTAGTAGTGTTATTTTGTATCTGTACTCTCTTGAGAATGAGATAATTTATGAATATTTTTCCAGTTTCTTTGGCGGTTGTTGATTATGTTCATTACATTACATTAGAAGCAATTTGGTGGGATGTTGGATGGTTTAGTAGTGTTATTTTGTATCTGTACTCTCTGTACTCTCTTGAGAGTACAAATGATTTTGTTGATATTTTTTCTTGTTTCTTTGGCCTGGTTGTTCAGATTATGTTCATTACATTCCAGTGAAAGCAATTTGGTGGCTGTTTTGTTGGTTTAGAAGTGTTATTTTGCATCAGTACTCTCTGTAATCTCTTGAGTACTGAATGATTTTAATGATAATATTTTTTCTTGTTTCTTTGGCTTTGGTTGTTGATTATGTTCATTACATTCGTGGAAGCAATTTGGTTGTTGGTTTAGAAGTGTTATTTTGCATGTGTACTCTCTTGAGAATCGATAATTGTGGATATTTTTCCTATTTTTTGGCTTTGGTTGTTCATTATGTTCGTTGCGACTTTTCATTTTGAAGTTTACAATGGAAAAAGAATAACTTGAGATCACTACCCGTTAGAAGCGGTGTTGATAATATTCGATGATTTCATGAAGTCATTAACATTTTAAAGAGGCTTCATGTATCAATTCATTAAACTCCACGGAATTCAGCAAGACTCAATAGCCATTACCTCAATCCTCTCTTACTGGGAGATAAAGAAGCAAGCTTTCTTTCTGGGTGAGCAGTGCATTCCTTTCACCCCCAATGAAGTTGCAGTAATTATAGGGATGCCAAACAGAAGGGTGAAAGTCTTATGACAGAAATCCCCGTTGTCGCAGTTCAGTTCAGTGGACTATAAGACTATGCTTGAGCATGTGGATAGCTCGTTGCTTGTGGCACAGTTTATATAGTTGTACATATATTTTCTGCTATCAAATCTTTTTTTTTGTATATATCTATAGGGTGACATCGTAATTTATTGCTCTAGATGACATAGATAAATTTGCTAAATACAATTGGGGAGGCCATCAGCTTTCTAGTTTCCTTTGATGGTATTACATCAAAGATTCATACCGGAGGACACGGTACATGAGTGGATTTGTCACTCTTCTTATGGTATGTTTTATATCTTGGTTTGTATTATTTGATGCATTAAAATTAACTTACATAAATATTAATTGTAGATGTGGGCCGCTGAGCACATAAGCATCATGAGGCCGCCATCTCCATTTGCAAAGCCATGTATGCTGCGATGGCTGAAAATAAAGTTTCTAGATGAATCCTTCATTGGTTTAGGAGGACACCATGTGACATATAATAATATCACTTAGTTCTTATAATTATCTATTTATTTATGTTGTAGTCATCACATTTTCTTATCGGTTTAACACAGGTCTGCCTTTCATTCGAGGACATATCAGAAGAGGAGACATGGCTCCTTGAATCATTTTCCCCTGCCCAACATGCAGTACATGTTGAGCCGATGCGATCCATTCTAAGTCCAGTTCCATTGAATCTCCATATGTCTCTCCTCGATATTCTCCCCCATCCAATGTATCTAGCCTGCCCTCTGCTATTACCCCCACAGAAGGCTCTGCGATGGAGATGATACTTGCAAGTTTTAGGGACTTGAAAGATATAGTATCTTCTTTTCAAGCAACAATGATAGAGAGAATGGATGGGATTGATTTACGGGTTATTGCTATCGAGGAGGTTCTTGTTGTGGGGTCCCCATCCGTGGAGGCTTCGCTGCCTATGGATACTTCCACTTGGGAAGCTGCTTCCCTGTGGATACTTCCACTTGGGAAGCTGCTGCCCCTGTGGATACTTCCACTTGGGAAGCCCCTGAGGTAGCCTTCACCGGAAGCCCTGAGTCTACCATGGGGAGAAGCTATTGTGGAGGCCTCCAATGCACATGAAGATGCAAAACCTTTCGCGATTGAGCATGGTGTGAAAGCTTGAGATAAGGAAGAGAAAAGGCATTAATTCCCCTTCACACACACTTCTGAGTCACGAGCAAGAATAAGTGATGTGGTGGCCTCCACTCAAGATGAGAAGCCTACAGTAGAGGTATTAAGTTACTTTCTTTTAAATTTGAGATAATAAAAATATATTTTACTAAATTTTTTTATAGGTTTGCAAAGATGAGCCAGTAAAGGTCGATTACCCATAGACTGCTATCATTGTGGTGGAGGAGCATCAGTCGAAGGTATGAATCATCTCAGTAGATCGATCCTTAATTCATAGTGAATCTAGCTCTTCATCACTAACTTTCATCGTCAGTAATTTCGTTGCAGCCAGCAGAGGCACATCATTTTGTTGAGTTCTCATCTAGAGCTATTTTGCCTAAGCCGATGCTCCATCTTATTGACACGTCATGCTCCCGATTCGAGGACAAGTAAGTCAATCTTCAATCAGCTCCTTCATACATAAAATAACCTATTCATTTAATTAAGATCACTTTAAAATATTTATTATCACTTGCAGGGGTGATACAGTATTTGCGGCTGGGAATATCATTATTGCATGAGGGCAGATCGATGAGTTGCTGACAGATCAATATCTCTCAGATGCACACATTGATGCCTTCTTCTTATTATTGAGGTACTACTCCTGGATGTATGTCCCTATTTGTACATCTCATGCTTGTGGGTAAGTTACCCCACAAATATGCAGGGTATTACAATTCAATCATTATTTGTATAGATGGAAACTATAATTTATAAACATTTTCTTCTTTTCTTACAGAGCTATGCAAAATATGGCCTACACAAGGAAAACAAAATATTCATCCAGCATGTCACTGCAGATAGTGTGTCAAGGGCTGAGCTACTCTTACTTCCAATTATAGATAATCAACACTGGACACTCCTGGTTGGGTATATTAAGCTAGGGGCCTGGTATTTTTATGACTCATTACCAAAACCAACCCATAAGGTCATTCTTCCAGAGATTGTAAGAGTTATTTTCAATTTGGTTTCCGTAAATTGGTTTTTTTTAACCCCCCTTATTGACTATACTTCTTGCTTTTCAGATCAAATTACTTATTGAAGATGCTGACCAGTCTTTTGTGAGCGATCCCACAAAATGGCCAATCGAAATGGTGAGTGTAAAGATAAGTGTTATAGGATGTTTGTCTAAGTACATGGAGGATGAAATCCCACTTAGCGGGATGACCACCAAGATTGGCCTAAGAAGATGAATTGCTTTATGGCCGAGTTCGCTTACGTTATCTTTTGTTTGGGAATGAAACAGCCAAGCTAAGAACTGTACATTTAAAGTTTGATAAGTAGGAAATAATTGTACAGGGAATTTAATTTTTTTTCAATATTATTTGGCAGAAAACACCTGCAGCAAGTTGGTTGATAAGTAGGAAATATTTTTTTTTTAATATTATCTGTGCAGCAGTTTGGATCTTTTATTATTCATCTATACTCTCTGTGTTGTTTATGCTATATGTGCTCTCTATACTCTCTGTACTCTCTGTACTCTCTATTTTTTTTAGCAATCTGTTTTTTCCCATTTCCACTTTTGCTTTGCAGGACAAAGAGGAATTGTTCACTATAATCTGTTTTTTCTCAATTCCCTTTTTATGAGTTTTCTGAGCAGTTTTGCATGTTTATACTCTCTGTACTCTCTGTACTCTCTGTACTCTCTGTACTCTCTGTACTCTCTGTACTCTCTAAATTTATATCATATTTTAAATTCAGATCAAATGAAAAGGTAAAGCTAAAATTTACATTATCTCGAGTTTGGTTGGTGGTAATCTATATGATTACTTATATATATACGTAGCATGAAAAGTAACTCAAATGATAAATATTTTTTAGATGACAATATTCTGACCAAAATTCAATTATTTTGATATGAGAATACTATAAAAGTTTATTAAGAATTGATGTATTATATTTTTTTAAATAAAATCAATAGTTTCGAGATTTATCCTATCTTAAAATATTTTTTTTATCATAGTTTAGAGAGAGTAACCTCCAAAATGAGAAAAAATATGATACATATTATGCTAAGATGAGACTAATTTTATCATTCATATGATTGTTTTCATCCATCATTTTTATCTCTTAACATAAATAAAATATTCAATATGAATCATATGCATATTATAACTATATTATTTATCTAATAATTTAGTTATATTTATCTTTTAAAATTAATTAAATTATACTTTTTTAATTGAATTAAAAGATAGTGAAATAAAAAATATAAATAATAAAATTAGCCACTTCATAATACAAAATATATTGTCGATGATGACTTACCAAGTGTTTTGAATAAATAATAAAATTAGCCACTTATATATTTGAAGATGATGAATTTTTTCAAATAATGTAATAACTGAAAGTGTCATCTGAATTAAATTAATATCATTGATAAATTTATAAATAATTACTAAACTAATATCGTCAGTACTAATATAATCGTCATCACAGATTTTTTTCTTCTTCATAAAATGTAGAGTACTTTATAGAGTACATATATCAAACTATGTAATGCCTCCAATGGAAATCATCTCATTCTTGTAAGCAAGGTAGACTCATCAATCAAATACTGCAATTTGGTAAAATATGAGAGATTTAGTTGCCACAGTCTAAGTATTACAATAATAGTACATTTCAGAATAAAGTTGCTCAAAAGAAGAAAGTCATCCTGACAAAAAAATGATTGCACAGTCTGGAGCATGAGAAGGTCATCCTAATGCCTCTCAAATGAGACTTCCTCGAATCCGTAGGTGAGGCTAGCGGTGTTCTGTTAAGTAAAAGAAAGTCATCTTGGAGACTCTAAAGCTTTGCAAAAATGATTGCACAGTCGAAGAACACATAAATAAATGATATCAAGCATCAAAATATTTTCCTGTAATAATATCCATCATCAACTTAGTGTACCATTCAGTCGACAGACTGATTGTTGAGCTCGAGTTGAATTCTTGAGGTAGAACATCGTATGAGTTAATGATTTTTAACAGCATCGATGTGTGCTATTCTGTGTGTACCTCTAAAAAACACTCTGGCATAATAGAGAAAGGTGTTGCAAGGTGTGGAAACACGCTTAGCACTATCGGTTTAAACTTTATAACAAAAAAAATATGATGGTTTGAAGATTAGCAGCAATGTTTTAAATAATACAAATTAAGAGGCAAATAGAGAATTACTCTTGGCTTTCTTGGATCTCTCAATATCCCTTAAACCTTACATTGGAAACACCCTTTGGCGTTGCTTTCTTTGGATCCTTCAAGATGTCTTTTCCCTTGTGCTGCGGTGACTTCTTCTTCTTAATTTCATCATGGAAGAGAATTCCCACTTAGTATAATCGACATCGTCGTATAGTTTTAAGGATTGAAGCATATAGTCCTCAAATCTATTATTACCACATTACACGACACTTATTTGATATGCATATCTAACGTGGTTCAAAAATAATGTCAGTAGCATTTCCATCTGTGCCTTCGACATCTCTTAATTTTCTGTATGCACTATCGATGTAACTATCCCTCTTTGCTCTGGTAGACCATCGCATAAGAAGAAACTTATCCAGAATGCACACTAAATCTTCCTGACTAAGAACTCTGATACAATGGGCATAAAGTAATCCCATCATTTCAAATTTCTTACAAGTACATGTTACATCTAGGGTAGTCCCATCGAAATGGACAATCCATATTTTGGACGAATTTTTATTCTCTAAGTTTCTCACCAAATATCCATCTATCATTGAACGATTCTTGATAGGCCTCCAACTCCATGCAAAAATTTTTCCTCAAACATAGTATACAGCTTTCTTGTATAAAACATAGCAGCTTGTTTTAGAATTGGACTGGTCTTAACAACAAGAACAATCGATGACTGGCTACACTTGAAGTCTTCGTCTTGTTCATTCCGGTGCCATGTCTCCATAACCTTCTCCAACCTCAAGAAACAATCTGTGAGTGAACTTGTTGGTTTAGAGATTCCGTGACATATGTTGTTCATTGACTCACTACGTTGCGTTGACAAGATGGCCATGCAGAATGAGTCTTTGCTGAATGCATTGGACCACTTGGATCTAATTTTATAAAGCTCAGACAACCAAGGATGATCATGCAAATTGCCTTCTTCTAGTATGGCAGACCAAGCTTCTTCAAACTCTTCCTCTGAGTAACATTTGCTCATGCATGCATAAAATAGCCCTTGTACCCTCTTATTATTATTTGAACTTTGGAAGGAGCTTTTTTCGAAATATGCCATTGGCACAACCTATGATGAGTATCGATAATACAATTTGATAGCTCATGCCATAGCGATCTTGATCGATGAATATTATTATAGGATGTCTGTCATCTAGAAGAAATATGCGGAATACATAAGAATGACTCAATCATCTCTTACGATAAAAGGCTACTCAAATAACACATTTTCGGTGATGATTCACTCCAATAAGAGGGCACAAACAAGATTATATTTTTTTGAGTCGATAGCTTGTATCAAAATTATCCCATCACCAAAAGTCATATTCTATCTAGACATGTCATTGCTCCATAAAAAGCTTATTAAGCAATCTGACTCATCAACTTATACATCCCATGCAAACATCTCGTCCGCTGCTTGCCTTTCCTTGAACAGCTGTATTAATGCATTACTGTCACCATTCACAATCCTCGATCTTTTCTCTTTCTGAATAAAATTGAAAGCATCTCTTTTTTTGAATCCAATATTCTCTACACCACCACCTCCTCACTTAGATAGCTGAATGCATCAGTAGCTCTAATTCCGGCCTTTATCGTTATCATCAACACAGAAGCCTTTTCATCGTTAATGCATTTGTGTGATCTGAGAAGATGTAGGTTAGCAGGCTTTGCCAATGAATGATTATGACTTTCTATATATTTTTAACCATCGGTTCAGTCAAGTCAGAATCTAATCATGGCGGACATGCCATCCTTGTATCGTTTTAATTTTGCTTCTAAATTGGGTGATTTCTTCCGACACGCTTTTGCATATAAAAAATCTTTTGATTTCAATTTCTTGGAGTTTGGCCAATAACTAGTATGGTCCTTCCGAACATTGAAGCCAGTTTGATGTGCGTAGTCACAGTACAGTGCATACGCCTCCGTTTCATTCTGATCAGTGGTACCAAGGAGTTTTCCCAAATTTGGTTCATTAGACATCATGACTTCATCATCGCACTACTCATTGAACGCATTCACCTGCCAAGACAGCTCCACATAAATGTGACATGTAAAATAGCTCCACAAATAAACATATTCCCCCAAAACAGGACAAAGAAAGGAGAAAAATGAGCCAAATACAGAGAGTACAGATGCAAAAATAATCCAAACATCCCACCAAATTGCTTCCAATGTAATGTAATGAAGATAATCTGAACAACCAGGCCAAAGAAACTGGAAAAAATATCCACAAAATCATCTATAATCTCAAGAGAGTATAGAGAGTACAGATGCAAAATAACACTACTAAACCAACCAAATAGCCTCCACACAAGTAAAGAAATCATCATAGAAACATAAACAGTATTATAACAAGTTACCCATGAGTACAGAGAGTATAGAGAGTACAGAGAGTACATAGAGTACAGAGGGGGCAGTCTTCTTGCTCAGTAAGGCTTCTTTTGCTTTGTATTTTTACCTTCAATATGCTCTTTAAAGGCTTCCTCACTGGAAGTGCTAACCTCATAGATAGCACATTCCCTCTATGCCATAAGACCTCCCCTCTATTTGGCATCTCTATTATCACTGCAACTTCATCGGGGGTGATGCTCTTTAAGGCTTCTTTTGCTTTCTATAAGGCTTCTTTTCCTTTGTGTTTTTTACCTTCAAGATGCTCTTTAAGGGCTTCATCACTGGAAGTGCTGGCCTCACAAATAGCACATTACCTCTATTCCATAAGACCTTCTCCCCTCTGTTTGGTATCCCTACAATTACTACAACTTCATCGGGGGTGAAAGGAATGCACTGCCCACCCAGAAAGAAAGCTTGCTTCTATATGTCCCAACAAGACAGGATTGAGGTCATGACTATTGAGTCTTGCTAAATTTCATGGAGTCTAATGAATTGATGCAGATGAAGCCTTTGTAAAATGTCAATGACTTCATTACTAAAGAGTCTTTTGAATGTATGCAGAGAAGATTCAAAATCCCCAGAAACCATCCAAGCAGTTGCCAAATTTGCTTCCGAATGTACTCTCAACAAGCCAAAGAAAGCTGGACAACATGACCAAAATCATATGTACTCATGAGAGTCTGAGAGTCAGATGTAAGAAAATACTAACAAATCAACCAAAAGCCTCCAAAATGTATCCTAATGAACATATCTAGCAGAGCCAAAGAAAGCAGACAAAAATGACCAAATAGCTTTACCCTGGAGAGTACAAAGTACAGTATAGAGAGTGAGAGTAGAACGAGAGAATATAGAGTCTGAGAGTTCGAGAGAGTCAGAGAGAACATAGAATGAGATGTAATGAAAATAATCTCAACAACCGGTCAAGAAATTGGAGAAAATGACCAAAAATCATCGTACTCTGAGATGCAAAATAACACTAAAAAATAACCAAAGCGACCTCCAAATTTTTCTCATAGATTGTAATGAACATATTCCCTCCAAAGCGAAACTGAAAAAAATAACCCAAAATGATCACGTACTCTCGAGTACAAGAGTCTGAATCAAGAAATCCTTGAAAATCATCCAAACATCCCTCAAAATTGCTTCCACTGGTATGTAATAAACATAATTTGAACAATCAGCCAATGGCTGGAAAAATGGCAAATTATGTACTCTCAAGAGAACTGAGAGATCTGAATGCAAATAATACTAAAGAAATCACCAAACAGCCTCCAAATTATTCTTGATGGATTTTAATAAACATATTTTCTCCAAACATGCCACACAAAGTAAAAAAATTTGCCCAAAATACTCTATACTCTCAAGAGAGTACAGAGAGTATAGAGAGTATAGATGGAAATCTCCCATAAAGATTAACCAAACAATCACAAAATTGCTTCTAATGGAATGTAATCCCATATTCTCTTCATCTAGGCAAAATAAACTGCAAAAATATTCAGAAAATCATCTATACTCTCATGAGAGTACAGATGCAAAAATCCTTCAAAATAAGCAAAGTCCTCTTGCAAAGAACTCCAAACAGTGTAGGAAATATACACTAAATAAAAGAATTTCAAGGAATAACACAACCAAACCGTAAAAAAATTGTACGTATACAACGATTGAGAAAAATTACCAATGAATTTTTATTTAATACATCCTCAGCTATTTCCTCAAGGCCTTCGTTCTCCATCTTCATGGTTCTTTCGTAAAAAGGAAATGAGAAAATCTCTTTCTCTTTCTAAGTTCGGTTTGCAAGAAAAAAATACACCCCTAAACCCTAAATCTAGATATATATTTCTTTTAAATTCCTCGCTCATTCCAACGATGCTTCTTCTCCCGCTACTTGAACGAGGCGGGTATTCGGGCGGGATAAATGACGTGGTCGCCGTCAGTCGATTCTGGCCGTTAAGTACTAAAGCGGAAAAAAACTACGGACAGCGTCGGCGGGTTAGTCCGCCGTAAAATACGTCGGACTCATAATATTTTCTCCTATCATTGGGGGCCGGTAAAAAAAAATAGTAACAGAACATGACAAATGATGTAATGTAGAACGGCATGCATTTCTTAAATGAAAGTTTTTCATACCTATTATACAATTTTTTTATATTTACACATTTAATACTTAAAATTTCATATTTATATTTATAATAATTTAATTTTAAAAAATATAAAGATATAGTATATTTTAGATAATATCAAAATTTTGAATATTTGCATATAAATATCAAAATTTTAAGTGAGATATACAAATATAAAAAAATTATATAATATGTACTTAATTTTTTAAAAAAACTAAGACATACAAATGGTTTCCCTACATTGCATAAAAGAGTATATAAAAAAATTAAGGGGAATTATCTCGTACCACCCAAAATTAGGTTTTTACATATCTAACACTTAAATCAGAATATTTACAAACCTAATGCTTAAAATTTATTTTTCTCTTCAAAAATTATCACTTTTCATCTTCTCTCGATATCTAGAGCGATTCTCGTACTCTCCAACTTCATTCAGCGAGGTCGCATGATGGTTCTATCTCATACTAAATGTTTGCTAGAACCTATCTTCTTCGGTAGGGTTGCAAACGAATCGAGCCGAGTCGAGTATATATGTGTTCAGGCTTGAGCTTGTTTAATATTATTGAGTTCGAGTTGGATTCGAGCTTTTAAGAACAGTATTCAAGCTTGAGCTTGTTTACCATTATCGAGCTCGAACTCGATTCGAGTTTGTTCATGAGCTTCATTCAAATTGGATTATCGAGCTTGTTAACGAGCATCTCGTTTAATAAAATAAATAAGCTTTCATCAAGCTTTGATCGAGCTTGTTCACGAACAATTTGTTGAGAAATATACATGTACTGTAACAATTAAAGTTAATTAAACCAAAAAATAATAATAATTTAAATAATACTCTTTAAAAATAAGCACTAATTGAGTCGTAATCTAGTCATACTCGAGCTCATTAGCAAGCTTGTTCATGCGCTTTAAACGATAATATTCATGAACATAAATGAACCGAACGACAAGTTGTTTAAGCTTGTTCATTTAGAAATAGAGTATTTAAAAAACTGTTCAAGTTCAATCACGAGTAGCTTGTGGCTCGGTTCATTTGCAGCCCTATTCTTGCAAAGTTAGGTGCCAAATGTGGTCATTTGAAGTGCCCTAAGCGCCCTTCTATGATCTCCTGCTGAAATTTACCTTCTTCTACAAGATGGGGTGAAGTGCTATATTCTCTGATGAAGTTGCGTGAGCCGCTCTATTGTCCGATGAGGTCGCATGAAGAATTAAGAAAAGTTTTCTGTCCTCTTTTAGAATATTTCTTTTTTCTTTGGATCTATAGAAATGTTAGTTATAACTTTTAAATTTCTTCAAAATTATTTTCTTTTTTCTGCGACTTTATAAATAGCCACGTTTTTCTTATCCTCCAGATTTCCCAAATCCCCATTTATGGATAATTATTTTTGAAGTTGTTATGTTTAATTTTTTCTTCTAAAATAGAGTTTCTTTATTAGATGAACTTAAGAAATGCATGCTTTGTCATTGCTGGATTTGTATGTGAACCTGCAAATATGGATATGAGGGGAAAAGAGGAAGATTGATGTAGATTAGTTTACCTTTGTCGGATATTAATGCAAGAGAAGAAGTCGAAAACTGTATTAGAAAACTACATGTTGGCACCCTTCTATTTGTTTAGTTTGCAGGCTTATCTTTTCTATGTTTATATACTTGTCTAGTTTCTAAAATCTGATTTGTTATGTTCAGTAATAAGGAAATTAAAGATCAAGAAAAGCTTGCAATCAGGTTGTTAACAATCTGAAATAGCACCCTTAGTTTATAAATATGTTTAGATTTGTTTTTTATTTGCTATTCTGAAATCTGATTTGTTTCTTCTTTTCCAAATATGTATTTATTTGTTAA
This sequence comes from Cymbidium sinense, assembly GCA_021442155.1. NCBI lineage: Eukaryota > Viridiplantae > Streptophyta > Magnoliopsida > Asparagales > Orchidaceae > Cymbidium > Cymbidium sinense. Next base: position 27,255,384 of record CM038231.1, read on the forward strand.
AAATGTTGCTAACATGCATATATTAATGAATTTAACAGATTACGTAAACTCAGAGAATGAGTTCAAGTAATTCAATGGTATCAAGGGGCAGTGCTGAATATAAAGTTTATTGTAGATGTAACTTATTATTATTGTAGTTAAGATCTTCTTAATGTGAAGTAGCTTGAAGGATTGAAGCTTGTTCATTTTGATGAAGTAACTCTTGTAATCTCAACCTTCTTAATATAGCTTTGTATTAAAGTTTGTGTAATATATCTGTAAAGTATCTATTATTTATTTGAATATCTATTTGTTAAATTGCAGCAGTTGAATGAATACTTGAAAATCTATTTTTATTGAAGTTTGAGGGATGAATCCTTGTATGAATACCATTAAGCTCCAGGAGTTACGTTACGTCAGTTGAAAATTTATTTTTAAAAACTGTTAATCTCCAGGCATTGCATCAACCAGAATATGGCTCAAGTTGAAATTTGAGTGCAACTGTAAAGCCCTTTTCATGTAGCTGCAAAACCAAGTGATGACCGAGTGTTGCTAAAGAAAAACAAGACAGTTTTGTTGTGGATTCTAACCTCAAGTGGCTTTCTGTTGACTCCGTCGGCAGACGAAACGCTGCATTGTTCAACATGTGTCGTAGTAATAAAATGGTTAACTATTTACTGAGATGTTCTAACAGATTGCTAAAGAAAAAACCAAGTGATGACCGAGTGTTGCTAAAGAAAAACAAGACAGTTTTGTTGTGGATTCTAACCTCAAGTGGCTTTCTGTTGACTCCGTCGGCAGACAAAACCAAGTGATGACCGAGTGTTGCTAAAGAAAAACAAGACAGTTTTGTTGTGGATTCTAACCTCAAGTCGCTTTCTGTTGACTCCGTCGGCAGATGAAATGCTGCATTGTTCAACATGTGTCGTAGTAATAAAATGGTTAACTATTTACTGAGATGTTCTAACAGATTTGTTAATTTGCATGACCTATAACGTATATAGGAATTTACGTGTAATTCTTATAGCATCCCGTACTTGGATAAGAAATGTTACAAAATCATAAATTTACAGATGAAATAATTTAAATTTAGCGTAGATATTCGACTCTAATTTGATATCTCTACCGTCGGCTCCGAAAATTCGCCACCTATCTCTCCGACGAAGAGAGTATAATTTAAAATATAGGTGTAATTTTCAGAAGGTAGATGAATAGTAGATAAGACACTACCCAGAGATTTCGCCCTCATTTTGTGAGAACTTTAGATGTGGTTCCAGGTTTCCTATAGGCGCAAACACCCATAGTAAATTACCCCCCTCAATGTTGAAAGAGAATTTTCGATTAAGGCTAGCCGTTATATCGCTTAGTGCGTAGCGTATAGTAGCAGCATGTAGAGTTTCATAATTTAGAATTTATGAAATTCATTATATTTAATTTAAAGCGGATAGTTGGGGAGAGATGGATCTAGATCTTATGGTTTTCATCACGTGGTGTCCTAGTCTACTTAGTGAGAGGAGGTAGTCAGGCGAAGGATCCTTCGAACACATGGGTTCGTCAAGAAATCCTTGTAGACTTGGGCTGTTGTTTGTCTAAGGAGACATGCTTAAGTCTACCTTAGTTAACAAAGGGCTTTTTGCCCAATCAAGTATACCCTATAGTTCATAACTCAAAGGGCGGAACCATTGGGGAGCATACGGGCTGCAGTCGTGACCATAATATAGTGGGGACATTTGGCGACAACCATCAGGAGGACTCGGTGAATCATGTGTGGGCCTCTTGGCCAAACCCATGATCGGAGGACCGCAGTCTCTTGACATGAGATTATTTGAGTAAACATAGTTGTGTACTTGATTTGACTTTGGCTCCTTTGTGAGTTAGGGTTTTCTTAGTTTGTCACCTTTAACAAACTATTGCGGAAGGTGAGTTGAATTTTTTTGGCTTTAAGTTTTTAATATTGAATTTCATTTTGACATTTATAACTTAGTGATTTACATGATTTCATGTTTATATTGATATTTAGATTTGATTAATTTGATTTGAGCCTGCAAGCATATTTTGATGGTAATTATCCCCTCCGGTTGAAATCTTCATTCAATACAGCCATCATCGGGTTGGTTGATTGATTGAATCAAATATATTTAAGAACTTTAGATCTTTTTAGACATTAAAATTTGCACTATAAATCTTTACATGCAGGTGTATCTAAGAATGCCTTAATTAACGCTTTCTGTTCACCTATATGATATGTGTTGACCTCCATATTTGTGTCATAAGTCAAGACAAGCCCAAAAGCCAAATTTGACGGATTTCAGAAGCGACAGTGTGCAAATCAAAGTTCAAAATGCACTCGACGTCCCCGAAAATGGTCGAAATGATCTCTGATCAATGAACGGATTTTGCCGTCGCGTTCAGAACGTTGAAGTTGACCAGAATATAAATATTGCAAAATCTAACGATCAATCGATTAAACGCTCGAGCTATCAATGTGTCGGCACGCATATCGGAGTCGAGTAGGCGCCGACGATGACCAAACGATCTCCGTTCATTAAATTGGTCACGTCGTTAGCTTCAAAATATCAAAATCTATCAAATGAGATTGTCTGCACTCAATTCGGATGAGTCCGTGCAAATGTCAGTGATTTGAAGCGGCAGCGTAAATCGCGGCTGAAATACACTAGACGTCGCCAAAATCAATCCAAATGACCTCCGATCGATGAACAAACTTTTCATTGCGCTTTCAAAGCGTTGAATTGATCGGGATATAAATGATGGATGGCGATGAGCAATCAATCAACGTGGATGAGTCTACAATATCGAGGGCGAGGCATCGATGAGGATCAAATGACCTCCGTCACAGATCATGTCATTGGTTTTGAAACAAAATCTATCAAATACTATTCACACTCAATAAATTTAAATAGCGAAATAAAAGCAAAATTTCACGAAATTGACTCAATTTATATTAACCAAATCACAAATATATTATGTTAACATATCGAAATATCCTATATATATATATATATATATATATATATATATATATATATATATATATTGACCATATAATGATGTCGACATAAAATTCATTTTAAAATTGATTAATATTTGAAAAAATTAATTAAAAAAGGTCTATTAATTCCCAATTTTTTTCTCGTTCGGTTCCTTTAACCGTAAGCATGAGGCTAAATTTTTAAAATAGGCACATTCTTAATCGTAATTAAATCTATCAAAAATTAGAAAATATTATAATTTAACGAAAAAAAATAAGGATTTTTGTTTTGTTTTTGTTTTGGTAATAGAGAGAGAGAGAGAGAGAGAGAGAGAGAGAGAGAGAGAGAATTTTATTTTTTTATATAGTGTAGAGACTAAAGATATATATATATATATATGTTTCTTCTCTCATAACACGAAATAAAAAAATAAAACGCCTCTCTCTCTCTGTTATTAAAATAAAAAAAATAAAAAAAAGGTCATATTACAAATGTCCGTCAATAATATCTATAGACTTATTTTCAAAAAAAATTTTGATGCTTAAATTATCTTATTAACTTTAATTTTACTTAAATAGCACCTAAATCTTTATTATTACATCCAAAATACCACCCTTGTTGCTTTTTTCAAGTGAAATGTAATTTTTTGAGCATAAGGAAAGTGCTAATTTTATAAATATTTAAATTTGTGTGTGAAATATGTAAATGCAGAAGAATTGCGTGATATGTATGTAAATTTCCTATAAAATTTTATCGGTCCTGCCGCTCTTCCGTTTGAGCCCGCTCCTCGAAACCGCTCCCGCTCTCGGCAACTCCAAAACCGCAAGAAAACGGCCAGCAGCCCCCACTGGTCGAAGACAGAAAAGACAGGCGACAAAACAGCCATAAAAAAGCGTCATTTCCTTTGGGATGAAGAATTCCTCAAAGAAAATCCAAGCCTGCTGACATTCACCGAGCCTTCGTTAAATGTAAGAAAAAAAAAATCGCAGTCTCTGAGATTCTGAAGCTTACGACGGAGGCAGCCATGAAAGCCATCGAGGAATGGGGACAACCCAAATCTTGCATAACACACCTTATCTTCTGCACCACGAGCGGCATAGACTTGCCGGGAGCAGACTTCTAACTCACTAAAATCCTAAGGCTCAAACCTTCCATCCAACGCTTCATGCTCTATCACCAAGGCTGCGCATCCGACGGCACCGTCCTTCGCCTCGCCAAAGTGCTCGCTTTGTTGGTAGAAGAGGACGAGTCGATAAGCATCGATGCTCTGAGGCAATTCTTCGATCTTAGCATCGGCAAGTGGAACGGGTCCTTCTACGTCCATGGTTACAATTTGATGGGAATGGGGAGATGCTGCAGCGTTTGAGCACAAACTCTCCGTAAGCACCTATGGGGAAGATGACCTCATTAGTCTTATTCAAACGGTATACATAAAGCATCCTCCATCAAGCACAGTGGTTTTGGGTTATGATTCTGAACGTGAATGGTTGGAATACAAAATTAAGGAGACAAATATGCTCACTGTTGATAAATATCAACAAAAAAAAGCATTCTCTCTTAGATATCAAACTGCTGGAATGCTGGAAACTGTATTGCGGCTAGTTTGCTCGATGAACATGAAGCTTGCATGATGTCCCAAACAGGATAATTCCATTCCTTGGTCAATGGAAAGGTCTCTCCATCACTGAGTGCAGTGATGTTTATGGTGGAATAATTGTCGAAGTTGAAACGGTTGCTTCTCTTCAAGTGGATGAAAATGGTTGATAGTTCAGATTTGAAGACCTCGTTATGCTCATCAAGGTGCAACAAAATAAAAATTGGCTGAGGTGTTTTAAAGCACTAACCGCCATCGTATGATGATGAAATCAGGTCGCAAGACACTGCCACGCTTCATCGAGCGCATGAGTGAAAGTCGCTCATCGGCCGGAGGATGAAATCTGTGCGAAGACACGCTCATCAGATACCAGTAAGCCAAAATAATTTCGATGTAGCCCTACGATGATGAATATCCGAAATGATGCCAAAATTTAGACTTAATTGACTTGAATATATTGTTTGCATTTCTTCAGAAGTTTCAATTCGCTAATGCCCACGAGGGCATAGGCGAGTGAAAATGTGAATGTGAAAATACATATATGCTTGCATTTCTTTCTACAGGTTTGAAGACCCCACTAACGCTCATTAGCGGTAAAAGGGTGGTTAAAAGACACCGCTGCATTCTCATCGGCTGATTTTGTTATGCTCATCGGGCATAACAAGATTGAAGGCCGAGGCTTTAAAAAACACCAATCACACGCCGTGCATGGGTAGGCCAAAACACTCCGTCATGGGATGACGAGGTCGCCAAAATTATGTCAAATTTTGACTTAAAAAAAATGGGAGCATAAAATGAATCGACTTAAGAATGTTAAACAAGGAAACTTAAAGCTAAAATTCAAATTAAAAACTCCAAACAACAAAAGGGAGAGGGAAAATAACATACAAAAAAATATAAAAATAAAACAAAAAGAGGGAGAAAATGAAAGCTACTCTGAGTAATAAATCTTATTTTAAAACAACAAATTAAACTGTCTTTTGAAATCTAAATCAAAATATCTTCTTCGCCACCGGATTTGCAACTCTTTGTACAAGCAAACAGAATGTGATACTAAACCAAAATCTACAGAAATCATAGGATTTCCTTTCATTAAAAATTAAGGAATTTCATTCTAATTATGATTTTCAAAATCAAAATCACTAATTAGGTGAAATTATCTAAGTTATAAATTCATGTTCTGACATAAAGATTTCAAAATTTTAATGTTAAAAATTTTAGTATATTAAATATTATTCTAAAAAATCTAATAAGATATTAGATCAATTTACAATGCCTTATTCACTATCGGATCGCAACCCTTTATACAAGCATAAGACGATACTAAATCAAAATCTATAAAAATCATGGAGCTTCATTCGATCAAAAATTAAGGAATTTCATTCTCATTATGATTTTTAAAAAATCAATAATTTTATTAATTAGATGAATTAAGTTTGAATTCTTTCGTGCTGACATGAGATTTCAAGTGCAAATTTTAATGTCAAAAAGGTCATAAGTTAAACGAATAAAAAAATGAAAAATCAAATCAATCTTATAATAAAATCTACATAAGGTCTTAAATAAACCCGGGCCTCGACACCATGCTAAATGCCTAAATTCAAATACGAGGATTACGCGTTGCTTCGGTTTAGTCTTGTTGGTTGGTTAACAAAACCAAAAAACCTATAATAAGAGTTTCAAATCTGAAATATCGAGAAATTGATTACGTGACGAGATTTAATCTGTTAGCAGCTAAATAGAGTCGACGGGGTCTAAAGCTCTTAAACATATTCAAATTAATCAATTTTTTTAATCAAATTAACTCAAATCAAATAGTAATCTAAAATTATTTAAATGAAACTCTATCACTGAAAACTTAAATCAAACTCAATCTATCCACCTTCCGCAACTGTTTATCGGGAGTGACAAATTAAGAAAACTCAGCAAAGGAAATGTCAAATCAAGTGTTCTTCTATGTTCACTCAATCAATCTCTTGCGTGCAGATCCTCGACTGTGGTTTTGGCCAGGGCTCCACAAATGAAGTTATGATGAGTTCTCATGAGGTCGACTCCATTATATTATCACGATCAGAGCTGTATGCTTAAACTCGCCTTTGAGTTGTGAATCATGGTATACTTGATGGAAACAACCCTCTAGCTAAGGTAGACTTAAGTCTGTCTCCTTATATAAACACCACCCTAGGTCTACAAGGATCTCTTGGACGACGTAACCAATGTGTCGATGAGGATCCTTACGTTAGGTTGACTACTCCAACTAATTGGACCGAGGGATGATAGAACCATGAGATCTAGATCGAGCACGTCATCATTCCCCCAACCATTCAGTTTAAGCTAAAATGATAAATTTCATAATCTAAATTTTAAAAATCTATATGCTGCTACTAAACGCTACGCATTCAAAGAATCTAATGACTTAATTGAAAGTTTTCTCACTTATGGGAGGGTAATTAGCTATAGGGGATTGCCTAGGAAATCGAACCAAAAGCAAAGAATCATATCTGAAAAGTGCTCAAGCATGGAAATTGCACATGAGTTCATTAAGTTCAGAGCATTCTCATCATTAGGTTTATCAAAATCATGGTCATCACAAAGTCGATGAAATTTGTGACCATCAAGTCTTACAATAATCCAATTGCAAAGTGGCAGCTTAGCCTCCATTTCAAACTTTTCAATCAGATTTACTATTTGCCATTTGATAAAAATAAGAAAAATAGAGACAACCTTGGCTGCATCTCACTTCTCTTAATCGATGGTTTCTTAAGAGAGCACTGGAAGAAAGATGTGGGTTTCTAGCTATAGCTCCTCCTCCGCTATTTTTTCAAGGGTTTTCTAGAGAAAGAGATAGAGAGAGAGAGAGAGAGAAACAAAGAGAAAGAGAGAGGCAGAGGGAGAGCAGCAACTTTTTTTTGTTTTTTTATTTCCTGTGAATCCTAAAGAGAGAGAGAGAGAGACAAAAGAGAAAGAGAAGGAAAGAGAGAGAAAGAATTTTTTCTTTCTCTTTTTTTTTTGGTTTCTGAAATCAAAAGAGAGAGAGAGAGAGAGAGAGACAAAGAGATGGGGAAAAGAGAGAGCAGCAACCTTTTTTTTTGGTTTCCTGCAAATCACAAAGAGAGAGAGAGAGACAAAAGAGAAAGAGAAAGGGAAAGAGAGAGCAGCAAACTTTTTTCTTTTCTCTTTTTTTTGGTTTCCTGCAAATCACAAGGAGAAAGAGACAAAGAGAAAGAGAGGGGGAAAGAGAGAGAGAACCTTTTCTTTTTTTTCTTTTTTTCTCAAAATCACAAAGAGAGAGAGACAAAGAGAAAGAGAGAGAGAGATGGAGAGAGGGACGTGAGGCCTGATGTTATTAGGATAGTGGGTCGGACTCATTATACATAAGAGGGAAGATAGAAGGAGTTGTTGTAATGGGTGAAGCTTGTGAGCCGAAGAGGAAGGGAAGAGCAAGGTACTTCGATTTTGGAGAGCAGAAAGCAAAATTGAAATGGAGGGAGAGTTCTTGCTTACAAGTTTTCATGTAAGGAAGAAAGTGTCATGGGGGGGGGAGAAAATATCCGTCAAGACGTAGCTTACTGGACTCTAATCTAGCACACATGTCCATTTGTTTTTTCCCTTTAGCTTAACTGCCAGAATCGACGAGCCACCACGACGCTTATCCGCGACCCGACCCGCCATTCAATTCAAACAAAGAGGAGAAGAAAAATGAGATGGGTGTCGTTCAACATTCCTCCGCAGATGACGCTTTAGGGCTTTCTCTCATAGGTCGCCGCTCATTCTGAATGGTCAAGTCGGTGGTTTAGTAAATCTTACGGATAACTTCCATTGAGGTATTATAGGTGACTACATGAGGTATTTACACCTGTGTTCCTAAACTTTAATGAATTTAGGGTTTTCTATTCTTCTCACCCCAAAGATGTGAACATTTTAGAACATTTGAGTTCTTTAAATGAAGCGGATGTATTTTATTAATTTTGGAGATATTTTGCATGTTTTCTGTACTATCAAGATAAGACAGCTTATTTTCAAATATTTCAAAACTTATTGTGAAATGTTTAATATATCACATGGTAGGATATTTAGTCATGTTCAAGATGAATTATGTCGATTAAGGATGATATTATGTTCATTGATGGAATTAAAATTACGGCCTAATTTGATCATTCTCTGTACTCATGAGAGCACAGAGCATTTTGGTCATTTTTTCCTATTTCTTTGGCCTCTTTGGAGGAAATATGTTCATTGCAATCCATCGGAATAATTTGGAGGTCGCTTGGTTGGTTTTAGTATTATTTTGTATTTGTACTCTCGTACTCTTGAGAGTTGACATTTTTTTCCAATTTATTTATCCTGGTTGTTCAGATTATGTCTATTACATTCCAATGGAAGTAATTTGGTGATTATTTGGATGGTTTCTAGGAGATTTTTGCATCCGTACTATCTATACTCTCACGAGAGTACATAGCATTTTGTCATTTTTTTCTATTTCTTTGGCCTGTTTGGAGAAATATGTTCATCAATCCATATTTTAAGGCTTGGATTTTAGTGTTATTTTGCATTCAGACTCTCATACTCGTGAGAGTAATGATTTGGACATTTTTTCCGCTTTCTTTGGCTTTGTTGATTATGTTCATTACATTCCGGTAAGCAATTTGGTATGTTTGGATGTTTTAGGAGATCAGATTTCTATACTCTCAGAGTAGATGATTTTGTGGACATTTTTTTCCAATTTTTTGGCCTAGTTGTTCAGATTATGTTCATTATATTCCACTGGAAGCAATTTGGTGGCTGTTTGGATGGTTTCTGGGGTATTTTTGCATCTATACACTCTGTACTCTCATGAGAGTACATCATTTTTTTGTCATTTTTTTCTGCTTTCTCTGCTTTGGAAAAATACAATCCATCATGAACAATTTGGAGGCTTGATTATTTTTTAGTGTTATTTTACATCACTCTCTATACTCTGAGAGTACAAGATTTTGTGGACATTTTTCCAGCTTTCTTTGGCTGTTGTTCAGATTATGTTCATTACATTCAGGGAAGTAATTTGGTGGCTATTTGGATGGTTTTGGAGATTTTGCATCGTTCTCATGAGAGTATAGATGATATATTTTTTCCGCTTTCTTTGACTGTTGATTATGTTATTACATTCCAAAAGCAATTTGGTGGCGCTTTGGATGGTTTGGGGATTTTGCATCTATACTCTCTATTCTCATGAGAGTAAATCATTTTGGTCATTTTTTCCTGTTTGGCCTTGAGGAAATATGTTCATTGCAATCCATCATGAATAATTTGGGCTATGGTTAATTTTTTATTATTATTTTGCATGATTCCTCTGTACTGAGAGTACAGATGATTTTGTGGACATTATTTTAGTTTTTTTTGCCTAGTTATTCAGATTATGTTCATTACATTCTAGTGGAAGCAATTTGGTGTTTGGATGGTTGGGAGATTTTGCATCAGATTTCTATACTCTCATGAGAGTAGATGATTTTGAGATATTTTTTCTAGTTTCTGGCCTAATTGTTCTGATTATGTTCATTACATTCTGTGGAAGCAATTTGGTGGTCGTTTGGATAGAGATTTTTGATCTATACTCTCTTTCTCATGAGTACGAGCATTTTAGTCATTTTTTCCTTTTCTTTTTGGAGGAAATATGTTCATCATAATCCATCGTGAATAATTTGGAGGTCGTTTGTTTGGTTTTTAGTGTTATTTTATATATTCTCGTACTCTCGAGTACAGATTTAATGTGGACATTTTTTTCCAATTTTTTGGCTTGTTCGATTATGTTCATTACATTCTGGAACCAACCAATTTGGTGCTTTGGATGGTTTCTAAGAAATTTTGCAGATCTCAGACTCTCATGAGAGTACTGATTTTAGTCATTTTTTTTCCTATTTCTTTGGCCTATTTGAAAAAAATATATTCATTGCAATCCATCAGGAATAATTTGGAGGCTATTTGGTGGTTTTTTAGTGTTATTTTGCATTCAGTACTATACTCTGAGAGATGGTTTTGTGGACATTTTTCCAGCTTTCTGCTTCATTGTTCATTATATTCATTAAATAAGCAATTTAGTTGTTGATGGTTTTGGGAGATTTTCAGATCTACTCTCTATACTCTTATGAGAGTACGAGCATTTTGTCATTTTTTCCTGCTTTCCCTATTTGGAGGAAATATGTTCATTGTAATCCACCAGGAATAATTTGGAGGCTATTTAGTTGGTTTTTTAGTATTATTTTGCATCTGTACTCTCAGTACTCTCTTGAGAGTACAAATGATTTTGTAGATATTTTTTTCCAATTTCTTTGACCTGATTGTTCAGATTATGTTCATTACATTCCAGTGGAAGCAATTTGGTGACTATTTAGATAGTTTCTGGGGGATTTTTGCATCTGTATTCTTTGTACTCTCATGAGAGTACGAGCATTTTCATTTTTCTTTTTGGCTGTTGGAGGAAATATGTTCATCAATCCATCGTGAATAATTTGGAGGCTATTTGGTTAGTTTTTAGTGTTATTTTGCATCATTATCTACTCTCTTGAGAGTACTGATGATTTTGTGGATATTTTTTCCGCTTGTTGAGATTATGTTCATTACATTCAGTGGAAGCAATTTGGTCGTTTGGATAGTTTCTGAGTATTTTGTATATCTCAGTACTCATGAGAGTACATAGCATTTTGGTCATTTTTTTTCTATTTCTTTGGCATGTTTGGCATGTTTGGAGGAAATATGTTCATTGCAATCCATCAGGAATAATTTGGAGGTTGTTTAGTTGGTTTTTTAGTGTTATTTTGCATATGTACTCTCTGTACTCTCTTGAGAGTACAGACAATTTTGTGGACATTTTTTTCCAATTTCTTTGGCCTGGTTGGAGGATTATGTTCATTACAAATCAATTGGAAACAATTTGGAGGTTGATTGGTTATTTTTCATGGTTGATTTGCATATGTACTTTCATTAATTGACTTTTCATTTTGAAGTTTGTCATGTCTGGGAAAAGGATAACTTCAAGATGCCTACCAATTAGATCGAATAATATTGCAACACGATGAAGTCATTGACATTTTAAAGAGGCTTCATCGCATCAATTCATTAGACTCCATGGAATTCAAGTCATTACCTCAATTCTATCTTGCTGGGAGATAGAGAAGCAAGCTTTCTTTCTGGGTGGGCAGTGCATTCCTTTCACCCCGATGAAGTTGCAGTAATTGTTGGGATACGAAACAGAGGGGAGAAGGTCTTATGGCAGAAATCCCCGCTGTCGCAGTTAAGTTCAGTGGACTATAAGACTATGCTTGAGCATGCAGATAGCTCGTTGCCTATGACACGCCAGGTACATACATTTTCTTGGGAGTACAGATTTTTCATTTTTTTCTTCAATTTTCCTTGGCGCTTTTGGATAAATTATGATTAGCAGAGAACATTTGCGAATCTATTTGTCGGACTTTTCTAGAGATGTGTTTCTTTTGTACTCTGCTATTTATGCTATTGCTCTATACTCTCTATACTCTCTGTACTTTCTATACCCTTTATACTTCTTATACTCTCTATACTCTCTATTCCAGTGCAAGTAGTTTGAAGGCTGACTATAAGAATATTTGAGGTGTTATGTAGCTTAACTCTTTGTATTCTCCTCATAGTACAGATTATTTGCTTATTTTTTTCCCAATTTCCACTTTTGCTTTGCAGACGAAGAGGAATTGTTCACTATAACCTTAAAGCAAGTTGGATGCTCCTGGGTTGCCTTTTTATGAGTTTTCTGAGTAGTTTTGCATGTGTATACTCTATATACTTACTCTCTATACTCTAACTCTCTCTCAGACTCGACTCTTCTCTATACTCTTTATACTCTCATCACTTTTATACTCTCTAAATTTATATCATATTTTAAATTCAGATCAACTAAAAAGGTGAAGCTAAAATTTACATTATCTAAAATTTACGTTATACTTAGCCACATTTAGAATACCTCAATCTGAAGTAATATGAACTACTTAGCATGTGAACGTAATACAAGTGGGTACGATTACTTTCTACCAGTCAAAATCATGCTTCTTAAAACCTACTTTCTACTAAAATATGTGCATAAAATAGACAAATATACCGTCGATGATGCGACTTACCAACATTTTATTCACAAATATAAATTTTGAAGGCAGTGTGGAGCAAATTATAGATTTTTAGATGATGAATTTTTTCAAATAATGTAATAACTGAAAGTATCATCTGAATTAAAATAATTACTAAACTAATATCATCAGTACTAATATAATAGTCATCACAGATTTTTTTTCTTTTTCATTAAATATAGAGTACTTTATAGAGTACATATATCAAACTATGTAATGCCTGCAATGGAAATCAGCTCATTCTCGTAAGCAAGGTAGACTCATCAATCAAATACTGCAATTTGGTAAAATATGAGAGATTTAGTTGCCATAGTCTAAGGATTACAAAGTTATGTACCTTCGATACTCTCTGTACTCTCTCTCCCACGATGAGCTTTTGGGCATTTTTTATAATAATACGCTTCGTAATAAAGTCGCCAAAAGAAGAAAGTCATCCTGACAAAGAAATGATTGCACAGTTTGGAGCATGAGAAGGTAATCCTAATGCCGCAACTCTGAGGCAGTCTTCCTAATCGAATCCCGTAGGTGAGACTACTGGTGTGCCTACTAAGTAAAAGAAAGTCATCTTGGAGACTCTAAAGCTTTGCAGAAATGATTGCACAGTCGAAGAACACATAACTAAATGATATCATGCATTGAAATATTTTCCTGTAATATCCATCATCACTTGATCGACCGGTTGAGCTCGAGTTGAATTCCTGAGGTAGAACATCATATCAATTAATAATTTTTAACAGCATCGATGTGTGCTATTCTATGCGTACCTCTAAAAAATACTATGGCATAATAGAGAAAGGTGTTGCAAGGGGTGACGAAACATGTTCTGCGACACTATCAGCTTGAACTTTGGTTTTTGTAACAACAAAAATATGATGGTTTGAAGATTAGTAGAAATATTTTAAATACTACAAATTAAGAGGAAAATAGAGAATTACTCTTGGCTTTCTTGGATCTCTCCCAATATCCCGTAAGCCTTGCATTGGAAACACCATTTGGATGTTGCTTAACTGGATCCTACAAGATATCTTTTCTCTTGTCTGCTGTAGCTGACTTCTTCTTCTTAGCTGCTCTGTCAACTGGAAGAGAATTCTCACTTATTATAGAGTCGACATCATCATATAATTTTTTTAAAGATTGAAGCATATAGTCCTCAGCTCTATTATTACCCTGTGCTCTAACACTTATTTGATATGCATATCGACTAACGTGATTTTGAAAAATAATGACAGTAGCATTTCCATCGTGCCTTCACATCTCTTAATTTTTTATATGCACTATCGATGTAAATATCCCTCTTTGCTTTGGTAGACCATTGCATGAGCAGATACTTATCCGGAATGCGCACTACATCTTCCTGACTAAGAACTCTGATACAATGGGCACAAAGTAATCCCATCATTTCAAAATTTCTTACAACTACAAATTACATCTAAGAGAGTCCCATCAAAATGGACAGACCCTGTTTTGGATGATTTTTTATTCTCTAAGTTTCTCACCAAATACTCCATGGGGATGTCATCTGACACGATCGATAGGCCTCCAACTCCATGCAAAAATTCTTCCTCAAACATAGTATAAAGCTTTCTTGTATAAAACATAGCAGCTTGTTTTAGAATTGACCGGTCTTAACAATGAACAATCGATGAGCTACACTTAAAGACTTCATGTTCATTTCTTGTCATGTCTCCATAACCTTCTCCAACCCCAAGAAATAATCTGTGAGCGAACTTGTTGGTTTAGAGATTCTGTGACATACGTTGTTCATTGACTCACTACATTACGTTGACAAGATGCCCATACAGAGTGAGTCTTTGTTGAATACAGTGGACCACTTGGATCTAATTTTATAAAGCTCAGACGGCCAAAGATGATCATGCAAATTACCATCTTCTAGCATGACAGACCAAGCTTCTTCAAACTCTTCCTCTGAGTCACATTTGCTCATGCATGTATAAAATATCCCTTGTACCCTCTTATTACTATTAAAGCAGTGAACCATGGAAGGAGCTTTCTTCGAAATATACCATTGATGATATGCGGTAATAAAATTTTGATAGCTCGTGCCATAGCCTGATCTTGATTAGTGAATATTATTGTTGGATGTCTGTCACTCATCAACCGATGAAATGTCTGGAATAGCCATGAGAATGACTCAATCGTCTCTTCTGATAAAAAGGCTACTCCAAATAACATATTTTGCCAGTGATGATTCACTCCAACAAGAGGGGAAAAAATAAGATTATATTTATTGAGTCGATAACTTGTATCAAAAATTATCACATCACCAAAATAGTCATATTCTATCCTAGACATGCCATTGCTCCAAAAAAAAACTTACTAAGCAATCTGACTCATCAACTTGTACATCCCATGCAAACATCCCTTCCGCTTGCTTTCTTCCATGAACAAATGTATTAATGCATCACACCATTCGCAAATGATCTTTTCCCTTTCAGATTAAAAGCATATCTTTTTTTATGAGTCCAATATTCTCTACACCGCCAATCTCCTCACTTAGAATGAATGCATCGCTTGTTTCTACCGCCTCTCATTATCTTCAACACGGAAGCCTTTTCATCGCTAATGCATTTGTGTGATCTGAGAAGATGTAAGTCAGCAGGCTTTGCCAACAAATGATTATTACTTCATATATGTTTTTTAACCATCCAGTTCCCATCCAAGTCAACAGAGAATCTAATCATGGACGGACAAGCCATCCTTGTATCAATTTTCTGGAATTTTGCTAAGCCATTTAGATTGGCAGATTTCTTTTGACCTGCTTTTGCACATAAAAAATCTTTTAATTTCAATTTCTTAGAGTTTGGCCAATAACTAGTATGGTCCTTTCAACACAAGTCGTGATGTGATCACAAGACAAAGGTATACGTTTATTCTAACAAGGCCAAGGAGTTTCTCTAAATTTGGTTCATTAGACATCACGACTTCATCATCGCACTGCTCATTGATCACATTCACCTGCCAAGACAGCTCCACATAAATGTGACATGTAAAATAGCTCCACAAATAAACATATTCCCTCCAAACAGGCTAAAGAAAGGGGAAAAAATGAGCTAAATACAGAGGATACATATGCAAAAATCATCCAAACATCCCTCCAAATTACTTCCAATGTAATATAATGAACAAATTTTCTCCAAATAGGCCAAAGAAATTGGGAAAAAATGGCCAAAGTCAAAGAGTACATATGCAAAATAACACTAAAAAACTAACAAAATAGCCTCCAAACAAGTAAAGAAATCATCATAGAAACATAAACAGTATTATATCAAGTTACCCATGAGTTGAGAAGAGTACAAAGAGTACAGAGAGTACAGAGGGGACAGTCTTCTTGCTCAGTAAGGCTTCTTTTGCTTTGTATTTTTTACCTTCAAGATGCTCTTTAAGGGCTTCCTCACTGGAAGTTCTAATTTCACAGATAGCACATTCCCTCTATGCCATAAGACCTCCTCTCTGTTTGGCATCCCTATTATCACTGCAACTTCATCGGGGGTGATGCTCTTTAAGGCTTCTTTTGCTTTCCAAAGGCTTCTTTGTTTTATGTTTTACCTTCAAGATGCTCTTTAAGGGCTTCCTCACTGGAAGTGCTGACTTCACAGATAACACATTACCTCTATTCCATAAGACCTTCTCCCCTATGTTTGGCATCCCTACAATTACTGCAACTTCATCGGGGGTGAAAGGAATGCACTGCCCACCTAGAAAGAAAGCTTGCTTCTCTATGTCCCAACAAGACAGATTGAGGTCATGGCTATTGAGTCTTGCTGAATTTTATGGAGTCTAATGAATTGATGCAGATGAAGCCTCTGTAAAATGTCAATGACTTCATTACTAAAGAGTTCGAACGAATGTGAGAGTACATATGTAAAATCTAGAAACTATCCAAACAAATTACCAATTAAACTAATGTACTCTCAAAAGCCAGGCCAAAGAAACTGGACAACATGACCAAAAATTATATGTACTCTCATGAGAGTACAGAGAGTACAGATGCAAGAAAACACTAACAAATCAACCAAACAGAGAAAAGCTTAGATTCAGAAGAAAACTTAGAAAACATAACGTGGACTTATGAAAATTTACATCCAGCCCAATGGAAATAGAGAGGGTATGTAAAGTATCTTTAAGAGCAGAGTCTGAACAAGAATCCACTTCACCTACTACCAGAATGTCGTCAACAAACAGCAGATGGGAGATATGATAATTGCCATATGTGATCGGCTTAAATAAACCCTGTTCAACTTTCTTATCCATTATACAAGAGAAAATATCCTAATAATTGTGTAAAGAAAAGGTGATAAAGGACACCCCTACCGTAGACCATTGGAAGAGGTAAAGTATCCTCGACCACATTTAGAATAATGGAAAATGGAATACCCGTGACACATCCTTCGATCCATCGACAAAATTTCAGGAAAACCTTTATGCTTGAGCTTAAGCAAAAGAGCTTCTATTAACACTATCAAAAGCTTTTTTTAGATCGATTTTGCACAAAAAAGTTTTGTCGCCTTGTCTCCTAAAATCGCAAATTTCCGAAAGCTCGATATTATCATCTATGTCCCTATGCTTAATGAAAGCATATTGAGCATTATGCACTATGTGTGGAAGCACTGATTTAATTCTATTAGCAAGAATTTTGGCTATGACTTTATAAATGGTGTTACATAAAGATATAGTCTTTTGCTAAAGAAGTAGCATGTTTTGCTTTCAAATAAGAGTAATAGCACTATTTTGGTAATCAATCACCATTGTGTTTTAAAAAAATGATGAATCGTAAGTATGAATTGCTTCCCAATGATATTCCAGCAGGGGATGAAAAAAGTTGATGTAAAATCATCCACCAGGATTTGTTTCCATCTTTGTGAAGGGTCGTAATAATTTCGATCGAAGAACGGGCTCCCAAGATATTGAGCAAGAAACAACATTTCGAGGAATGTGTAGGTTACTAGAACTGAACCTTATTAAACAAAGACTTATAGGAGTTACAAATCACATTTTCTTTCAATTATATGTTTAGTAGATGCCATTGTAAGTTATTTGGAGACTTCTTGGTGGATTTTGGATGCTTTTCATGTACTCTATACTCTCATGAGAGAACACCCCATTTTTTTAATTTTTTCTAGCTATTCTACACTATCTTTCAATTATATGTTTAGTAGATGTCATTCTAACTTGTTTGGAGGCTTCTTGGTGGGTTTTTAGATCAATTTTTAATGTGTACTCTCATGAGAGTACACCCCCATTTGTTCAATTTTTCAACTATTCTACAATATTTTTCAATTATATGTTTAGTAGATGACATTCTAAGCTGTTTGGAAGCTCCTTGGTGAGTTTTTGGAGATATTTTCAATGTGTACTCTCTATACTCTCATGAGAGTACACCTTATTTTTTTAATTTTTTCTAGCTATTCTACATCATCTTTTCATTATATATTTAGTAGATGTCATTCTAAATTGTTTGGAGTCTTCTTGGTGGGTTTTTGGATCAATTCTGAATGTGTACTTTCTATACACTCATGAGAGTACACACTATTTTTTCAAAATTTTTTAGCTATTCTACATTATCTTTCAATTATATGTTTAGTAGATGTCATTATAAGTTGTTTGGAGGCTTCTTGGTGGGATTTTGGATAAGTTCTAAATGTGTACTTTCTGTACTCTCATGAGGGTACATCCCATTTTTTTTTAGCTATTCTACACTATTTTTCAACTATATGTTTATTATATACTATTCTAAGTTATTTGGAGGCATCTAGATTTTTGGAGCTATTTTTATATGTACCTCTATACTCTCATAAGGGTACACCCCATCTTTTCAAATTCTTTCTATTCTACCATGTTTGAAGATAAAATGTTCAATAAATTTTGGTGCAATAACCCATACTCTATTAAGAAGAATTTTTAGTGATTTAAAGTACAATATATCAACAGTATATTAAAAACATAAGCAGCATAAGTCAAAGTACAAAGTTTATCTTTAAAGTACAATATAGTAACTACTGATTGGCACACTTTCAATCAAATTGACATTAAAGTATATACATTCAAAGAACACATGACAATTAAATGATATCACGCATTATAATGTTTCCCTTAAATGATATCCATCATCAGTTTAGTGTATTCTTCACCGAATTAATTGTTTGAGTTAAATTCTAAGATAGAAGAACATCATCGATATGTAACAACAGGAATGAAGTGTTATACCTGCATACCTTTGAAAATCACTCTGACATAACAGAAAAAGGTGTTGCAATGGGTGACCCTTTATGTTCTCCACCTCTCGCAGCTTGTTTTTTCATCTTTGTAACATTAAAGACATAATAGTTTAAAGTTTAACAATAATATTTGAAGACTATAAATTTAGAGATAGGTAGAAAATTACTCTTAGCTTTCTTGTTTCTCTCCCAATATCCTATCAACCTTATATTGGAAACACCCTTTGACTGTTTCTTAATTGGATCCTTTACTAAGTCAGCTCCTTTATCTGTTATAGTAGACTTCTTCTTCTTAGTTGTTTTATCAGTTTGAGGTGAATTCTCACATAATATAGAGTCAATATTATCATATAGTTTCTTTAAGGAATCCAACATATACTCCTCAGTTTTCTTATTACCTTGTGCCCTAGTGCTTATTTGATATGCATATCAACTAATGTGATTCCAAAAAATAATACCGGTTTCATTTCAATCATTGCATCTTTTTAAGTTTTGTAAGTCAAAGTAAATATCCCTCTTTTCTCTAGTTGATCATCGCATGAGAAGATACTTATCTGGAATGCACACAATATCTTCTTGACTCAAAACTCATGCAATGGGCACAAAGCACCCCCATCATTTCAAATTTTTTACAACTACAAGTTATATTTAGGCATGCCTTGTCAAAATAGACTGCCCATATTTTGGAAGAACTTTTATTCTATAAGTTTTTACCAAATACTTCATGTGATTGTCATCTGGCACATTTGCTGCTAATCCACCAACACTATGCAAAAATTCTTCTTCAAATATTGTATAAAGCTTTCTTGTGTAAAACATTACAGCTTGTTTTAGAATTGGATTGATTTTAACAACTGGAATAATTTCTGACTAGCTACACTTGAAATCTTCGTTATATTCATTTTATCACCTTGTGTCCATAAACTTCTCCAATCCCAAATAGAACTTATTGGTTTAGAGATTCCATGACATACATTATTCATGGACTCACTTCTTTGTATTGATAAGATACCCATATAGAATGAATCTTTGTAGAATGTGGTGGACCACTTGCATCTAATTTTATATAGCTTAGACAGCCAAGCATGATCATGCAAATTGCCTTTTTCTAGCATGGTAGACCAAGCTTGCTCAAACTCTTCCTCTAAATTACACTTACTCATACATGTATAATAGACTTTATACGTCTTATTACTATTAAAGCAATGTACCTTCAAGGAGCTTTTCTTAGAAATATATCGCACAACCTATGGCTAGTGTTATTTTGATAGCTCTCGCCATTACCTAATCTTGATCAATGAATATTATAGATGCCTGCCACATTCATTAACGATAAATATTTTTGAATAGCCATGTGAATGACTCAATTGTCTCTTTTGATAGAAAGGCTACTCCAAATAAGACATTTTGCCAGTGATGATCACTCCAACAAAAGGTGCATAGACAAGATTATATTTATTGAGTCGATAACTTATATAAAAAATTATAACATCCCCGAAACAATCATATTCTATCCTTGACATGCCATTGCTCCAAAAAAAACTTACCAAGCTGTCCGACTCATCAACTTGGATATCCCATGCAAACATTCCATCATTCGCTTACCTTTCCTTGAACAGTTGTATTAATGCATTATTATCACCATTCGTAATCCTTGATCTTCTTTCTTTTTGGATGTAATTGAAAGCATCTCTTTTTGTAAAGTCAATATTCTCCACACCGCCAACTTCCTCACTAAGATAGGTAAATGCATTAGTTGCCCTAATTTCAGCCTATGTTATTGACTTCAACACAGCTGCCTTCTCATCACTGATGCCTTTGTATGATCTGAGAAGATGTAGGTCACCCAGCTTTGCCAATGAATGATTATGGCTTTCTATATATTTTTTAACTTTCTAATTCCCATCTAAATCAATAGAAAATCTAATCATGGCCGAACAACCACTCCTCTTATCTATTTTCTGAAATTTGATGTAGCAGTTTAGATTGACACCTTTCTTCAGACCTGCTTTTGCACATAAAAATTCTTTGATTTCAAATTCTTCGTGTTCGACCAATAACTAGTATGATCCTTCCTAATACTGACTCCTGTTTGATATGCATAATCACAGTACAGTCCTCATATGCCTCCTTTTCATTGTGAATAGTGGTGCTAAGGGGTTTGCCCACAATTGATTCATGAGGAAAAATAACTTCATCATCGCACCGGTGATTAACCTCATTCACCTGTGCAGACACAAATATGTTTTAAAAGTACACATGCAAAATATCTCCAAAAATTCTCAATTCTTCAAGAAATATCTCCAAATAACTTATAATAAAATGTACTAAACATGTGATAAGCCCCACAGTTGAAGATTTTTAAAAAATGGGGTGTAATGTCATAAGAGTACAAAGAGTATACATGCAAAACAGCTCTAAAAACTATCAAATTCTTCAGAAAATATCTTCAAACAGCTTACAATAGGATGTACTAAACATATGATAAGCTCCACAATTGAAAAAAAATGAAAAATGGGGATTACTATCTTCAAACAGCTTACAATAAGATGTACTAAATATATGACAAGCCCCATAGTTAAAAAAATTTTAAAATTGTTTAATGAGTAGAGAATACACATACAAAATAGCTCCAAAAATCTCCAAATTCTTCAAGAAATATCTCCAAATAGCTTACAATAGGATGTACTAAACATATGATAAGCCCCACAGTTGAAAAATTTTAAAAAAATGAGGTGTACCCTCATGAGAGTATAAAGAGTACACATGCAAAATAACTTCAAAAAGCTCTCAAACTATTCAAGAAATATCTCCAAACAGCTTACAATAGGATGTGCTAAACATGTGATAATCCCCATAGTAGAAAATTAAAAAAAATATGGTGTACCCTCATGAGAGTATAAAGAGTACACATACAAAATAGCTCCAAAAAACTATCACATTCTTCAAAAAATATCTCTAAATAGCTTACAATAATGTACTAAATATATGACAAAACCCCACAATTAAAAAAATTGAAAATGGTGTACCCTCATGAGAGTATGAAGAGTACACATATAAAATAGCTCTAAAACACTCAAATTCTTTAAAAAATATCTCCAAATAACTTAAAATAGAATGTACTAAACATATGACAAACCCCATAGTTAAAATTTTGAAGAATATGTAACTCATAAGAGTACAGAGAGTACATACAAAATAGCTCTAAAAGCTACCAAATTCTTCAAGTAACATCTTCAAATCTTACAATATGTTGTACTAAACATATAATAAGCCCCACTTGAAATAATTGAAAAAATGAGGTGTATTTTCATGAGATTGAGTACACATGCAAAATAACTCAACCCCACAATTTTTTTAAAATATCTTCAAGTAGCTTACAATAGGATGTACTAAACTTATGACAAGCCCAATAGTTGAAAAATTGAAAAAATAGGGTGTACACTCATTAGAGTATAAAGAGTACATACGAAAAATAACTCAAAAACTCCCAAATTCTTCAAAAATATCTCCAAATAGCTTACAATAGGATGTACTCAACATATAACAAGCCCCATAGTGAAAATGGGTGTACCCTTATGAGGGTACAGAGAGTATACATGCAAAATAGCTCCAAAAATTATCAAATTCTTCAGAAGATATCTCAAAATAACTTACAATAGGATGTACTAAACATATGATAAGCCTCACAGTTAAAAAAATTGAAAAAAATGTGGTGTACCCTCATAAGAGTATAGAGAGTACACATACAAAATAACTCCAAAAAACCCCAAATTCTTCAAAAAAATATCTCCAAACAGCTTACAATATGATGTACTAAACATATGATAAACCTCACAAGAAAAAAATGAAAATGGGTGTACTCTCATGAGTGAGAAATACATAGAAACACTAAAACCCCCCAAAGTTCTTTTGCAAAGAATTCCAAATAGTATATAAAATATATATTACATAAAAGAATTTCAAAGAATATTACTACCTGTTTCAAAAAACTGTATATATAAAACAGTGGAGAAAATTTACCGATACATTTATATTTAAGACATCATCCACTAAATTGGTGCTTATCAAATTTTCAGTTCTCCATCTTCATAGTTCTTCCCAAAAATTGAAATGAAATTTTTTTTGTTTCTCTTCTCTGAGCTTAGTTCGTCTGAAAAAAAATATTATATTACTTTTAAATTTCTCCCGCATATTCAAACGGCATTTCTCCCGCTGTTTTAACGGGCCGGGCCAGGCCGAGTTCGAATAATGTTAAAGGCATAGTTATGTTATCGCGTTAAAAAGTAAAAAAATTATATTTTATTAGTGGACACATATTGAGATCTAGTTGGCATCCGGTAAAATTTATGACTCAGACTATTTAATATTTTCTCACTATATAGAGGGCTATGTTAGAATATGATGTTATAATATAAATATAAATCAATTTTATTAATGTTCATTGATGGTCAAGGGTTCCATGGTTGTTCCACTTATATACATAAAATATTTTATATTTGTTATATATATATATATATATATATATATATATATATATATATATATATATATATATATATATATATATATATATATATATATATAATGTTATTGCATATACATAGAGACAACATATAATTGCTATGACCGTAAAATTACATCACAATATACATAATTGCATATAGTGATGAAAAAATAAAGCATTACAATGCATATGTGATAGTTTCCATCACAAAACATCGTAGTGCATGAAGAAGATTATTATTAATCATATTAGAGATGAATTAATACTTTCTCAATCTTTTGTATTTGATTACAAATTATTTTATAATTTACAATTAATTTAATTATATATTTTGAGTTATAAAAATATTATTGTTTTCTTAATTTCATAGATTAGAGAAGATAATATCATAAATATATGAAAATATTAAGAAAACGAGTACAACTATTTAAATTAAATTAAGATTAAGTAATTCAATAAACTTAATATTAATATATGTTAATTTTCCTTAAAGTTAGATATTAACATTTTGAATTTATAAAATATTATTTTATGGGTAATCCAATCTTCAGATATGCTACCAATCTAATCTTATAACGTATATATCTTCAGAACATCACATTAATTAATAATGAATTAAAACATGACAATCAATCATAATCACAACTATTTTAACAGATTCAAGTGATGGATCAAATTTATTTTCATAAAAATATTTGAGTAAATTTAATTATAAACTTACAGGAACGAGGATTATACTTGAGCTTAAACTCAAGAAATTTTATTTGATAATCTAAACTCTTAATCAATGGATTAAGATGTCTTGCAATTAAATTTATTCAAAACAAACAACTTGATAGAAGGAAACACCATCACCGCATTCTCATATAAACTTTGGTGGAATTTTAGAAGCAACAATAGCCTTTGGGCTAACTTCATAACAAACAAATACTGCCTATCAAAGCACCCCTTGAACTGCTCTTACAAAACTAACGCTTCTCCCATTTGGAAAAGACTTTGTAATATCAAATGGAAGGCGAATCATTAATTTTTTGGGGCATTAACTCGCAACTCTTTCTTACGGCAAGATAAGCGGAAATAATTCCTTCAATGAATTAATTTCCTCATGTTCTATTGATACTATCAAAGTCAAATCTTTCGAATAATAATAGATGGAACTTTTCCAAGCATCGGTATATCCCTTCTCCTTTTTAGACAAACTTAATAATATACACATTACACCCAACAAAAGATCGATTCTCTTTAAACTCTCTCACAATGGCGAACTCAGTTTTAAAAATGTTTGGCTTAAGATCAAAGAAACACGTGATTATTCCAAAGTGTATACTAGACTTTGGCATAACAATATCCCCACCTCATACTCTATTCTTACTTGGTATCTTAAAAAAACTTTGTCCCTATTGACTCTTGATGTGGGGTAAAGGTTTTCACCTTCAAAATGTCATTGTTGCTCCCATATTGAAAATGTTAATCACCAATTTGTGAATGGGCGATTGCCTCTAAACTTTGGCTTTGGTGATAATCTATTCTCCATTGACAAATTCGGCTCTTACTATTTATCCTCGAGATATATTTTGAAAACAATATCAAAGGTCATATTAAAAGCGTTCGCTATCATTATTATTTGGTTTATTTGGATGGCTAGAAATGATGCTAAGCATAACGATATCACTATGAATCATTTCAAGATAATTGCTAAAACTAAATTCAAAATCCTGATTTATTTAAAGCCAACCTTATTAAATATAAACATTTTAAAGGGTGTAAATTTGTAGCCTCAAAATTGGGTTTGCAATTGCGGATAAAGACACTTCTAATCAAGCCAAAATACTTTATTGGGCCAAACCACATGATAATGTCATCAAAATTAACAGATGTATCTCCTAATGCTTACGGATGTGGTGGCATCTTTAGAAATTTCATTGGTGATGTCCTCTTGGCCTTTGCTAATCCTCTTATTACTAACTCGTTCCTTTTCTTGAATTACGGGTTTATAATGCTCTTGACATTTCCTTACGAAAGGTTGGCTTAATATCGGCTTGAAGTGGATGCCTTACTACTAATCGATCTCTGTGTCAGAAAAAATGGCAATGCTGAATTATATTATTTACTCTAACTAAAACTTTTCTAAGCCAATTTAGTTACAAAATCACTCATATATGGAGGGAAGGAAATGCTTGTGTTGATTACCTTGCTAACTTAGGAACTAGATTGAATGGGCCCATTAATTTTGATAAACATTCTCTTCCTAAACACTTACAAGGATTGGTTAACCTGGACAAGACGGGTTTTCCTTATATTAGATCTTAATATCATTTGTAAGGCATTGCATCTTGTCTTCGTATTTGGTCAGAATGATGAAGCACCCTATGTTAAGCACCCTGTGTTACTTTTGTTGATCTCAGTGCTCCCCTATCTCTAATGGGACTTTATTTTCTCTTACAATTGGTTTAATATTCAAATTAGTCAATGTTTTCAATGGTGCTTAATCTACTATTTGTTTTATTGTGCCCTTTTTTTCATTTTGAAAATTTCTTTGGGTTCGATAAACTCTAATCTCATTACTGTGTTGGTCTTGCTGTTTTCTCATCTCACGGTTGGAAAATATGGCTCTGTCCTGGCTATGGTCTTCTTTTACTTGCTTTCGGGTCGCTAATTTCTCAAGGCTGTTTGATATATCTCGTCTCATCCGCTGCTGGCTGGGGCCATCTTTTGCTCTCTTCTAGGTTGAACTGGGTCGTGCTCCCTCTTCATGGTTTAGACTGGGTCCTCCTTATTATGGATGATTCTCTTTTCTTTTACTTTTGATCTCATATGTATTTAGATCGGAGATTTACTCTATAGGTTTATTGTAGCTCTATGAGCGTTAGATTTGAGTTTATCTCCTTTAAGGACCATGTAACCTTTCTTTTGGTAGCAATAAAATTCCCCCCTATACGGGGTTTCACCAAAAAAAAAAAAAAAAAAAAAAACTTGACAGAAGGAAACACATAAATTGATCAGCGATAACTAATCAAATCATATTTAACTGCCGATTATAATGGAAGGAGAAAGCGCAGCAGCATCAGTCGTCGAATTGAAAGAGAGAAACTTATAGGTCTCATAACGTATCACACAGCTGCTACCGAAAATACGACATCCCTCTTGATTTCTGCAGTTATATAACATGAATTCCAATGCAATTTCGAGGCACTCATTGCATGCAGATTCCCCAAGATCTTGCGTGCACTGCGCCATTCCATAGACTGTTAACTTCTCGTTCACATAATTCTCTCCATAGCTGAATTTCTTCCTTCCTGCCGCCGTTTCCGGCAATACCACCACCATCAACTCGTGCACTGCTTGTATAAAAGCCTTGGGATTTACGGCGAAAATTTCTGAATACCACAATTCGACGAAGTTTTGTCGGGCTTGCCGAGGAAATCATCGGTTTCGTAGCCGAGGAAGCAATCCTCATACCATATGCGAGACTTCGCTGCATAGAAGCTGATCGGATCTTCTGAGCGGCGTTGGTGATGCAAGCGGAGCATGCTTCCACGCTCAAGTCTCCTTGGCATCGTGTGACGCCATAGACAGTTTCGCAGCTATTGGTGGCGTAGGAGGAGATGGCATAGCCGTGAAGAGAACTCTTCGCTACCATATCTTGAAGGACGTTGTTGATGCTGCTCTGCAATATGTTGTTTTGGGTAAAGTTTTTGGCTTAATTTTTAAATTAACCCTACTTAAAACCGTAATTAGCTAATTAGACCTTAAAAAAAAAATTTAAAATAGCGCTAGTCGTAGGGCTGGCGACTTTGCCAGTCGGCCGATCATGGCGGGCGCATATTTTTTTATAAAACCTCCCTCGAGAGATCATTCCCAATCCGATCTCTCTCTCTCCTTCGTTTTCTTTCCCCTAACCCCCCCCCCCCTCCCCTCCCCCTCCTCAGCCGGCCGCGTCGCGCCGCCGCCGATCCGCCCGGATCGGCGTTTTCGGAAAAAGGTTTTGTTTGTTTTTTTTTTTTGCCAAAATAAAAGGATAATATGTAGATCTAATTTGTGATATGTTGTGGATCTAATTTCTTTTGTGGATCTTACTTCTTTTTGTGGATCTAATTTTTTTTGTGGAGCTAATTTGTGACATGTTGTGGATCTAATTTGTGTATCTATTTAAATTGTAGATCTAATTTATTGTAGTATGTTTAGGTATGCATTTTGTGGATCTAATTGATTTTGTGTGTCTCTTATATTTTGTGTGTCTCTTATGTTGCAACTATGAAAAAGGTTCTTACCTTTCTCATCTCGTATAAGTTGATCAACTCCTAACTTTTGCTGTTGTTAAGTATGATAATGTTCAATGTTTTTTTTTTTTTGCCAAAATAAAAGGATAATATGTAGATCTAATTTGTGATATGTTGTGGATCTAATTTCTTTTGTGGATCTTACTTCTTTTTGTGGATCTAATTTTTTTTTGTGGAGCTAATTTGTGACATGTTGTGGATCTAATTTATGTATCTATTTAAATTGTAGATCTAATTTATTGTAGTATGTTTAGGTATGCATTTTGTGGATCTAATTGATTTTGTGTGTCTCTTATATTTTGTGTGTCTCTTATGTTGCAACTATGAAAAAGGTTCTTACCTTTCTCATCTCGTATAAGTTGATCAACTCGACTTTTCTTTGTTAAGTATGATAATGTTCAATGTTTATAAAATATTATAAATATCTACTTTCATTCTATGAGTCTAAAAAATCAATTAAAATTTAGCATTTATAGTAACGATCCCTTTCATGCTTAAAAAATTTCTTCTTGAATTATATGATCAATATTTCTTTTTTTTTTGCAAGTTGTTTTTCACTAAATAAAATAATTCTAATATTTAATAAGATATTGTGCACTGATCGATCTTGGCCATCAGTAAATTAAATTCTTTTAGTGAATAAAACTAGCTTAATATATCTTAATTTAAATTTAATTAAGATTTAACTTTGAGATGAGTAAAGTAGATGAATAATTAATCAACAGTTAAATAAAATCTACATATTTTAGAAATCATTCTATAATTTTAGTAATGATATATTTACAAGTTTTTTTCATTTTTTTTTGTTATCACATCATGATAGGATTATAGCAATATTATAAAATTAATAGGTTTCATCAAATATATATCATAAATTTGGGTGCAGGATATCAATTCATTTTTTTTATTTTTATTATTAATTTTTTTATATCCTCTCAAAGGGAGTTCAATGTGGAGAGGGGCTAATGAAGTTCAGAATTTCAAAATTCTCATGCTGACTTTTGCTTAAGAGTCTAAAGTCATGATGACTAATGTTATTCTAAAATATCATATTTAATTGGTCTAATTCGCATTTTTGGTCAACCTTAAGAGGAGAGAAGATAGGCTTTCAATATTCCTATTTATTTGTTTATATGAAGTTAATATTTGTGTAATTATTAAAATGATTTCTGTAAGTTGTTATGTAGTAGATACTTAATATATCGATGAATTAGCTATGTTAATATTCTTTTGTAGTGTTCTATATCGTATATGAATCCAGTCATTTTATGCGTAATAGGTAGCATCTCGCATCTTCTATATCATAAATGAATACAATAATTTTATTTATCCGTAATTAAATTATTTGCATTTATCAGGTGTGGTGAAAACATTATTGTTGTTCTGTTATCAGTGGTTAGTGATGAATTCAACTACTGTCTTTTTAGTGCTATTATGGAGGTGAAGCGAGAGTAAATGGCGATTTCGTTCCATACATTGGTGGGAAAAATTGTCCAATCCAAATCCACGTATTATTAGATTCAAGAATTACACAAATCATGAAATCATTGAAGATAGATCCAACAAAGTTCTTTGTGAATTTGGTGGGTCGTTTTCTGTAGTCTTTGGATTTGCAACTTCGCATTGATGGCACGAAGTCGGTGAAACTATACTCACTGCAGCTTGTGCTTCTCCTATTATGGTTTATGTCGAAGTTATGGAATTAATGGGTAGAGGCAGGGAGATTAACAATACAGAGGAATGTGAGAGAGCCCGAACGAGCTCTGGGTACATCGCACCAACTTCTCAGTTAAGTACTCCAGTGAAATGTTATGGTTCTGAAGCAAGAGAACATGATTTCTTTGCTGGGACAAGTTCTGCTGTAATGGGTGAATTAGAAGATAATGAGATAAACGTAGTACCCACCGAAGACATTGGATATGAAACTATGCCTAGTGGAGGTAGCAGTGATGATGATGATGAGGAGGATGATAACCGCGAGCGGGCTAACTGCATAGAATCATCCTAGTGCTTGAGACTTGATTGTTGATTACTCAATTAGAATAAGTCATACGGAAGAGCACTGTACGGAATAACGATTATTATGCATAGCTGAAATAGAGAATGGGATGAGGACCTCACATTCGATGGCCCATCGAATCATTGATCTTTGAGGAGGATAACGCATTCCCAGGAATTGTTTGAAGATATGTGTTTTCAATTCAAGAAAGCGATTTGCAATTTGCTATTCAGGGTTGGTCTATCATGAACAATGTTGAGTATGTCATTTGTGCTTCGAATCAACTAAAATTCACAGCAAGGTGCACACATCATTCTGACCCAAGCAGACCATGTTTGTGGAGCTTACATGCAAGATCAGTTAAGAGGTTGGGCGGTGCGTGGCGTATTAGTTCACTTGGCCCGTCAGTCATTCGATTTATCTTTGGACACAAGCAATGCACATCACGTTCATTAGTTATTTCATCCAACCATGTCGTCAACTAGATGCGAAGCTGGGAAATTGTAGGCCGTATTGGTCAGTTCAATATAAGAGTGTCTACATGAAGGCTTGGGATGTCGAAGGCATTAAGGTTATTTTTGGAAGTTGGGAGGAATCTTACAAAACACTTAGAAAATTCATGTCTGCTGTTTGCGCATCAATGCCAGGGTCAGTATATCGGATACATTCAATAGAATCCAGCAGATTCCAACGGTTGTTTTGGTCATTTGAGCCTTCCATAAGAGGTTGGCGATTGCCTTGATATGCCTTGATGGGACTTTTCTCCTAAAGTCTGAGAGGAACAACTTAGCTGCGGTTGGGATCGCAAACAATGACTTGTTCCCTAGCCAGATTGTGGAATCGAGAGCATCGAGTCATGGGTTTGGTTTTTTCGCATTACAAGACTTGATCCCAATAATTTCTACAAGGGGTGATCTCGCCTCACTCGAGATAGACATGCATGTCTAGGTGGTTGCAGAGATCTTTCCGCGACATCGTTCTGTTTCGTCACTTAAGGAGAATTTTAAACGTTAGACGGTTCGCATAGGTGATGTTGAGTTCATGTGTCAAAAAAAAATATGCGTTCTTTGGAAACACGGATGACATTATTTTAAGCGATGTATGTCAGACATCAAGAATATCAAGCAGGAGGCATATGACTGGCTTGTTTCAAGGGACATTCAGCAATGGTCTCTTACACATGATGAGGGGTACAGGTATGGTACAATGAATACAAACGCAGCTGAGTGCTTCAATGGTGTGCTTAAAAGAGCACGTGGTTTACCAATTCAAGCATTGATTATAGCAATATACTACAACATTGTATCCCTTTTCATGAAACGTCTTGAATCAGCTACAACTCTAGAAAGACAACAGGAAACATCGTTCTCTCTACGCATTAAGGTAACGTTGCAGGCTAATGAAAGAGAGGCAAGAAGATTTCCTGAACCAGTGCGAATAAGTATGTCAGAGTACCAGATGTTTGATGTCATTAGCAGGACCTTCAAGGTTCAATTAGGTGAAAATAATGAGTGCACGTGTACATGTAGACAACCGCAAGCATACCATCTGCCATGTGCTCATGTGATTGCTGTTTCAGGTCAACGACACGTAAACCATGTCCATTATGTCTCAGCGTACTATAGTTTGCAAAACTATATCAGCACCTACTCAGGGCGAATTCCACGTAATACCTGATCGGGAAGAGTGGGGTGAACACATCAGTGCTGACACATGCCCAGTTTACAAACCACCGAATGTCAAAAGGAAGACAGGGAGGCCAAGGACAAATAGATTTAAAAATAGCATGGATGAGAACACTACAAGAAGTTTAAGGGTTTGTAGTGTGTGTAAGATCTGGGACAACTTCGGCGTGTCCTCAAATGCGTTAGGCATGGTTTCGGTGGTTGTTCAATGTTGTGTTCGTTGTTACCTATGTGTTGTGTTCAATTGTGTTTGTTAAACATGTTGTGTTCAGTGTTGTCTATGTGTTGTGTTTAGTATTGTTTGTTACACTAGCTCATTATTCCCGTCTTCAAGCTTATCATGTACAAGATTTTACATGATAATGTATCTGTCTATTTTACCATCAGGTATTTCATATCTCCAAAATTTTATTTACAATATATTTCATTGTTTGCCACAATATTTGAGTTATGGGCTAGTAGAGTTAATAGAGTTTCTATGTAATAGATTCTAAGTGTTTTATGGACCTCCATGTGCCCTCCAAAACTAGATTATGATATGATTTTCTTTCTATGAAAATGGAGTTTAACTGATTAGATTGCACAAATTATGTTGATAGATTAATTCTAAAATTATGACACATAGTATTTTGCGTTATTATATTTTTTTAAAAGGGATTGCATGAAAAAAATAAATTTTTGAATTTTGATAGCTCTTCATGAAAAAAAACATTTTGATAGCTCGTCATGAAAAAAAAAAATTTTGATAGCTCTTCATGAAAAATTTTTTTTCTGTATTTCTTTGGAATATTTTTTAAATTGATATTGTAAGTTTCTAAAATACCTTGCTTTATTTGTTTATTTTTGTATTTCCAGCAAAGCTCAATGTATATCCTTTTACTGTTTTCATTTTTCGCAGGTTGCCTTATTAATGCTTATCCAATTGCATATTATTGTTTTTCTCAAAACAACAGGAAAGATGTTCGGCAGTGATGCACCATGCCCCCCACGTAGGAGGAGGCGACGCCCAGATGAGACGGTTGTTGACTAGGGCCCTACCGTGAAGTCCACCTAGTATAAAGCGCACGTGGTAAAACCTGAGCGGCGCATCGATTCGGTAAAATTTATTCAACATTTTTTGAAGAAATAACTGTATATATACATCTGTTATGCTAAACCCTAAACCATGCTTATGAATGATTATGGTTACTGAGTTTGATGAGGTATTCTATTGATGTTTAGGGAATGGCCTGTAAATTGCCCATTTATGGATGCTTTCAGTCGGCTATTATTGTGTCCCAGTCTGGTATATTGGCGGATCACCGGCGACTTTCGTTGAGCGATGGTGTTCGCAGATAAATACCTTTCACCTGGCGATCGGTGAGATGACGATTACATTACAGGATGTTGCGATGATTCTTGGTATCCGGATAGATGGCCCAGCTGTGATTGCCAGCGTTGCTGTTGGTAGTGATAGACGGTGGGCTACATGGTCAGATTGTTGCGATGAGTTGCTTGGAGCGCATCCAGACCCAGACGTTGTATACCATGATCCGGTCCAGCCGCATATTACATCGCAGTTTCGAATGGGATAGGCTCATGCATGCACCTGCTTGCCCTTACATTGGCTGCGATGGACATACTATCGTGATTCATATTTAGATCTATCGGAGCTACAGTTCACGATGCATGTCAGAGCGTACATACTGTTTGCTATTGGATCCTTTCTTTTGCCAGATACTTCAGGTTCTGAGGTTCACCTACAGTATCTACCACTGCTTCAGGATATTGACACGTTCACGGAGATGTCGTTGGGTTCAGCTGTGCTCACTCATTTATACAGGGAATTACATGAAGCAACAAAACCATCACGCATAAACATGGCTGGATGTGTGCATTTACTGCAGATATGGGCGTGGGAGCACATTCATGTGGGAAGACCTACATTACATGTTCCATATCCTACAGCTATTGACGACCTTAGTGTAGGATTCCGCTGGAATGAAGGTTATGTTCGGGAGATGCCAGCATCCAACATCAGAGCTTATAGGGATGAGTTGGACGGACTACTGCAGAATCAGATACGCTGATTTGATGTAATGTTTATTGGCTTACTCATTCTTGAATGTTTATTGAAATAACAATATTATATGCAGTCATCAGGAGCCATATGGACATCGATCCGTTTGTTGGATATATGTTTTACAGAAATATGGCTAGCTAGCGATCATATGTTGGAAGAGGGTAGAGTACAGCGATCGTGCTTAAAGCTTCGGCATGTCTCCTACCATTGATGTTGCCCCGATAGATCCATCATTTGTACGGGTTGATGGCCGAGGAAAAGCGGATGTTGATTGGGTCCATTACCACAGCTCTTACATTGCACTGTGGGAGCGAAGATGTGAGTCGGTAGTCGTTGTGGATTCATCACAGCATGATAGAGCGATCAAGATACATGAGATGGTATGGGCTTCACTATACATGTTGAACCGACACTTCCTCGACACATACTTACCGCTGAGCATGGTTAGTTTGAAGACATAGTATTAATATTTGCTTTTTTTATAACAACCATACAATCATATAAATTTATGTATATGCAGCGTGACCACATTTTGAATACTGAGGATATATTCCGGCGTTATTTCGGCAGAGGTGATGATAGAGAATGTCAGACATCTTTCAATGAATATGAGAAGCTGGGTGGCACTAAAGGCGGGACATGCATATCTCGGACACTCGATACTGGATCCGACATTCCGGGTACTTGACGTGACAATCGATGTTCCATCGATGGATGTGGGGCCATCCTCAGTCCCAGTGGTCGGACAGTCTACCTGCACATTTACACAGCCACCACAGTATTCATATCAGGAAGTAATGTGGTCGCAAATGCACCCATGGAACACGCCAGTCCCGCCGGCATATGGTCCACCATCTTTTCATATGACGCCGCCATATGGAGTTTACCACGGGTATTCGTTGCCTACGCAAGCTTCGGTTGACATACCTCATTCTGAGTTAGGATCATGACACCCGTGGAGCAGTGGAAAGGAGGACCATCACGCATCATTTGCATGATCGGCGGAGACCACCATCCCACTACACTCCGGCGGCGCGATTCCGCGAGCATCGAGGTAGATGTATTATATTTTTTTGGTGCATTTGATGACATATATTTCTGACAGTTTATATGTTTTCTATGTTTACCCATTCACCTACTTCTCATTGTGATATCCTAGTGATGTTTACTGTTTATTTAATTTGATTAACTCACGAAAGAGGATGAAAGACTTAATGTGGAATTACATATAGTTTAAATTGTCCAAAATTATTTTCAGTATTTATAAAAATAATATGATTTATTTTTAAAACAAAAAATAAAAACATCTACGATACATTAAATAATTATTTTCTTAAACATAAAAATATATTAAGTTAATATGTTTTTAAAATCACATATAAAATCAAAAACATAAAATAAGATTGATCCAAATAGGCTCTAATTTAATTGATACTTCCATTTACCCTAATTTCTAGAAGCAAATGAACACTATCAATTTAAGATATAGTTCTATTTTCATTTTGGGCCATTGTAGCTAGCTATGTAAATATATGCTTATTTTCATACATAATAATTGTATAATTAAACTTTTCTCTCTTAATTGTGGAGTCATTGCCATGAATATTTGGATGCAAAAAATTATAAAATTCTTAATTTTATTCTATTTAGGGAATGAAAGTATGAATTTTTTCACACTAAGTGTCAAGTTAAGTTCAATATTAACAAATGAACGAAATCAAAATTTCAGCATGAAGAGATACACATTTTTTTAATCGAGTCATTGGTCTCTTTTCATAGGTGTTATTAATCAATTTATATATAGAATATATTGAGAGTGTTTGATATTATCAGGGAATTATATATATTTAACAATCTTTGTATGATGACAAAAAAATGGGAGCTCGTAATAATTTTCACTTTCACAACTTATATATATATAAAAAATATTCGATCGAGATCGTCAAAATTTTTCAACATGAAAGTTGTAGAATTTTTATTCCCTTTCCCCAACGATACCAACCACGAGAAATCCGACACCTAATAATAGCGATATGGCCAAAAAAATGTGAATTTCATTTTTAAAAAAAAAATATTTTGGCGGGTCGCTGATCGTGGCGACTGGCTACAGATCAGTCAGCGCCCGGTCGATTGACTAATATTTTTTTTAAAATTAGCTAATTACGGTTTTAATTAGGGCTAATTTAAAAATTAAGCCAAGTTTTTTTCGCATTGTTGAATTTGTATTAAATCTGTGTTGAGAGTGGAGAGAGGGAGAAGGACTAGGGAGAGGAAGAAGAGCCGATGGCTTGAGAGCAAAGCCATTGTCACGTAGATTGATCAGCTTCTGTGTTCTTGAGTTCTGGCTGGTCTCCTATCTTGCTCTTTGCATGTGTACTGAGAGAGAGAGAGAGAGAGAGAGAGAGAGAGAGAGAGAGAGAGAGAGAGGAGCCGGCTCTCACGATCAATGGAGACAAAGTATGAGAGCAACTTGGAGAGATAATTTGTAATGCCTTCTGGCAATCACGGACTATCATTGGGGGCCGGTAAAAAAAATAGTAACAGAACATGACAAATGATGTAATGTAGAGCGGCATCCATTTCTTAAATGAAAGCTTTTCATACCTATTATACAATTTTTTTATATTTACACATTTAATACTTAAAATTTCATAATTATATTTATAATAATTTAATTTTTAAAAAATATAATGATATAGTATGTTTTAGATAATATCAAAATTTTGAATATTTTGCATATAAATATCAAAATTTTAAGTGAGATATACAAATATAAAAAAATTATATAATATGTACTTAATTTTTTTAAAAATCTAAGACATACAAATGGTTGCCCTACATTGCATAAAAGAGTATATAAAAAAATTAAGAGGAATTATCTCGTACCACCCAAAATTAGGTTTTACATATCTAATACTTAAATCAATATTTACAAACCTAATGCTTAAAACTTATTTTCTCTCTAAAATTATCACTTTTTCTTCTCTCCTCTAGAGTGATTCTCGTACTCTCCAACTTCATTCGGTGAGGTGAAGGTTCTATCTCATACTTAGTGTTTGCTAGAACCTAACTTCTTCGGTAGGGTTGCAAACGAATCGAGCCGAGCCGAGTATATATGTGTTCAGGCTTGAGCTTGTTTAATATTATCGAGTTCGAGCTGGATTCGAGCTTCTAAGAATAGTATTCAAGCTTGAGCTTGTTTACCATTATCGAGCTCAAGCTCGATTCGAGTTTGTTCATGAGCTTCATTCAAGTTGGATTATCGAGCTTGTTAATGAGCATCTCGTTTAATAAAATAAATAAGCTTTAATCAAGCTTTTCGAGCTTGTTCACGAACAAAAATGTTGAGAAATTTACATGTCTTGTACGATGAAACCTCATTAAACCTAGAAATAATAATAATTTAAACAATACTCTTCAAAAATAAGAATTAATTGAGTCGTAATCGAGTCATAATCTAGCTCTTTAGCAAACTTGTCATGAGCTTTAAATGATAATATTCATGAACATAAATGAACCGAACGATAAGTTGTTCAAGCTTGTTCATTTAGAAATTGAGTATTTAAAAAACTGTTCAAGTTCAATCACCAGTAGCTTGTCCAAGGCTCGGTTCATTTGCAGCCCTATTCTTCGGTAAAGTCAGGTGCCAACGTGGTCATTTGAAGTGCCCTATTATTTACAAAGGGCGCGTGAAGTTCCCTATTCTCCTACCAGATAAAAAATGAACTGCCCTTCTATGATCTCCTGCTGAAATTTACCTTCTTCTACAAGATGGGGTGAAGTGCTATATTCTCTGATGAAGTTGCGTGAGCATATTGTCCGATGAGGTCATGAAGAATTAAGAAAAGTTTTCTGTCCTCTTTTAGAATAGTTCTTTTTTCTTTGGATCTATAGAAATGTTAGTTATAACTTTTAAATTTCTTCAAAATTATTTTCTTTTTTCTGCGACTTTATAAATAGCCATGTTTTTCTTATCCTCTAGATTTCCCAAATCCCCATTTATGGATAATTATTTTTGAAGTTGTTATGTTTAATTTTTTCTTCTAAAATAGA
Organism: Cymbidium sinense; assembly: GCA_021442155.1. Lineage (NCBI taxonomy): Eukaryota > Viridiplantae > Streptophyta > Magnoliopsida > Asparagales > Orchidaceae > Cymbidium > Cymbidium sinense. The sequence continues at coordinate 27,292,898 of CM038231.1, forward strand.
GTTTCTTTATTAGATGAACTTAAGAAATGCATGCTTTGTCATTGCTGGATTTGTATGTGAACGCAAATATGGATATGAGGGAAAGGAGGAGGGAAGATTGATGTAGATTAGTTTACCTTTGTGGGATATTATTGCAAGAGAAGAAGTCAGCGTATTAGAAAACTACATATTGGCACCCTTCTATTTGTTTAGTTTGCGGGCTTATCTTTTCTATGTTTATATACTTGTCTAGTTTCTAAAACCTGATTTGTTATGTTCGTAATAAGGAAATTAAAGATCAAGAAAAGCTTGCAATCGGGTTGTTAACAATCGAAATAGCACCCTTAGTTTATAAATATGTTTAGATTTGTTTTTTATTTGCTATTCTGAAATATGATTTGTTTCTTCTTTTCCAAATATGTATTTATTTGTTAAAAATGTTGCTAACATGCATATATTAATGAATTTCACAAATTACATAAACTCAAAGAATGAGTTCAAGTAATTCAATGGTATCAAGGTCTTGAATATAAAGTTTATTGTAGATGTAACTTATTATTATTGTAGTTAAGATCTTCTTAATGTGAAGTAGCTTGAAGGATTGAAGCTTGTTAATTTTGATGATGTATTAAGTGAGGATATTGTGAAGTAACTCTTGTAATCTCAACCTTCTTAATATAGCTTTGTATTAAAGTCTGTAATATATCGTAAAGTATCTATTATTTATTTGAATATCTATTTGTTAAATTGTAGCTTGAATGAATACTTGAAAATCTATTTTTATTGAAGTTTGAGGGATGAATCCTTGTATGAATACCATTAAGCTCCAGAGTTACGTTACGTCGGTTGAAAATTTATTTTTAAAAGCTAATCTCCGAATTGCATCAACCGTAATATGGCTTAAGTTGAAATTTGAGTGCAAGCCTTCATGTAGTACAAAACCAAGTGATGACCGAGTGTTGCTAAAGAAAACCAAGGCTTTGTTGTGGATTCTAACCTCAAGTGGCTTTTACGTTGACTCTCACCAAGCAGCATTGTTCAACATGTGTCTAGTAGTAATAAAATGGTTTACTATTTCTTGAGATGTTCTAACAGATTTGTTAATTTGCATGACCTATAACGTATATAGGAATTTATGTGTAATTCTTATAGCATCCCGTACTAGGATAAGAAGTGTTACAAAATCATAAATTTACAGATGAAAAAATTTAAATTTAGCTTAGATATTCGACTCTAATTTGATATCTCTACTGTGGGCTCCGAAAATTCGCCACCGACCTCTCCTGATTTAAAATATCGATATAATTTTCAAAAGGCAGATGAATAGTAGATAAGACACTACCCAGAGATTTCGCCCTCATTTTGTGAGGACTTTAGATCTCGTTCGGGTTTCTATAGACCCAAAAGCTTAATTACCCCCAATCTTTGAAGAGATTTTCGATTAAGGCTAGTCATTAGATAAACTTGCGTAGTGGTATAGTAGCGTGTGGAGTTTCAGAATTTAGAATTTATGAAATTCATTATATTTAACTTAAAGTGGATGGTTGGGGGAACGATGACACGTCCGATCTAGATCTCATGGTTACGTCATTTCGGGTTGTCGTGGTCTCTAGTCTACTTAGTCAGAGGAGGTAGTTGACCCAACCTGACCGAAGGATCCTTATCAACAACACATGAGTTACGTCGTCCAAGAAATCCTTGTAGACTTGCGCTAGTGTTTGTCTAAGGAGACATGCTTAAGTCTATCTAAGTTAACAAAGGGCTTTTTGCCCAATCAAGTATACCCTATAGTTCACAACTCAAAGGACGGAGCCATTAGGGAGCATGGGAGCTGATCATTAGTAATATAATGAGATCATTTAGCGACAACCGTTGATGACTCTAGTAAATGCGCATCATGTGTGGAGCCTACTGGCCAAACCACGCAGTCAGGACACGGGCCACGTCCTTGCTGGCATGAGATTATTTGAGAGTAAACATAATTGTGTACTTGATTTGACTTTGGCTCTTTTGTGAGTTAGGATTTTCTTAATTTGTCACCTTTAACAAACTATTGTGGAAGACGAGTTGAATTTTTTTGGCTTTAAGTTTTTAATATTGAATTTCATTTTAACATTTATAACTTAGTGATTTACATTGATTTCATGTTTGTATTGATATTTGGATTTGATTGATTTGAAAGCAATTTTGATGATAATTATCCTCGGTTGAAATCTTCATTCGACACAACCATCATCGGGAGGGTTAATTGATTGAATCAAATATATTTAAGAACTTTAGATCCTGTCAACTCTATTTAGCTGCTAACATAGGATCAGATTTACTATCACATGACAAAATTAGCTTCTCAGATATTTTACTAAGTTGAAATTCTTATAATAGATTTTTAGGTTTTGTTAACCCGGACTTAGTCTCTAGCAATGATCCTCGAACACTAAATTTAAGCATTGACATAGTGCTAGAGTATTTGAGTTATCACAGAGTATAATGCGATGTATGAATGGTGGCGTAGAAGATGTTATATATTGATCTAATATCTTATTAAATTTTTGATTAATGATTAATTGATTTATTGCTAGCCCTTTTGACATTAAAATTTGTACTTGAAATCTCCATGTCCGAGCACATGCAGAAATTTATAGCTTAGTTGATTTCACATAATTAGTGATTTTATTGATTTTAAAATCATAATTAGAATGAAATTACTTAATTTTTGTATTGAAGGAAAGCTCCATAATTTTTGTAGATTTTAGTTTAGTATCATCATCTATCTACTTGTACAAAGAGTTGCAGATCCAGTGGTATAGAAGATGTTATAGATTGATCTAATATCTTATTAAATTATTTAGATTAATATTTAATTAATTCTAATTTAGCCTGCGCAGCCTTTTCATACATTAAAATTTACATTTTAAATCTTTATGTCACATGCACGTGTATTTAAGAATTCTTTAATTAACGTCTTCTGTTCGCTTGTATGATATGTTGTGAATCCAGTGGCGTAGAAGATGTTATAGATTGATCTAATATTTTATTAGATTTTCTGAGATTAATATTTAATTGATTCCAGTTTAGCCTACGCAGCCTTTTCAGACATTAAAATTTGCACTTTAAATCTTTATGTCAGAACATGCAAGTGTATCTAAGAATGCATTAATTAACGTCTTCTTATATGATATGTGTTGACCTCCATATGTGTGTCATAAGTCAAGACAAGCCCACAAGCCAAATTCGAAGGATTTCGGAAGCGATAGTGCGCAAATCGAAGTTCAAAATGCACTCGACATCACCGAAAATGGTTGAAACGACCTCTGATCGATGAACGGATTTCGCCGTCGTGTTCAGAAATTGACCAGAATATAAATATTGCAAATTCTAGCGATCAATCGATTAAACGCTCGAGCTATCAATGTGTCGACACTATATCGGAGTCGAGTAGGCGCCGACGATGACCAAACGACCTCCGTTCATTAAATTGATCAAGCCGTTAGCTTCAAAATATCAAAATCTATCAAATGAGATTGTCTGCACTCAATTCGGACTAGTCCGTGCAAATGTCGAGTGATTTGAAGTGACAGCACGTAAATCGAGGCTGAAATACACTAGACATCACCAAAATAAATCCAAATGACCTCCGATCGATAAACGGACTTTTCCATCACGTTCAGAACGTTGAAATTGATTAGGATATAAGTATTAGATGACTTGATGAGCAATCAATCAAGCGCTCGAGTCGTCAATGCTTTTGCACGCATATCAAGGTCAGGAGACACCAATGAGAATCAAATGACCTCCGTTCACAAAATTGATCATGCCATTGGCTTCAAAACACCGAAATCTATCAAATAAGACTGTTCACACTCAATTCGGACGATGCGCCAAAATCGGCGGCAGCGGCGATATACATTTGGTAAATTGACTCAATTTGACTGACTCGAAAACGCTCTGTCATTGAAGCGACATTGCATTGAACATCTAAATAACCTTGAATCAATATATATATTGACCATATAATGATGTCGGCTTAAATTCATTTTAAGATTGATTAATATTTGAAAAAATTAATTAAAAAAGGTCTATTAATTCCCAATCTGTTTCTCGTTCGGTTCCTTTAACCGTAAGCATAATCCTTCCTCCCGCTCTTCCATTCGAATGGGGAAAATATTATGTCCGAGTCCATACGTAGCACTGCAGACTCAATCGCGATGGCATTAGCCGATTAACGCGCCAAGAAATGACGTAAAGGCGGAACGACGCTATTTTTTAGCGGTTTAGCGCCCAGCCCGACCCGAAACTGCGGGAATGAGTATATGCGCGGGAAAAATTAAAAATATCTTCATTTGGGGCGTTCGTATTTTTTATTTGCGGGCGAGAGCATTGAAGAGCTATGAAGAAGGAGAATGAATGGAAATGGAGGCGTTGAGGAAATAGGCGATGATGTCGTAAATAAAATGGATCGGTAATCTTTTAAGGAGTTGTAATCCTTCAGTATTCATATTTATTTTTCATAATTTTTTGTAAAGTTCGGAGAAAACATATTCAATGTAATCCAGAGGAAATTGGTGTTTGATTAATTTTTTAGTGCTTTTTTACATATGTACTCTCTGGTGTCTTTCAGTGTAGGCGATTTTTTCCAATTTTGTTTCACTTCTGTAGCACGGTTGTTCGGATCATGGTAACTAAATCCCAATCAAGCAATGATGTGGTTTAGATTTTAGGAGATTTTGTACATCGTCTGTACTGCTCTGTACTCTGCTCTGCACTCTACCTCTATACCTCTGTACCTCTGTACTCCTGTACCTCTGTACCCCTGTACCGACCTCTATACCTTATACCTCTGCATACCTTATACTCATACCTCTGCCTCTGTGCCCTCTGTATCCTTTCTGTGCCTCTGTCTCTCTATACCTTCTATACCTCTATACCTTCGTGCCTATACCTCGTACCTCACTCTATACCTTCACATGCCTCTATACCCTCTGTGCCTCTCTGTGCCGTCCGGTTGCAACTTGGTGAGAACGATTTTTTTGGGTATTTTTTTGTCTCTACTCTGACTAAGCTGCAGTCTATGCTCTACTCTTTGTTTCATCTGTACTCTCTATTATCGTACTGTTTGGACTCTATATTTTCATGAGATGAATGAATGATGATGAAGTTGTTTTATCTAATGACCCAAATTTGGGGTATCTGCTAGGCACGGTTGTGCATAACGAAATCAAAGCTTATGAACTGTACTGTGATTATGCACATCAAACTGGCTTCAATGTTAGAAAAGACCATACAAGTTATTGGCCAAACTCTAAGAAATTGAAATCGAGAGATTTTCTGTGTGCGAAAGCAGGTCGGAAAAACACATGTCAATCTAAACCATATAACAAAATTCAAGAAAACGTCTGAGGAGTTGTCTGCGATGATTCGATTCTGTGTGGATTTGGAGGGGAATTGGTCGGTTAAAAAATATATAGAGAGCCATAATCATTCACTGGCAAAGACTGGTGATCTGCATCTTCTCAGATCGCACAGATGCGTTACTGATGAGAAGGCATCAGTTTTGAAGAGCGATAATGAGGCATTAGTGCAGCCCGGCGCGTTACTATCGAGGAAGTTGGTGGGGTAGAGAATATTGGATTCACCAAAGAGATGCTTTCAATTTCATCTAGAAAAGCGAAGGTCAGGATTACAAGTGGTGATAGCCAATTATCTATTTGTTCAAGGAAAGACAAGCAGCGGATGAGATGTTTGCATGGGATGTTCAGGTTGATGCGTCTGATTGCTTGGTGAGTTTTTTTTTTAGCAATGGTATGTCTAGGGTTGAATTTGATTGTTTTGGCGATGTGATAATTTTTGATACTAGCTATCAGCTCAATAAATATAATCTTATGCATTACACTCGTTGGAGTGAATCATCATTGGCAAAAGCGTCTTATTCGGGTAGCCTTTTGTCGGAAGAGACCATCGAGTCATTCACATGGTTATTCCGGACATTTCTTCGGTTGATGGGTGTAAGGCATCCTATAACGATATTTACTGATCAAGATCAAGCTATGGCGAGAGCTATCGAGAATGTACTACCGCATACGCGTCATAGGTTGTGCCAATGGCATATCTCAAAGCCCCCTCAAGGTCCATTGCTTTAGTAGTAACAAGAGAGTTCAAGGGCTATTCTATGCATGCATGAGCAAATGTGACCTGAGGATGAGTTTGAGGATGCTTGGTGCCATGCTAGGAGGGCAATCGTATGATCATGCTTGGCTATCTCGAACTTTACAAAATTAGAAATGGTCCACGCATTCAACAAAGATAAATTTTGTATTGGCATGTTGTTCACTCAGTAGTGAGGCCAAATAAGCGTGTGTCATGGTATTTGAAGCCAACAAGTTTGACGATTGTTTCTTGGGATTGGAGAAGGTGATGGAAACATGGCAGAAATGAACATGATGAAGACTTCAAGTGTATCCAGGTCGGCAATTGTTCTGTTGTTAGTAGTCCAATTCTTAAGCAAGGCTGCTTTGTTTTATCTGAGGAAGCTTTACTCATGTTCGAAGAAGAATTTTTGCATGGAGTTGGGGATTATCATTCTGCGTCGATGATAGGCCCATGGAGTACTTGGTGAGGAACTTAGAGAAGAATGCATCAAAACGGATTGTCCACTTTGATGTGTCTTATGGATATTTCTTGTAGTTGCGAAATTTGAAATGATGGGCATACTTTGTACTGCATTAGAGTTCTTAGCGAATGATGTCTTGCGCATTGGATAAGTACCTCCTCATCGTGGTCTACCGAGAAAAGAGGGACATCTACATCGATGATTCATATAGAAGGTTAGTAAATGTGGAAGCGAGATGGGCGGCATTATTTTTTGAACCATATAAGTCGATATGCATATCAAATTAGCTCCCGCAGGTAATAAGATTCGAGGATTACATGCTTGCATCTCTTAGCGACTATCGATGAAGTGGACTCCGTAATAAGTGGGAATTCTCCACCGTTTGACAGATCAGTTAAGAGGAAGAAGGCGACCACATCATCAGCTAAGGATAAGGACAGTTTGAAGGATCCAATCAAGAGACGTCCAAAGGGTGTTTCCAATGCAAGGCTCAAGGCTTATTGGGAGAAATCCAAAAAATCCACAAGTACTTATCCTACTTGCCTCTGATGTTGCTATTACTTATAGGTTCCTGTAAATATTTAATTCATTATATTTTCTTGTCTTAGAAACAAAAGTGAAGTCAGAGTCTTTAGATGGGATCGTCAGGTTCGACTCCACTCTCTTATGCCCGGTTTTTCACGGTAAGCCTAGAATATTGCACATTGTAAACATTCATCCATTACTAAGATGTTGTACCATTACTACGATGTTGTACCAGAATTCAATTCGACCTCGTCAATCAACCAACATCTTTGAAGGTACACTAAGCTCATGATGGATATTATTACGAGGCATTTTGATGCAAGATATTATCCAAGAAGGCATTTTTTTTAATTTCATTTTGCTCGTTTTAGTCATAATCCTTGTATTTTTTTTTGCTGTTCATTTCATAACTTCAGTAAATTCTTCTTTTCACTTTTAATCCTACCATTTTTTGTAAGTGAAACTGTACAATTTTTTCCTTAATGTCTTCTCAAATTTTTTGTTGTTTTTTTAAGTCTTATTTGGTGAAGAATTGTTTAACTCTATAGCCCAGATGAGGTTTAATATTTGATTGTTTTTGTAGGTCTAGCTGTTCATGCCTCCTTTTTCTTCTGTAGAATGATTTTATGGTTGCTTTGTTCTCTTAAATTGGCATTAGATTCTTAAAGTTAAATAACAAACCAATATGTCATTTTTCTTGAAGGATGTGTCCAAATTTCTGTTATTAGCTAAAATAAGTCATGATCTCCAAAAAAAAAAGGAGAGAAAAAAATTGAGATTGTTCCAAGTTAATTTATGAATCTCAGCTGTTTGATTCAATCAATCACAATGATTTAGATTTCATCAATCACAATGATTTATGATCTTGTTTAAACCACTTCCTTTTATTTGATTTTTTCGAGTTTAATGAGAAGTTGCTATCATCTTCCAACTATGTTATAGCTAGACAAGCTCTTGTCTTTATCTCGTACATTTGTTTTTTTTATGTTGCATATTGGTAGATTCTAATTTATTGTAATCCCTTCTTATTAGTTAAGTTTATCTATACGACATTGTAATGATTCAGCTTTTGGGAGATATGTTGCTTGAGCGGTCAAATTCTCATGTAATGGATATGTTGCTTGAGCGATCAAATTCTCATGCGGTTGATTTGTCATTTACCTATCTAATTCCTCATCCTCTCACTGCTGGTGTTTTCTGTTCTTCCATTGAGTTCTGTTTCCGAAATGCTATCATTCAAAACTAACCTTTTTAGCTTTTTTATGTGAGACTAAATTTTACATGCAATTACATGCATGTCACACAATTCTCATTCATTTACATCTCCAACTCAAAAATATTAATATTTATATAAGTAACACTGAAATCTTTAATATTACATCATTAAATATCATCATCATTATCTTTTAAAATAAAATACATTATTTTATACATGAAAAAAATGCTATATTAGAAAAGAATTGTATTCTATGTATGTAATATTTAGATAGAATTGATTTTCTCGAAAAGAATTGTATTGTATGTTTTTTTTTAAACATATTTTCTCACAAACTGATGAATTTATTTCTATGCTCAGGATAAAAGCAGAAGCATCCAACTAGATGCATTTCATGTATTTAAGGTTATTTTTTGCCTCCGATTCAGTTTGATTATAAAAATACTATTTACCATTTCTCTCATATGGAACATATATTAAATGGTTAAAACATATATTCAATTAAATTCTAATAAGAAATACCATAACCATGTATTTGAAAACACAGCACAGAACAAAAATCATCCTTTGAAGCATTTAACCAAATGTACATACAAAAAACAAACAAAAGAAGAAAATTGGCCATTTGCAGCCTTTCTGCATCCGTGATATAAACCCTGGCATTGTCACAGTGATGAGCACAATATTCAATTCGATATGTATTCAATAAGTCTATTGTGGAGCTCAAAATGCTGGCATAGAAGGCTCTGCAACTAAACCATAAAATTAATAAATATTTAGTTTAAACATTTACTATCATCAAGACTGACTTTTAAAATAAAATATCTTTTTTTAAATATAAGAAAGTATTGGAGAAATAAATCTTTAATTTGCATAAAAATTGTCTATTAAATTTGCATAGATAAAGTCTAGATGCAGTGAGGTATGAAGTGCAGTGCAGTGCAGTGTCTGAGAGTGCAGAGGTATAGGAGTATAGAGTGCAGTGCAGGAGTGCAGGAGTGCAGTGGAGATCTGAGAGATGCAGGAGAGTGCAGTGCAGAGGTATAGAGTGCAGAGATGCAGAATCTCTAAAATTTGTCGAGCGACCACCTTATTGCTTGGTTGGGATTTAGTTACCATGTTACACAAGAGTAGAAAGTGAAACAAAACACGAGTACAAATACCGTGAATCTCCAAAATCGTGTGACTTATTGCCTCAAAATACCATGATCCAACAATCTGAAAGTTTTTTTTTTTTTGTGGAAAAGTTGAGGCGAGCCCAAATTTCATTCAAAGAGAATTACTGAATAATAGAAAGAAATCAGATAAGGGTTAAATTTAAATAACAACATCAAGAACATATATATAATGTGCGGGGACTCGAGGAATTAGCGATTTATCAAAAATACCCGACGGATAGAGCTCCCCGGTTAATGGCGCGCCATCCAATGGAGGAAGGTGAAGGATCAAGCATAAAACCAGAGACACCCAATCCATTTCCCACAAAAATAGCCACAAAAAACTTCCGAATATGATTGAAGGAAGAAATTCAGCCAGAACCCAATTATGCCTCAGATGATCACTCTCAATAACCAAAACTCCACAAGGGAAGAAAAAAAAAACCAAAGAACCAATTTGAATCGAGCAGATCCTCGGGTTGCAACCACTTAACAACTATGGAGGAGCTAAATGCAAATAGAATATAAAATTCCATAAGAAACTTAGTCTCATCATAGTCCTGTTGTATCACCTCAGAAAACCACCAACCAGTGCCAAAAACCAGATTCGAAACATCATAGGCAAGCAAACAGCAAGCTGGAGGCTCGGCAACCATCAAACGCACATGAGTAGGAAGAGCTCCACAGAAAAACATACCAAAAAAAACTGGAAAAAAATCATCTATACTCTAAAGCAGCCTCAAAATGCAAATGAACATGCCTAAACAGAATGACAGAACAGAGAACAATGGAATTATCCCTACATAAACCCACTGAAATAACAAATAGTTTTATCCCTACCTAAAGCGAATCTTTGTCTGAGAACAACTCAAGCATCCAAATTTTATTTAAGTATTTTTTTGAGGCCAAGCAAAAAATCGCATAAACAAAGTCGACTAAATCTATTCATTTTTTTGTCCCAGTCCTTGTTCAGAGCCCAGTTAATTATTGGCTTCTCGATAGCTGCCTCCATGTATTTGCAAATGAACATGCCGCAGTCGACACTGTTAGACTGGACTGGCAACCCGCTCACCGTTTCAACTGGCCATTTTACTGGGTTGCTGTCAAAATAATGGCCGATATCCTGAGCCAGGAATTTAATCTGCACAGAAAGATGGATAAGGTATTAGTGTGATCCCCAGGAGAACCCCCAAGAAGAGTGCATACCATTTCCGGCAGAATGGCTTTATGTGTCGGTTTTGGCAATGAGTCGTAAAATGACCGCCAAGCTTGATATGCGAAGTGTCAGTCGATTATGGATAACTGGGAGTAAGAGCAGCTCAGCCCTGGATGCACTATCTGCAGTGACATGCTGGATATACATCTTGCTTTCTTTTAGCAAGCCATATTGCGCATAATTCTGCAAGGATGCAGGATAACATCTATAAGACACAGCAGACATACAGGAATATCAAGAATGAATTGCAGAACCAGTAATTTTGGAGGAGTAACTCACCCAATGTAAGCATGAAATGTAAAGGAATGGGACATACAATCCTGGGCACAGGGAGTACTTCTCGGTACGATATGCGACGCATCGGCGTGTGCATCTTACGAGATCTTGATCCATCGAAATCGTCAATCGCCCTCGAAATAATAATATTTCCAGTACGACAGCCTCCCCATTATGTGACACGTCGTTTTGTAATTTTTTAAGCAAAGAAATGAACAGAAGTACTTAGAATGATATGACATTTGAATCTGTGTGAAAAGGAGGAAGATGTGGTGACTTACTTGTCACGGAATTGAGCACAACCGTCTATGAGTTGGAGCATCGGCTGAGGTATGCCATCTCTGGATGGGAAGTCCGCATTTGCGTACCTGGTCAGTAATATAATTAGTTATTAATTGGTAAAAAGCTATATCAATTGTCATCTAAAGCTCGAGAATCAGAACTTCAGCTTACCTCGGACTGGTGCTCCTCCACAACTACGATAGCCTTTGATGGCTCATCGAGAAATCACACGCGCCGACTACTGAATTGAAGGGTGAAACCGAACAAGCGGTCATCTATTGTATCACATTATTCATGAAATTAGCGTAATACACCTAGGTGGGGTGGAGGCGGATTAGCGACCACTCTTAGCCCGGTGGTAATGTAACCTAAAGCGGAGAGAACATAGCTTTCCTCTTCCTCGTCAGCCGTGCCTTCACCCGACGTACAAGGCTGCCAATGAAGGGGATGATAGCAGTTGGATGCTCAGTGGGAGCCTCCCCTTGACTCACGGAGCTTCTCGGCACAAGACTCCAGGAGGGCTTCCACTATGAAGGTCTCCTGAGAAGATACCCCGGTGGTCTCCTCCGTAGTAGCTTCCACTCCGCTGGGGATGGAAGCACTCTTTTGTGCAGCAAGGGTACACTCAATAGCAGAACCCGTGCATGAATGCCATCCGACCTCTCACATCCTTTGCATGGTAGGATGCCACAACTTCCCTCAACTCCTCAAACCGCAAATAACCTATCTAAAATCCTTGATTGGGGGTAGTAGCAGAGGGCAAGCTAGACACACTGCTTGGGGAATATCTGGAGAGATATCTGGGGGAATCGGTAGGAGCGATGGTCGGACGGATGAGTGATGTCGAGTTCTGCTAGATGGGGATGAGAGGATGATTCAATGAGCTAGGTCTCCTCTTCTGATAAGTCCTCGAGCGTAAGGCGGACCTGTGTTAATCCAAAGATAGATATGACGACAAACAACATAGGTAAATGCATTACTGAATGAACATAACTAATGTCAATACGGTCTCCTCCCAAATCGTCGAAGGCAACATCACGCAAACTTTATTTTAGGCCAACATCATTAATGTCTGGGGCGAAATGGCTAATCTAATAATGTGCTCGGTAGCCAATCTAAAAAAATTTATCTGATTAAATTGCTCACATCAAGTAAAACATAATAAGCGGGTCGAGAACATACCATAAGAAGAGGGACAAAGCCACTCATGTAGCCAGCTGTATCTCTTTCTTGTAATGCCATTGAATTGTGACACTAAGAAGGCAAATAAACTGACCCAATTGTACTCAGCAAATTTCTCAATATTATTGGCATAGGCAATTAAACTAGAAGCTACTCTATAGTTGTGGTATGCAAAGAACAAATTTGAAATAAAGCATTGCCTGGCTGTACAAGCTGTGGCCGACAGCGAGCTATCCGATTGTTCGAGCTTATTCTTATAATCTACGAACTATACCGTGATAATGGGGATTTCGCCATAAAACTTTCTCCCCTTTGTTTGGCATCCCCAAAGATCACTACTTCATCCGGTGAAAGAAATGCAACGCCCACCCAAGAAAAGGCTCATGATGTCCCAAAGAAGATAGATAGAGGTTATGGCAACCGAAGTCTCTGTGCACTGAATGAATTGGTTCGTGAAGCCGCTTCAATATTTCCACTTCCTAGTGAAGCGAGCTGTAATATTATCAAATAATGCTCTGATGGCACTCGGCCTACATCTAGACGTTATCCTTTTGCATATTGAACTTCAAAATAAAGTTATAATATTAAATAAAGATAATGGATTGCAAGCACCTTAATATCGGAGGTGCAGGCAAGTGCAGAGGTACGAGGGGTTCGAGAGTACATTTGCAAACAAGCATCTAAATTAGCTTCCAAACAACCTCTAAACTACTTCCACAAGATAAGAAGAACATTGTCTCAACAACAACAACAATCAAGAAAACAACCCAAAATCACTCTAACATCGGAGGGCAGGAGATACTGAGGCAGAGGGTGATTCATTTTCCACGTAACACACCCAAACCGACAAAACACAACTTCCCAGTTATTCATAACGGATTCTAGCCATAGTATGCCCTCCAAACGGTAAAAAATGGACTGAAAAAAATACAAAATCTCAAGAAAGTATAGAGGTACAGAGGTACAGAGGGGTTCGGAGAGTACATTTGCAAACAAGCATCTAAATTAGCTTCCAAACAACCTCTAAACTACTTCCACAGTATAGCAGTAAACATTGTCTCAACAACACGAACAATCAAGAAAAATAGCCCAAAATTGTCTCTAACATCGAGGCAGAGGTACAGAGGTACAGAGGTACAGAGGTACAGTGCAGATTCATTTTCTCCACGTAACACCCAAACCGACAAACACAACTTCCCGCTTATTCATAACATGATTCTAGCCATAGTATGCCCTCCACGGTAAAAAAAAATGGATTGAAAAAATGCAAAATCTCAAGAAAGTATGAGGTACAGAGGTACGAGGGTTCTGAATACATTTGCAAATAAGCATCTAAATTAGCTTCCAAACAACCTCTAAACTACTTCCACAAGATAACAAGAACATTGTCTCAACAACCGCATCAACAATCAAGAAAAAACCCAAAATCGCTCTAACATCGAGGGTAGGTGAGGTGAGGTACAGAGGTACAGAGGTACGTGAGGTATAGAGGTAAGGGGTGAGGTACAGGTATAGGCACAGAGGTACGAGTGAGTGTGATTCATTTTCTCCACAATACACCCAAACCGAAAAACACAACTTCCCGCTTATTGAACGGATTCTAGCCATAAGATGCCCTCCACGAAAAATGGACCAAAAAAATGTAAAATCTCAAGAAAGTAGGATGGTTGAGAGTACAGGGTACAGCCAACAACAATCAACAAAAATAGCAAAATCATCTCTAATATCGAGGGTACGACGCATGAGGTACAGAGGTGCAGAGCCTATACTAAAAAAATGCCATAAAGAAACCTAGAAACACTTATCGATGGATCAGGTAATGGACAAAGACAGAGAAAACCCTAAAATCTTTCAAGTTCAAGAATGCATGTGGAAATACCTCGTAACCAACCGTAATACCTCAATTTGAAATTCGCTAAGCCCTAAGCCGGATCGAACGACGAGGTGGGCCGACCGACAATGGAGCTCAGAAATTCTTCGTCGAAAGCCCCGGCCCAGAGTATTACGTAAAGAATACCAACGACGCGCAAATATTTTGTTCTGAGGCCCGAGGTTTAAGCGAGGTAAATCGGTCGGTCGGCGGCGGCTAAACCACGAAAAAGCGCCGTTTCGTCTTACGCTCATTTTTTTGGCGTTACTGTTGCAGCGTCGTAATCGATTGGAGTCATACGTAAAAGCGTCGGACTCACAATATTTCCCCATTCGAATGACCCCGCTCCTCGAAACCGCTCCCATTCTCGGCAACTCCAAAACCGCAAGAAAACGGCAAGCAGCCCCCTCTGGTCGAAGACAGAAAAGACAGGCGACAAAACAGCCGTAAAAAAGCATCATTTCCTTTGGGATGAAGAATTCCTCAAAGAAAATCCAAGCCTGCTGACATTCACCGAGCCTTCGTTAAATGTAAGAAAAAAAAATTGCAGTCTCGGAGATTCTGAAGCTTACGACGGAGGCAGCCATGAAAGTCATCGAGGAATGGGGATAACCCAAATCCTGCATAACACACCTTATCTTCTGCACCACGAGCGGCATAGACTTGCCTGGAGCAGACTTCTAACTCACCAAAATCCTAAGGCTCAAACCTTCCATCCAACGCTTCATGCTCTATCACCAAGGCTGCGCATCCGACGGCACTGTCCTTCGCCTCGCCAAAGTGCTCGCTGAGAGCCACAGAAACGCTCGTGTGCTCATAGTCTACGCTGAGACAACCACCGTACTTATCAAAGAACCTTCAACGAAACGTCAAGGAAACCTTGTCTGTCAATCCCTCTCCTCTCTCTCTCTCTCGCGACTCCGACGAGACACGAAAATAGAGCGAACGTTGTCTCTGATCGAAGACCGAACGGCCTCCATCCTTTCAGCACATCTCTTTCGATTTCTATCCATCCATTCAGGATGGCCTGGATTGCCCTCCGCGGGGGCGACGGAGGCAACGTTCGCTATGTTGGTAGAAGAGGACGAGTCGATAAGCATCGATGCTCTGAGGCAATTCTTCGATCTTAGCATCGGCAAGTGGAACGGGTCCTTCTACGTCCATGGTTACAATTTGATGGCAATGGGGAGATGCTGCAGCGTGTGAGCACAAAGCTCTCCGTAAGCACCTATGGGGAAGATGACCTCATTAGTCTTATTCAAACGCTATACATAAAGCATCCTCCATCAAGCACAGTGGTTTTGGGTTATGATTCTGAACCTGAATGGTTGGAATACAAAATTAAGGAGACAAATATGCTCACTGTTGATAAATATCAACAAAAAAAAAAGCATTCTCTCTTAGATATAAAACTGCTGGAATGCTGGAAACTGTATTGCGGCTAGTTTGCTCGATGAACATGAAGCTTGCTTGATGTCCCAAACAGGATAATTCCATTCTTTGGTCAATGGAAAGGTCTCTCCATCACCGAGTGCACTGGTGTTTATGGTGCAATAATTGTTGAAGCTGAAACTATTGCTTCTCTTCAAGTGGATGAAAATGGTTGATAGTTCAGATTTGAAAACCTCGTTAAGCTCATCAGGGTATAACGAAATAAAAATTGGCTGAGATGTTTCAAAACACCAACCGTCATGCTCATCAGGGCATGACGAGATGAAATCGTGGTGGTGTCAGACACTACTATTCATTCTTAGCGTCTGAGTGATTGAAGGACTCTTCATGCTCATCAGGGCGTGACGAGATGAAATACGGCTCTGGTGTCACAAGACACCACTCGCTATGCTCATCAGGGCATACAGAGTAAGCCAAAACAGTTTCGATGTAGCCCCCTACGTAGGGATGACGTCGGAATACTGCTGAAATGCTGCCGAAATTTAGACTTAATTATGACTTGAATATATTACTTGCATTTCATCCCGCAGGTTTCATGACCCCGCTAATGCCCATGAGGGCATAGTGGGTGCGAGAAAATGTGAATGTGAAAATACATATATACTTGCATTTCTTTTTGCAGGTTTCAAGACCCCGTTAACGCTCATTAGGGCGTAGCGGGTGCAAAAAGATGATGGTGGTGTCATAGACACGACTTCTTGCTCATCAAGGTGTACCGAGTGATTGAAGGCCTCGTTATGCTCATCGAGGTGTAGGATTGAAGGTCACCGGTGCTTCAAAATACCAACCGTCGGGCTCATGCGTGTGGTAGGCAAGCTACTCGTCACGGTCCACATGTTTCAAACATAAAAGTAAAAACAAAAAGAGGAGAAAATGAAAGCTACTAGTAATAAATCTTCTTTTAAAAAATAAATTAAATTATCTTTTGGAATCTAAATCAAAATATCTTCTTTGCCACCGGATCTGCAACTCTTTGTACAAGCAGAGAAGGTGATACTAAACCAAAATCTCAATCATATGACTTCCTTTCATAAAATTAAGAATTTCATTCTAATTATGATTTTCAAAATCAACGAAATCACTAATTAGGTGAAATTATCTAAGTTATAAATTCGACATGTGCATAGAGATTTCAAGTGCAAATTTTAATGAAAGAGCTTGAGCTAAATTAGAATATATTAAATATTATTCTGAAAAATCTAATAAGATATTAGATCAATTTACAATGCCTTCTTCTCCACCGGATCTGCAACCCTTTGTACAAGCAGACAGAAAGCGATACTAAATCAAAATCTAAAAAAATCATGGAGCTTCTTTCGATTAAAAATTAAGGAATTTCATTATAATTATGATTTTTAAAAAATCAATGATTTCATTAATTAGATGAAATTAGCTAAGCTATGAATTCTTGCATGTGTTCGGGCATAGAGATTTCAAGTGCAAATATGAAAATTTTCAAGTTAAACTGGAATAAAAAAAATGAAAAATTTGAAATCAATCTCATAACTAAGAAATAAAAACTACATAAGGTCTTAAATACACTCGCATGGGCCCCGACACCATGCTAAATGCCTAAATTCAAGTCGTGAGGTGTTGCAGTTGCTTCAGTTTAGTCTTGGGTGGGGTTAACAAAACCTAAAAACTTATAATAAGAGTTTCAAATCAATGAAATATCTGAGAAATTGATTCTGTTAGGTGATAGTAGATCTAATCCTCTATTAGTAGCTAAACAGAGTCGACAGGGTCTAAAGCTCTTAAACATATTCAATTTAATTAATATTTCTAATCAAATTAACTCAAATCAAATAATAATCTAAAATTGTTTAAATGAAACTCTATCACTAAAAAGTTAAACCAAACTTAATCTATTCACTTTACGTAACTGTTTGTCGGGAGTGACAAATTAAGAAAATTCTAGCTCACAAAGGAGCCAAAGTCAAATCAAGTGTTCTGTTATGTTCACTCTCAATCAATCTCTTGCCAGTAAGGATGTGGCTGTGTCCTCGACTGGCGACGAGCTCCACGATGAAGTAGTTACGACCAGAGTCCTCTGATCGGGTGGTTTGGTCAGTCCGGCTCCATTGTATTACGATCACGACCATAGCCCGTATTTTCATCGAAGAGGTCGGTGAAGAATTTTCGGAGATCACAATATGTTGCAAATTCGGTGACGTTTAACATTTCAGATCTCGTTCAATTATTTAGATTAATATTTATTTATTGGCATCTAGTTCATAGCTCATTGAGCTCTTTAAGTTTCAATGGAGCTTAACTCGTGATCCCTGAGAAGCTCGTAGGCAACTATTAAGATCATTGGAGGCTTTACTTGAATTTTATTCTTGTTAGGAAACAAACCCTCAATTTCATTAAAAGTTATATTTATGATCATCAACAAGTTGTCGAGATCATTCTTATTTAAAGTCTATTAGAATTTTATATGTAGGTTTATTCTTTAATTTATCATTTTCAAATAAATTTAATTTCAGCTCGTCAACACTTTTATCTGTTCTTATTTAGGTCTCCCGTCAATCTAAAATTCGACAGCCTCCCAGCGTCGTCCCCGTGTAAGGGCTGCTTCGGGAGTTTATTAAGCCTTCCCACCAGCTCTACTGAGCATAACGATCGGTGTCTTGCGACACTGTGGCCGTAGTCTTCTAACATGTCATTCTACATAAGGGGTCTCAAACACCTGCAATTTCAATTCAGATTTTAATTTTGAGTTTATAGTTCATTTTGTATTAAATTAATTAAGTTCTCTGTCAGTTTGAATATCAACAGCCTCCCGGCATCGTCCCTGTATAGGGGGCTGCATCAAGAGTCTATTCAACCTTCCCGTTAGCTCTACTGAGCATAACAGTTAGTGTCTACGATCATGATTTTCTACCCGTTAGCTCTACTAAGCATAACGGGGTCTTCAAACACTTATACTCATGACTAACACTATAAGCAAAACAATATCTGGAAAGTGCTCAAGCATGGAAACTGTACATGAGTTCATTAAGTTCAGAGCATTCTCATCATTAGGTTTGTCAAAATCATGGTCATCCGAAAATTGATGAAATCTGTGACCATCAAGTCTTACAATAATCCAATTGCAAAGTGGCAGCTTAGCCTCCATTTCAAACTTTTCATTTCGTATTTTATTTATCATTTGATCAAAATAAGAAAAATGAGACAACCTTGGCAGTGTCCTTCTCTTAATCGATGGTTTGGTTAAGAGAACACAGAGGAAGAAAGATGTGGGTTCTATAAGCTCCCTTGAGCTTTTTTTCAGGGTTTTCAGAGTAGAAAGAGAGAGAGAGAGAGAGAGAGAGAGAGAGAGAGAGAGAGAGAGAGAGAGGAGAGGAGAGCGACAACTTTTTTTTTGTTTTTTTCAGTTCTAAATCAGAGAGAGAGAGACAAGAGAAGAG
This sequence comes from Cymbidium sinense, assembly GCA_021442155.1. Classification (NCBI taxonomy): domain Eukaryota; kingdom Viridiplantae; phylum Streptophyta; class Magnoliopsida; order Asparagales; family Orchidaceae; genus Cymbidium; species Cymbidium sinense. The sequence goes on from CM038231.1 coordinate 27,312,070, forward strand.
AAGGAAAGAAAGAGCAACTCTTTCTCTTTTTTTTGGTTTCCTATAAATCCTAAAGAGAGAGAGAAAGAGAGAGAGGGAAAGAGAGAGCAATAAACTTTTTTGGTTTCCCAAATCCTAGAGAGAGAGAGACAAGAGAAAGAGAGGGAAAGAGAGTATAAACTTTTCTTTTCTCTTTGGTTTCTATAAATCCTAAGGAGAGAGAGACAAAGAGAAAGAGAGGGGAAAGAGAGAATCAACCTTTTCTTTTTTCTTTTTGGTTTCCAAATCTAGAGAGAGACAAAGAGAAAGAGAGAGCTAGAGAGAGAGGGGAGAGCTATGCTAATGGGATAGTGGGTCGGACTCATTATACATAAGGGAAGATAGAAGGAGGCTGTGTAATGGGTGAAGCTTGAAGAGGAAGGGAAGAGGAAGGTACTGGTTTGGAGAGCAGAAAACAAATTGAAATGGAGGAGGGAGAGTTCGGTGCTTACGTTAGGTGTAAGACGGAGTGTCTGGGGAGAGCTTGGAGCCGTGAGGGAGAAAATGGGATGAAGAGGGAAAACCCTAGAGCCGCACGAGACGTGAGAGTAAAAAAAAAGGAGAGAGGGAAAAGCTGGCTGGAATATCTCTTAACTCCTCTCTAAGTTTTTTTTTTCTTTAGCCCCTTTTTTTATTATTTTTTTTCTTTTTATACTTTGGCTGAATAATAAAGTTGAAGCGTTTCATCCAATGGGAGCCCATTTCATGATGGAATGGGGAAAGTATAGGGTGGCTGTGAGACTTTTTTGGAAAAATTAAGAGCTTATCCAATTTCATTCTAATTGTAAAAGAAAATACAAAATAAAAACTGGATCCCCTAAAGGGAGTAGAAGCTGAAAAAATGAAACAAAATACACCGAAAATAAGATATATAGCATTTAAAAGGATAAAATCAAATCAAGGACTCGGATCCTTAAGCAAAACCAATATATTCTTAGATATAGAGGCAAGATGAGTTCCAAAACTATGAGTAATCCATCCAGGTTTTCATGGTAGGACAACCCGGTTCAAAAGACTCACAAAAATAGCAACCAAATGGTTCTGTTCATCTTGCAAACTATGATCATCATCGTCCCTTATCCTGTAAGAATACAAAGTAAAACCGAAAAGCAGAATGTCCTGAACCATAATCCAAGGTGATCAACCTGAATTTTTCTAGCATTGCAAAATATGTAAAATGTCAGTAGACCAATTTTCTCAAAATTTCCACCTCCTAAGCTTGTGAGCCACAGTAGAACGTATGCGATTTTCCATCCATTCGATTGGATTGGAAGATTGAGAGTGAAATCTGAAATTCCTCTCTTTCCATATACATGTTACTGAAACAACAATAATAAGGTAACAAAGTCTAGCAATAATTTTATGATGAAATCCACCTACATCACTTAGTAATTGAGGGAGTGGTTGGCATAAGAATAAGATCACCGCAAGGAAGTATCCTCTTAATAAGCCTCATAGATTCTTGGCATTCAAAGAATAAATGAGAGTGAGACTCCATTTCAATATTATAAAGAGACAAACATGTACCACACCCAAACCTCTTACGAGAATATCGAGGTTTTCAATCCTTTAGATAGGCCATCCAACAAAACAATGCATAATTAAGAGCAAAGCCTTTGAACCAAATCTCATTAACCCAATTAACAGATGGTATCAATTCAAAAATAGAGTTAAGAATCACTTTTGAATTAGAGGAAAGCATCCCATAAGATAATATCGAAAATTGCTTTGTGAAAAATCTTGAAAATTAAAACACTCAATGGATACTAGATGCAAGCTCGATGGGATATTCACAACCCCATTTTGAAATAAATCCTTGAATGATGCATTCACCGGTTTATTAAATAAAGTAAACCAATTACTCCTAAGCATTTCATATAGAGAAGATCCCTTACACCAAGGATCATAGTATAAAGACAAGGTAGAATCTTCACCTGGGTGAAATCCCAATTTACTCTTGTATTGTGCAGCAATTAGCATAAGTTCCTTCCAAAGAGGAGAATGTCTTCTAGAATCCTTTCTCCATAAAGATATATATTTGATACGACACCAAGAAGCAAAAGGAGAAGAGTTATTAAGAATTTTCCATATACTTTTGATTTTGCATAAAGTGTTTAGAGTATATATAGAATATAAGCCAGTGCCACCCTTGTATCGAGGCAATGTAGTTTTGCTCCAAGATATCAAATGCAATTTCCTTGCTTCCCCATTGTGATAAAAGAAATTAGCCATTAGAGATGAAATCCTTTTCAAAATACATTTAGGAAAAGAAATGGATCTTAACCAATAGTTAAGATAGTTATTAATTGAGGCTCTTAGAAGTTGATATCTACCGCCAAATGATAATAATTTGCTTTTCCAACCGGCCATCCATTGATGAATCTTATCAAAAGAGGATTGAAATGATAGAATTTAAGTCTACTGATATTAAGTGGTAAACCTAAATATTTAAAAGGCATGGATCCAACATTAATATTGAGAATCTCCCCAGAGAGATCAAAAGTATGCCTAGATTTAGAAAAACATATCAGTGATTTCCCTCCGTTTACTTCCAATCCATGGTATTCAGCCATTTTAATGAAAACTTCTTTCAAAGCTAGGATGGATCTTTGACAAGCAACTCCCATAACTAAAAGATCATCAGCAAAGAGAAGGTGAGAGGAGGATCTTTCCTCCATTTTGATAGGTAAAAAGTTTTGAAGTGATACACTCCTCTATAAGACAGAGAGAGAATCCATAGCAATAGTAAATAAAAGGGGAAAAGAGGCAGCCTTGCCTTAATCCATTTGAGGAATGAAAAAACCTTTAATATCCCTTAAGAATGATTGAAAATGGAATATCATTAATGGATCCACTTAAGGAACTTAGGTGGAAATCCTTTTGAGTCATTACTGCAATAGAGCGTCGATTAACTAGGTCAAAGGCCTTTGTAAATCAAGCTTAGCTAAAAGTAATCAGGACGACTTTTATCACTAAACCCATAACCGATCTCATGAGCCAAAGATATATTATCGATATGTCTCTCTTTAATGAAAGCGGTGTGCTTTATGAATAATGGAAGGTAGAACTTGCTTCAATCTATTTGCTAGCACTTTAGCAATCACCTTATAGAAAAAATAGCATAGAGATATAGGTCGATAATCAGATAATGAATTGGAATGCTTTATCTTGGGAATAAGAGTGATTAGAGTATGCTTGAAGACTCTAGGAAGCTTTCCAACCTGAAAAAAATAATGAGCAGCCAGCAAAAACTGTTTCCCAACAATATCCCAACAAGAGGTAAAAAATTTAACATTGAATCCATCCGGGCCAGGGGATTTATTCTCATTAAAGCTGTGTAGAGCATCAAGAATTTCCTGATCAGAAATGTCTCCTTCCAACATAGAAGCTTGTTCAAGTGAAATACTTTGCCCAATTGGAATGTTATGCCTTGAAGAGTCAAAATTCCCAGGGCAATTAAAAAGATCATAAAAAGAATTACAAATCTCTTCAGATAAGGATTTAGAATCAGAAATCAGTCCCCTTGAGGTATTTAGACTTCTAAGCCGGTTTGTATTTTGTCTTTCTTTGATAGAGCTATGCAAAAATTGAAGATCATCATCAGAATTGGTTAACTAATGTGCTTTGGCTCTTTGAGCAGCCCATAAGGATTCACCCCTAATCAACTCAATATATCTATCTTTTATATTTTTTGCTTCTTGAATAAGAGAAGAGTTAAAAGGATCCTTTTCCAAAAGAAGGAGAATGTCTTCTTGCTCGGTTTTAACTGTGTTAATTTGACTTCTTATAGAAGTAGATGCCCATTTTTTCTGCTTAAGAAGTGTTCTAGAGAGCTGAAGCTTCTTTGAGAGTACATATATAGGATCCCCATTAAAGAAAGATTTCCATGCTGTGCTAATAGTATCCTAAAAATCACTATAATTAACCCAGTAATTCCTGAACATAAATCTAGTCGAGGCTTGAGGTAGATTATCCAGATGTACAATTAGAGAGGAGTGATCCGAAGACAAAGGAACAGATGCCTTGTAGCTAGTTACAGGAAATTGCTCTAGCCAATCTAGATTACAAAGAGCTCTATCAATTTTTGAGTAGATTGGTCGATCGACTTCGATTAGATAAAATAAGCACAAGGAGATCCACCAATCCACAATCATTTATACAGTCTCTAAAATCCTGGAGTTTGCTGTCTGCCACCAGGTTACCACCAAGCTTTTTCTTATTAGAAATGATACAATTAAAATCCCCAATGATAAGCCATGGATTTTGAATAGATGTAGATATATCCCGAATAGAGAAAGACCTTCTATCATACATATCATTGTGCCCATAAACAAAGGTTATATAAAGCAATGGATAATTATTAGACAGATAAACCCATGGATAAAAGAGCTCATTGAAATAGTGTTGAATGAGAAAGCATTTGAGTTCCATTTTATCCATATCGACCACCGAGCGACATTCAAAATTATTTGAACTATTTTCAAAGCTGAAATAAAGACATCTTCTTTAGAAGAAGATTATCAGTCAGAGATGGAGATGAAAGCTTTGTTTCAAGAAGACAAAGGAGATCAAGGTTATAATCCCTAATAATTCCTTAACAGTCATCCAGTCTTCCTTTTACAAGAAGACCACGGACATTCCAACAACCGATTCTTGGATTGATCATTATTCAGGGATAAGAGGGGTTATTTACCCCCTTTTTTCTTGGAGCTAGTTTTAAAACCCCCTTGCTGATTTGAAGGGGCTTTAAAACCTTCTGAATTAGATGTAAGTGCAACCTTACTAGGAGTTTTGGTAACCTATTCTGGTGCTTTAGTAAGATTGGCTCGATTTGGCGAAGCGGCAGCAGAACTAGTCAACACTCCATGTGTATAAGAGCTGGAGGGATCAGAGTGATGAGGAAAACCATGATCTATGGTGGTATTATCATCATTATCTAAAGCATCTTCCAAAGGAGGTGAAGAAGCGGGCAGCTGATTTAAATCATTCAAAGCAAGGTTTAGACCCGAATTTATATTTTCAGAGTCTAAATTCTTTGTAGAATTTGAAGGGATTGTCATATGATCAGAATTAACCAAACCTGCTGTAGGATGATTAATTGGGTGAGTTTTACTGGGCTGATGAGGGGGGCGGCTATGGCTCCTACCACGGGCGATAGGTCTTTTTTCCAGGTTGCTAGGACAAGTAGCATCATCGTGTGAAAAGGATTTGCATCTAGAACATGCTTTAGGTTTCCAATCATAAATTATCTCCTGCTGATACTTACGACCATTCAAGTTAAGTGCGAATTAGGTGAGAGGTTGGATTCACTTGGACACAAATTTGAGCAAATGTAACCCTAGATTTAGACGCAGTAAGGTTATCAACAGCAAGAGGGATGCCAACCATACTAGCCACCTTGGAGAAATCAGTTTCATTCCAACAACAAGAGGGAAATTAGGAAGTTTGATCCACAATGGAATTTCGAAATATGCTCCTTAGATGGCCTAAAGTCCCAAGACCATTTTGAAAGATAAAAGGTCTTCCATTGAAAAGCAGAGCACCATGATTCCAAACCAAATCAAAATCTTCTTGACAATTAAATTTAAAAAGGAAGAAATCACCTTCAAGAGTAAGAAGTTCCATCTCACCCTTAAATTTCCATTTCTTATTCACAGCCGCAAGAAGAGCCCCATAAAATGGTTTTACCAATGGCATGACCTATTAATGAGAGATTCCAATCTCTTCTTCCAACAGTTTAGATTCAGAAGCTAACTTCATGCAGGAGAACAAGAGAGAATTCTTCACATTGAGCAGAAGCTCTTTCCAAATTTGAGTTAGTCGATGTTAGTAGGATTTTCCCAGGAGAGTTGGAAGGAGGGAGAAAGCAAAGGGAAGTCAGAGTTGAGATCGATGGGTGTAATGGGTGGCCATAAGAGGAAAGGAGAGAAAGGGAAAAAAGAGCCAAATAGGAAAAGAAAGAGTGAAGCCCGAGGCTAAGAGGGAGAAAAACCTCTAGTCGATGTAAAGGTTCACCGTCGAGGAAAATCAGAATAGTCAACCCAGACATTATCATCTTGAAGCCCTCTCTGTTTTGCTTGTTTGTAAGTTTTAAATAAAAAAAATAAAAAGAAAAAGAAAATCATTTAGGCAACTATAGCGTAGCGAAAATGGCAAAACAGGAGAAAGGACATATAATGAGACATGAGGAACAATATGAAAATATCTTTAGATAAAATAAATAATTTTTTTTATAACTGATATATCATTGAAAAGAGTATTTGTTAATTATTCATTGTAATTTCTTCATTATGCTCTAATTTGTAAATGAGCATAGTGGGTAAAAATTGTACTATGAAAATGATGTGTTAGCATGGTGGAATCAGGAATGTAAGTGTTATTAGAATCAGAATTGGATAATAGAGGTATTTATAAAGAGTTATTTTTCTTTAAGTAATTAGATTAACTCTAACTCAGTTCTTGGCTGACATAATCATATAGTTAATATATATGTATATCAATTTTAGGTTATTTCATTGTTCCGGACGCAACAGCGCAATCCTTTTCATGATCGGAGGCCGTTTGATTCATGTCGGCGTCGAAACGGGGTTAATTTTAATTCAAATTTGCGCGTTGTTGCTTTCGCTCACTTGATATTCGTGCAAACTTATCCGAATTGAGCGCAAATAGTCTTATTTAATAGATTTTAACATTTTGATGCTAACAGAGTGATCAATTTCACAAACGGGGGTCGTTTGGGCAATGTTGCGGCTTCCCAATCTCGATATGTGTGTCAGTGAATTGATAGCTCGAGCGCTTAATCGACTGCTCATTAGATTTTGCAATATTTATATTCTGATCAATTTCGTTCTGAATGCAACGGTGAAGTCCGTTCATTGATCGTAGGTCATTTTTCCCATTTTCGGTGATGTCCAGTGCATTTTGAGCCCTGATTTGCGCACTGTCACTTCCAAAGCCCGTCGAATTTGACTTGTGAGCTTGACTCGACTCATGACACATATGTGAGGGTCAACAAATGCCCCCCAATAAATATGATTCGTGCATGAAGCGAGTCACGTTTGTTGAAAACTGGTTGACCCTTTGGGCTGGTCATGCGTCTTGGATCACTTCAGCTTTCAACTTCCTTGGATTCACTGAAGAGCTTCTTCCACCATTTACTCTTTGCTTCGATGGGTTCACTGAAAGTCTCTTTCTTTTTTTATCTTCACAGATTTGGATTTCCTCCAACCCTAGCTTTGTGCCTAATCAGGTTGGATGGAGGAATCAGTCTGCTTGCTTTGAGATTTGAAATTTCTTCTGTCTTAGCTTTAAGCTTGACAAACTTTGATGAACGATTGACCTGATTTGTCTATATTGACTTATCATGAAGTGTATGTATGTCCTAAGTCTTGTGCTTGCTGCTTTGACGGACTCGTTGAAGGGTGCATACTGTTGACTCAGCCTTCCGGCTCATATTAGATCTATGTTGAGTTATCAGTCTAACACTGTGTACTTTAACAAACTGAATAACCATGAAATTCGTTTAGTTCAACCATTGCCTTTGTGTGAACTATGGAATTGCTTCCTCAATCTGATTTACGCTTTTTTGACTTGATGAGAATTAGTTTTGATATGTGATTTGTGCTTGATCAGATCATTTGAAAATATATTTGAATATCACCTTGCAAGCAATATGTAGATTGATTTGAGACAGCTCTAAATTGGAGAGTTTCCTCAGATTATCTCAGTCCGTTGATCGAGTGGAAAGATCTCTTGAATTTTAGTTGCTTATAGTCACTAAGCTAGATCTAGTTTGAGATTGAATAGCTATCATCATTGGACTGACGAGCAGGGGCTCTTTTAATGCGACCTTTTCTTGTGGCTTGTTGAGTGAGGAGAGCTACTTCCATTTGTGGGCTTGTTAAGTCCACCTTTTCGAGTTTTGACTTAAGTGTGATGGCTTGGTCTTGTCATTTGGAAGCGTGAGCGGGGCTCTTTAGTCTTTTCTTGCAGCTTGTTGAGTGAGGAGAGCGTCAGCAACTCAGCCAATTTATGGGCTTGTTGAGTCTGACCTTTAGAACCCATTCGAGTCCTATACTTGAATATATAGGGGTTGATGTTTTTCCAACTTAGTTGATTGAAGCTTCCCAAACTAAGAGTTCTTCTAACTTGATCTTCAAAATTTGATAAATCTGGTAGACAAACTTTTGATATTTAGGGTTGTCTTTTCATGCTTGCAGTTGATTCTTTTTGTTATTGCAAGAGCTTATAATTTTGACCATAACAATTATAGATATATTCAGGGATCTCGGCATAAAGCTCAATGTCAACCTGAATATATATACAAAAAGATCTCATATTTCATAGGAGAGGGTTGAACAACCTTGATTATGAACAAATGCCCCATTGTCTAGTAGGGGGATTGCATATTAGTTCAGAAATATATTCCAAGGTTTGATTTTCTTTATTGCAAAATAGACATGATATTTTTTATTTTTTATTTAATCATAATATGTATCTAAGAATCTCGGCTTAAAGCATGATGTCGACTTAGATAAATATGTAGAAATGCCATCCATCGGGGAGCTTTAGTAGCTTGTTGAGAGAATTTGGAATGTCTTTGGTCTTATGCTTTGTGCTCTCGTACTTGTTGAAGACTTTCTCACGAGTTTGAAATTTGTATTTTCCTCATCCTAGCTTTGTGCCTTGGTAGACTTAATGGAGTTGATGGTTTTGTTGGCAAGATGAGAACATCTTGTCATATGCATGGTGCTTTGTGGGACTTATTGAAGACTTCATCTCGATTATCTTATATTTCCTTCTTCATCACGGCTTCATGCCTTAACGAATTTGATGGAGGAAAGTCTTGAATTATTTTAAAGACTTGTCAGGTGATACGAAATTACATTCTGCCCTAGCTTTCTGCTTTCGTGGGCTTATAGAAGGATGTCTGCCGATGACTGACCTAGAGCTTGTGTTGGATCAATGGAAAATAGTCATCAGTATACTTTCGTAATGGACATATTGATGACATAACTCCCTTAGTTCAGCCTTTGGCTTTGTATGAACATTGGGGTGACTTCCTCGGTCCTTTGCTTTTTTGCTTAGCTGGATTTGCTGAGGAAGAGTTTCATTCGGTCTTTGCTTTCTGCTTTTACAGATATGTTGAAGGAGTTGATATTTTTTATTTGATATTGATACCAAACTCAGCATAGTGCTTTCTTGAGTGAGGATCTTTTTGTTGGATTTAAAAAATGACCTTGACCACCATTAGGGATGATCTCCCAATCGAGCCACTTGAACTCACCAAGTTGGAGGGATTTAGAGATTTGGATGCTCTTGTCTTTGAACTAGAGGGATCCCACTACGACTTTATATGCGTGTGAGTAACAGACTGGCAACTTCGACCATATTTGAGCTTATTGAGTCGACTTTTAGAACCTACTGAGTTTTGGTCTTGAGCAATTGATGGAGGATTTTATCATCGCTAACAAGGGGGATCTCTTACTGACTTTTGTGGCATGTTGAGTAAGACTGTCGCATTGTCATATTTAGGCTTGTTGAGTTTGCTTACTAACTCGAGCCTTAGGGAATATATGAATGTAAGATGTGTTTCCAACTTAATTTGTTGTAATTTATAGACTTGAAAATTTCTCTTTTTTAGTTAGTAAGACTTTGAGATTTGTGAACTTTATGTATATGGAGATCGACTTTGGGTGTGATGTCAAATATATAATAGAAAGACCCCCTATTTCATAGGGAGAGTCTGACATTTTGCTGTAAAATTAAAAAAATGCCCCCTGTCTGATAAGGGGTTTTTTTGCTTCATTTCGGAAATGCATTCTTATATTACAAGATAATTTTCAAGCAAAATTTGCACATGTAATGAGAGTGAGGAATAATTAGTCTTCTCAGCACCAGGACCAATTCTCCTTCTTGAAAAGCTTGAGGATGTAATATATGATTGAATGCTTTGGGCGTCTCCAGTAGACTTCTAAATTTTATTGTACTTGGAGCTAGCTTTGCAAAGTGCATCAAGCTCTTCTATATGTAGATGGACATTCTCATCTTGAGTGAGGTTTTGTTGAATGGCTACTTTCGGGTGAAGGTAGTTCAACTTCAAGTGGTAAGAATTGCCTCAAATACTCTTGCATAATGAGTGAATTTTGTGAGAGTTTTATAGGTGGTGCGGTAAGCCCATAAGCTTCAATAAGCTTGATATACCACTCCTTTTATTTCTTATAAGAATTTTTGAGTAGCTTGACTAGTATTTTGTTGAAAGCATTTGCACTGATTATAAATCATCTATCACCAATCAATCTTATGTCGATAAAGAATCTATAAAAAAGGTTGGGCCACCGAGATACTTCTTCTTCCCAAACATCATAGCCACATTTGCTCGAATGATCATGATATAGGGTATTGTCAACATAAGCACATCGTCAAAGCTTTTTCTCAAGTTGTGCATCCATCTACTTATTGCTCGAATTTTCCTTAAAGTAGTAAGCTAAGTGTTTTCTATAATCTTCCTTCTCTATTATAAGAATTTCACTTCTCGGTCTCGAGTTTCTTCGATTGAGGTCTTGCCTCTTGAATAGTCCAAGCCTCATCTTGTTGATTTTGATGAGCAATTTGTAGGAGTGTGAGGAGCAATGTGAGTTGCATCCCGCTTGCATTTGATGACTCCTCTTCCAGGGGATTTTGATTTATTGGCTTTAGGACCCAACGAGTGCAACCACTAATTAGCACATAGTCGTCATTTCCTTAGCTATCTTAGCTAAACAGTCTATTTTGCGCTCTAAAAACTCGAGTCATAATGATATTTAGGATTTGCATTATGAGCTTGAGAACTCGCTTATGATAGTGGGTCAATTCAAGCTTGTTGATTTTGTAAAGGCCCAGCACTTGATTAATGACGAGCTGAGAATCACCATAAACTTGTAGATTTTGAGCTCCCATGTAGATGGCTTCATCCATATCGCCACCAACATTTCAGATATGCTTCGTGGCTCAATCAACCGATAGGAATGCCTCATTATACCACCTTCTAGTGTGATCAAGATGAGACTGATGCCAGCATGAGCTTTTGGAAGATTTGATGAGTGTATTTGATGGATGAAGCTCCATCAAAATTCAATCCCCACATTTGCTGCTTTTTTCATATATATGCATGACCGGCTCATCGAAAGATCATCATTAAGCGAATCCGATAGGGTGTGAAGGAGGTCTGTTAGAATTTACCCCTTCACCTCTTTCTAGGAACATATGTGATGTCAAATTGTAGCAGAATAACAGCTCATCGTGTCAAGCGACCTATCAACGCTAGTCTTATCATCAAAAACTTCAGCGGATCGATTCTTGAGATGATAATAATTTTATGGGATAGCATATAATGAGATAGCTTTTGAAAAGCAAAAATTAATGTCAAACAATACTTCTCAATTATAGAATATCATATTTTCGCTCTTATCTTTCTTCGACTAATGTAATATAGAGCGTTATCCTTTTCCTCTTCATTGTGTTGTGATAACAGAGAACGTAAAGATTCTTCTAGTGCTGTGTGTACAAGATGAGAGGTTTTCCGAGACGGAATGGTGATTTAATAAATACTTCTTGATACTGTCAAAAGCCTCTGAATATTTTTTTTTTATTTGAAAGGAGTATCCTTTTACATCAGCTTATTCCTCTTGGATGTGGAACTCTGATTGATGCCTCCAATAAATTTATGGCTTGGAGGACCACAACCTCTCTTCTTGAAGATATGGAGATGGTTGGCAACAAGCTCCAAGGTGAATCTCATCACATAGGATATCTTTCTTGGATACACATTCTTAATGTTTTTCACTTGTGGTGGATCTCAGAGTAGGTAGCCGCTATCTTTCTTTAAAGCAGTTTCACTTCGAGGCTTTAGCTTCCAAATTTGCTTATATTTTTATCGGGACCTTTCAACGGAGGATTCTTAGACTTGTGGTCCAAGTGTCACCTCGATGTTCACCGTACTTGAATTGGTTGACATTTTGGTGGGGTTGTAGGAGAAGGACTCCTTGAAAAGCAACTCTAGCCTCCTTGATGATAGGACTTTGATATTTTCTTTTCATCAGTCCTTTCTCCTTAGCAACTTTAAGGACCCGAGACACTCTTGCATATACAATTTAGAGTTTCCTCACTAGAGAAGCTGGAACGTGACATTATCGAGTCCAGAAGGACTATTTGATTTGACCAGTAGAGTTATTCCGCTTTACCCATCTTAGGCTGTCAAACCTATTATGGGTAGGAACACTCGCTTCTGGTTCCACAGTTAGTTGTATAAATTTTTTATCTTAACAATGGCTGTTGAGCACACAGTTCAGCATTTCTCTTTCTCTGTTATCTCTGGGTTAGCTTTCTTCCAAATGAGGAAGCTTTTGTGTTGCCACTTCTTCTTGAAGCTTCGGCCTCCATATTTATTTATTTATTTTTTTTTATCTGGGACCTTTGGTGGATTCCGAAAGCATGTGATTCGTGTCACCGATGTTCACCATGCAGTACTTCTTCTCGAGGCTTTGCCCTCTAGATTTATTTTTCTTTAGGGACCTTCTAGTGGATTCTGGACACGGTCCGTGTGTCACACCATGCTCACTGCAAAACTTGTTTAGAATGATCTTGAGTTCTTACTACCATGGTAGTTTTCAGAGTGGAGCATTCACTTCTCTAATAATTGGCCTTTGATATCTCTTCTTCATAAGGCATTTTTCTTAACAACCTTGAGGACTCACTGTAAAAGGTTTCAAGTTTTTTTTTGAAGAGTTGGAGTATTGAGCCCAAAAAGATTGCTTAACATCACTAGTAGAGCTATTCCTTTTCACCCATTTTAGATTTTCAAACTCGTTGTGAATGGGAACACTCGCTACACAAGTCCGATCGCATGGTCGGTTATTGACGAATCCGAGCTCACAGTCAAGATTTCTTCTCCTTCTTTGCCTTCCACTCAATTTTCTCTAAAATATGAGAGACTTCAAAGATTATGTCTTCCTAGTGCGAAAGATTCAACTGGCAAAATAGTCAATGTTCATAAATATGGCTGAAACTTTCCTATGTTCTTTTCATGACGCCTTTAAAATAACCCAATCTTTTAAATACAAAGGCTCTCTTCGGGAATCTTAGTAGTAGTAGTGGCCATTCCAGTTGTCCTCCTCCTTTGCACAGGTTGATGTGTACAATATGTAGGTGCTTCAAGTAGAGGATTATTTGTAACAGTAATGACTAGGAAGTCTGCACTACCAAATTGAAAAGTCGCTCCAACATCCTCGATTTACTACTTGTTAATCGACTAATATCGCTCCAACCTAGTTGCATGATGAAGCAGATTCTAAAGATCCATCGAACAACAAGAATATGATTGATTTAAATTTAATTTCATTCATAATTGGTTACTTTTTTATTTTAGAAAATCAAATTTTTTATTTAACTCCATTATTACTATAGTTCATATTGACTAGCTAAAGATGGAAAGAGAGAAACAACGAAGCCAAAAATGTGGACTCAAAATTCATCACCACCTCTCCAGATGAGAGAGTATGATGTAAAATGTGGTGTAATTTTGAGCGAGATGAATAGTAGATAAGACACTACCCAGAGATTTCGCCCTCATTTTGTGAGGACTTTAGATCTGGTTCCAGGTTTCCTATAGGCGCAAGCACCCATAGTTAATTACCCCCCTCAATGTTGAGAGAGAACTTTTGATTAAGGCTAGTCATTAGATTGCTTAGTGTGTAGCATATAGTAGCAGTATGTGGAGTTTCGGAATTTGGAATTTATGAAATTCATTATATTTAACTTAAAGCGGGATCCTTATCAGCAACACATGGATTACGTCATCCAAGAAATCCTTGTAGACGGTGTTTATAAGGAGACATGCTTAAGTCTTAACTAACAAAGGGCTTTTGCCCAATCAAGTATACCCAATGGTTCACAACTCAATGGACGAGCCATTGGGAGCATACTGAGTATAGCGTGATAAATAATATAGTCGGGTCATTTGGTGACAACCACCGGTCGAGGACTCACGGTAAATCGCATCATGTGTGGAACTCTTGGCCAAACCCACAGTCATAGGACACAGGTCATGTGTCCGGCATGAGATTATTCGAGTAAACATAGTTGTGTATTTGATTTGACTTTGGCTCTTTGTGAGCTAGGGTTTTCTTAGTTTTCACCTTTAACAAACTATTGCAAAAGGCGAGTTGAATTTTTTTGCTTTAACTTTTTAATATTGAATTTCATTTTGACATTTATAACTTAGTGGTTTACATGATTTCATGTTTGTATTGATATTTGGATTTGATTAATTTGATTTGAGCCTGCAAGCATATTTTGATGATAATTATCCCCTCCGGTTGAAATATTCATTCAACACAGCCATCATCGGGGTGATTAATTGATTGAATCAAATATATTTGAGAAATTTAGATCCTGTCAACTCTGTTTAGCTCCTAACAGAGGATCAGATCTACTATCACATGATTGAATTAGCTTCTGAGATATTTTACTTAGTTGAAATTCTTATAATAGATTTTTAGGTTTTATTTACCCGGACCCAGTCCTAAGACTAAACTTGGAAGCAACCCGCGCAGCATCCTCAGACACTAAATTTAAGCATTCAACATAGTGTTAGAGCCCATGCGGGTGTATTTTTAGATTGCTTGCATGATTTTAAAGTATTTAATTTGAGTTTTAATCATACTTTATAGTGTGTGTAAGAGTTCAATTGGAGCCTTAAGCATACACGTTGCAGCGATGTGTTGCGAATCCGTGGCATAGAAGATGTTATAGATTGATCTAATATCTTATTAGATTTTTCATTAATATTTAATTGATTCCAATTTAGTGCTTCGAACATTAAAATTTACACTTGAAATCTCCATATCCTAGCACATGCGAGAATTTATAGCAGCTAATTTCACCTAATTAGTGATTTTGTTGATTTTAAAATCATAATTAGAATGAAATTACTTAATTTTTATTGAAGGAAAGCTCCATAATTTTTGTAGATTTTGATTTAGTATCGCCTTCTATCTACTTGTACAAAGAGTTGCAGATCCGGTGGCGTAGAAGATGTTATAAATTGATCTAATATCTTATTAGATTTTTTAGATTAATATTTAATTAATTCTAATTTAGCCTGCGTAGCCTTTTCAAATATTAAAATTTGCACTTTAAATCTTTATGTCTGAGCACATGCAGGTGTATCTAAGAATGTCTTAATTAACGCATTCTGTTTGCTTGTATGATATGTTGCTAATCCGGTGACATAGAAGATGTTATAGATTGCTCTAATATCTTATTAGATTTTTCAGATTAATATTTAATTGATTCCAATTTAGCCTACGACCTTTTAGATATTAAAATTTGCACTTTTATGTTCGAGCACATGCAGGTGTATCTATGAATGCCTTAATTAACGCATTATGTTTGCTTGTATGATATTTTGTGAATCTGGTGGCGTTTGACATTTGAGATCTCATTCAATTATTTAAATTAATATTTATTTATTGACATCTAGTTCATAGCTCATTAAGCTCTTTAAGTTTCGATGGAGCTTAACTCGTGATCACTAAGAAGCTCGTAGGCAACTATCAAGATCACTGGAGGCTTTACTTGAATTTTGTTCTTGTTAGGAGACAAACCCTCAAGTTCATTAAAAGTTAAATTTATGATCGTCAACAAGTTGTCGAGATCATTCTTATTTAAAGATTTTTAGAATTTTATATGTAAGTTTATTCTTTAATTTATCATTTTCAAATAAATTTAATTTAAGCTCATCAACACTTTTATTTGTTCTTGTTTAGGTCTCCCGTCAATCTAAAATTAGTCTCCGAGGTCGTCCCGAGGTTGCTTGAGTATATTCCTTCCACCTCTCTTGAGCATAACAATCGGTGTCTTGGGACATTGCGTGTAGTCTTCTAAACACTCTCTTGAGCATAACAGATCTTCAAACACGAAATTTCAATTCAGATTTTAATTTTGAGTTTATAGTTCATTTTGTATTAAATTAATTAAGTTCTCTGTTAGTTTGAATTTCAGTAGCTTCTCGGCGTCGTCCTTGTATAGAGGGCTGCATCATGAGTCTATTCAATCTTCCTGTCAACTCTACTGAGCATAACGGTTAGTGTCTTGTGACACTACGGTCGTGATCTTCTACCCATAAGCTCTACTGAGCATAAGATATTCAAATACTTATACTCATCGCTAACACCATAAGCAAGAACAATATCGGAAAGTGCTCAAGCATGGAAGCTGCAAATGAGTTCATTAAGTTGAGCATTCTCATCATTAGGTTTGTCAAATCATGGTCATCGGAAAATCGATGAAATTTGTGACCATCAAGTCTTACAATAATCAATTGCAAAGTGGTAGCTTATCCTCCATTTCAAACTTTTTCCGTACTCGTATTTACTATTTGCCATTTGATCAAAATAAGAAAAATAGAGACAACCTTAGCGATCTCTTCTCTTAATCGATGGTTTAGGTTAAGAGAACCTGAAGATGTGGGTTTCTAGCTATAGCTCCCTCATGAGCTTTGTTTTTTTTTTGAGGGTTTGGTAAAGAAAGAGATAAGAGAGAGAGAGAGAGAGAGAGAGAGAGAGAGAGAGAAGCGACTTTTTTGCTTTTCTTTTTTTTTGGTTTCTTGTAAATCGAGATAGAGACAAAGAAAGAGAGAAAAGAGAGGAAAGCGAGCAACCCTTTTCTTCTTTTGGTTCTACAAATCCTAAAGAGAGAGAGACAAGAGAGAGAGAGGGAAGAGAGCGACAACATTTTCTTTTTTTGGTTTCTAAATCCTAAAGAGAGAGAGAGAGAGAGAGAGAGAGAGAGAGAGAGAGAGAAGAGAGAGAAGAAGAGGAACACCTCTTTTCTCTTTTTGGTTTCTATAAATCCTAAAGAGAGACAAAGAGAAGAGAGAGAAGAGAGAGCGAACCCTTTTTTGATTTCTACAAATCACAAGAGAGAGAGCTGGAGAGAGGGCGTGAGACTAACTACGATGATAGTCGACTCGTTATATAAGAGGGAAGATAGAAGGAGCTGTAATGGGTGAAACTTGAAGAGGAAGGGAAGAGCAAGGTATTTCGGTTTGGAGACCGGAAAACAAAATTGAAATGGAGGGAGAGTTCGGTGCTTACTGAGTTGCCGTGTAGGACGAAAGTGTCACCGGGAGGGCTTGGAGGCGAGAGGGGAAAATGGGATGAAGAGGGAAAATCCTAGAGCCGACAGAGACATGAGTAAAAAAATTATATCATTATATATATGATTGAATTGAATCATTATTAATGTTTTTTGGCTTTAGTGAATATAATAATTATGTTGCTAAATAAAATAATAAGAATAATAAAAGGTGACCAATTTGGTGATTTGATTGAGTCAAATGCAATTAAAATCTGATGAATGGTAAGCACATGGTATTTAGCCAAGAAAAACATGCTTGGCCTAAAAACAAAATCAATTTGAAAGGGCCACCCACCTATTATTCACAATGATAGAGATCAAACGGGCTTGGCTGGGGACATTTAGCCAAGAAAAACATGCTTGACCTAAAATATTATATAGTGATAAGCCATGGCACCACGGATCGAAAAATAAGAGAAAATGATGCACCGTTACCTATAGAAAAAAGAATTTTTTCTCCGAATCTAGTAGCATACAGTTGAATTTTCCTCCAAAGGCGAGAGGCAGCTTTTACAAATCGACCCATACTTGTTACACAACCAGAGGCAAAGGGGTTATAATGATTTAAAACTTTACATAGGACCTTCACTTTCCCCTCTTGGAAGTGTTGTTTGAACCAACAAATAGTGTGCATTTTCTTTCCTAGTTCGCCATGGAAGAAGAATTTGGAAGTGATTGAGGTTAGTTTTTTGAGGATATTTTTTGGAATAGACACCGTCCTGAACCAAAATGATAAGTAGCCATTGATGGAAGAACGAATGAGCTGCAGCCGACCCCCATAGGACAGCCACTTGGATTTCCAACCCATTAGCCAAGAAGAAAAGTGTTGGATTTTTAGTGTTCCAGCAATCAAGGGCAGCCCCAAATACTTTAAGGGGAACTCCCCACATCAAAAGTTAAGATTTGACAAAAATGCTTAGATTCAGAAGAAAACTTAGAAAACATAACGTGGACTTATGAAAATTTACATCCAGCCCAATGGAAACAGAGAGGGTATGTAAAGTATCTTTAAGAGCAGAGTCTGAACAAGAATCCACTTCACCTACTACCAGAATGTCGTTAGCAAACAGCAGATGGGAGATATGATAATTGCCATATGTGATCGGCTTAAATAAACCCTGTTCAACTTTCTTAACCATTATACAAGAGAAAATATCCTAATAATTGTGAAAAGAAAAGGTGATAAAGGACACCCCTACCGTAGACCATTGGAAGAGGTAAAGTATCCCTGAATCTGACCATTTAGAATAATGGAAAATGGAATACCCGTGACACATCCTTGATCCATCGACAAAATTTCAGAAAACCTTTATGCTTGAGCCTAAGCAAAAGAGCTTCTCTATTAACACTATCAAAAGCTTTTTTTTAGATTAATTTTTGCACAAAAAAGTTTTTGCTGCCTTGTCTCCTAAAATCGGTGCAAATTTCCTGAGCAAGCTCGATATTATCATCTATGTCCCTATGCTTAATGAAAGCATATTGAGCATTATGCACTATGTGTGGAAGCACTGATTTAATTCTATTAGCAAGAATTTTGGCTATGACTTTATAAATGGTGTTACATAAAGATATAGGTCTAAAATTTGCTAAAGAAGTAGCATGTTTTTCTTTCAGAATAAGAGTAATAGCACTATGTTTGAGGCAATCAGAGATCTGCTGTGTTTTAAAAAAAATGATGAATCGTAAGTATGAATTGCTTCCCAATGATATTCCAGAAGGGGATGAAAAAAGTTGATGTAACATCATCCGGACCCGAGGATTTGTTTTCATTAATGCTGTGAAGGGCTGTAATAATTTCCTGATCAGTAACGGGGGCTCCCAAATCGGCATATTGAGCCTGAGAAACAACATTTCCGACTGGAATGTACTGTAGGTTACTAGAATCTGGTTGAACCTTATTAAACAAAGACTTATAGGAGTTACAAATCACATTTTCTTTCAATTATATGTTTAGTAGATGCCATTGTAAGTTATTTGGAGACTTCTTGGTGGATTTTTGGATCAGTTTTCAAGATGTACTCTCTATACTCTCATGAGAGAACACCCCATTTTTTTAATTTTTTCTAGCTATTCTACACTATCTTTCAATTATATGTTTAGTAGATGTCATTCTAAGCTGTTTGGAGGCTTCTTGGTGGTTTTAGATCAATTTTTAATGTGTACTCTCTGTACTCTCATGAGTACACCCCAATTTATTCAATTTTTTCAACTATTCTACAATATTTTTCAATTATATGTTTAGTAGATGACATTCTAAGCTGTTTGGAAGCTCCTTGGTGAGTTTTTGGAGATATTTTCAATGTGTACTCTCTGCACTCTCATGAGAGTACACCCTATTTTTTCAGTTTTTCCTAGCTATTCTACATCATCTTTTCATTATATATTTAGTAGATGTCATTCTAAATTGTTTGGAGTCTTCTTGGTGGGTTTTTGGATCAATTCTGAATGTGTACTTTCTATACTCTCATGAGAGTACACACTATTTTTTCAAAATTTTTTAGCTATTCTACATTATCTTTCAATTATATGTTTAGTAGATGTCATTATAAGTTATTTGGAGGCTTCTTGGTGGGATTTTGGATAAGTTCTAAATGTGTACTTTCGTACTCTCATGAGGGTACATCCCATTTTTTTATTCTACACTATTTTTCAACTATATGTTTATTATATACTATTCTAAGTTATTTGGAGGCATCTCGGTAGATTTTTGGAGCTATTTCTTATATGTACCCTCTATACTCTCATAAGGGTACACCCCATCTTTTCAAATTCTTTCAGCTATTCTACCATGTTTGAAGATAAAATGTTCAATAAATTTTGGTGCAATAACCCATACTCTATTAAGAAGAATTTTTAGTGATTTAAAGTACAATATATCAACAGTATATTAAAAACATAAGCAGCATAAGTCAAAGTACAAAGTTTATCTTTAAAGTACAATATAGTAACTACTAATTGGCACACTTTCAATCAAATTGACATTAAAGTATATACATTCAAACAACACATGACAATTAAATGATATCACGCATTATAATGTTTCCCTAGAATGATATCCATCATCAGTTTAGTGTATTCTTCAGCCGACTGACTGATTGTTGGCTTGAGTTAAATTCCTAAGATAGAAGAACATCATATCAGTTACTGATATGTAACAGCAGGAATGAAGTGTTATACCTGCATACCTTTGAAAATCACTCTGGCATAACAGAAAAAGGTGTTGCAATGGGTGACCCTTTATGTTCTCCACCTCTCATGACTTGTTTTTCATCTGTAACATTAAAGACATAATAGTTTAAAATTTAACAATAATATTTGAAGACTATAAATTTAGAGATAGGTAGAAAATTACTCTTAGCTTTCTTGTTTCTCTCCCAATATCCTATCAACCTTGTATTGGAAACACCCTTTGACTGTTTCTTAACTGGATCCTTTACTAAGTCAGTTCCTTTATCTGTTATAGTAGACTTCTTCTTCTTAGTTGTTTTATCAGTTTGAGGTGAATTCTCACATAATATAGAATCAATATTATCATATAGTTTCTTTAAGGAATCCAACATATACTCCTCAGTTTTCTTATTACCTTGTGCCCTAGTGCTTATTTGATATGCATATCAACTAATGTGATTCCAAAAAATAATACCGGTTTCATTTCAATCATTACCTTGCACATCTTTTAAGTTTTTGTAAGCACTGTCAAAGTAAATATCCCTCTTTTCTCTAGTTGATCATCGCATGAGAAGATACTTATCTGGAATGCACACAATATCTTCTTGACTCAAAACTCAGATGCAGTGGGCACAAAGCACCCCCATCATTTCAAATTTTTTACAACTACAAGTTATATTTAGGCATGCCTTGTCAAAATAGACTGTCCATATTTTGGAAGAACTTTTATTCTCTAAGTTTCTTACCAAATACTTCATGTGATTGTCATCTGGCACATTTGCTGCTAATCCACCAACACTATGCAAAAATTCTTCTTCAAATATTGTATAAAGCTTTCTTGTGTAAAACATTGCAGCTTGTTTTAGAATTGGTGATTTTAACAATGAATAATTTCATTACACTTGAAATCTTCGTTATATTCATTTTATCACCTTGTGTCCATAAAATTCTCCAATCCCAAATAGAACTTATTGGTTTAGAGATTCCATGACATACATTATTCATGGACTCACTTCTTTGTATTGATAAGATACCCATATAGAATGAGTCTTTGTAGAATGTGGTGGACCACTTGCATCTAATTTTATATAGCTCAGACAGCCAAGCATGATCATGCAAATTGTCTTTTTCTAGCATGGTAGACCAAGCTTGCTCAAACTCTTCCTCTGAATTACACTTACTCATACATGTATAATAGAGACTTTATACTGTCTTATTACTATTAAAGCAATGTACCTTCGAATGAACTTTCTTAGAAATATGTCATTGGCACAACCTATGGCTAGTATGCGGTAATGTAATTTTGATAGCTCTCGCCATTACCTAATCTTGATTAGTGAATATTGTTATAGGATGCCTGTCATTCATTAACAGATGAAATATTTTTGAATAGCCATGTGAATGACTCAATTGTCTCTTTTGATAGAAAGGCTACTCCAAATAAGACATTTGCCGGTGATGATCACTCCAACAAAAGGTGCACAGACAAGATTATATTTATTGAGTCGATAACTTGTATCAAAAATTATAACATCCCCGAAACAATCATATTCTATCCTTGACATGCCATTGCTCCAAAAAAAACTTACCAAGCTGTCCGACTCATCAACTTTGATATCCCATCCAAACATTCCATCGTTCGCTTACCTTTCCTTGAACAGTTGTATTAATGCATTATTATCACCTTTTGTAATCCTTGATCTTCTTTCTTTTTGGATATAATTGAAAGCATCTCTTTTTGTAAAGTCAATATTCTCCACACCACCAACTTCCTCACTAAGATAGGTAAATGTATTAGTTGCCCTATCAGCCTATGTTATTGACTTCAACATAGTTGCCTTCTCATCACTGATGCCTTTGTATGATCTGAGAAGATGTAGGTCACCCAGCTTTGCCAATGAATGATTATGACTTTCTATATATTTTTTAACTTTCTAATTCCCATCTAAATCAATAGAAAATCTAATCATGGCCAAACAACCACTCCTCGTATCTATTTTCTGAAATTTGATGTAGCAGTTTAGATTGACACTTTTCTTCAGACCTGCTTTTGCACATAAAAATTCTTTGATTTCAAATTCTTCGAGTTCGGCCAATAACTAGTATGATCCTTCCTAATACTGACTCCTGTTTGATATGCATAATCACAGTACAGTTCATATGCCTCCTTTTCATTGTGAATAGTGGTGCTAAGGGGTTTGCCCATAATTGATTCATGAGGAAAAATAACTTCATCATTGCAGGTGATTAACCTCATTCACTGTCGGAACACAAATACATTTTAAAAGTACACATGGAGTACACATGCAAAACATCTCCAAAAATTCTCAATTCTTCAAGAAATATCTCCAAATAACTTATAATAAAATGTACTAAACATGTGATAAGCCCCACAGTTGAAGATTTTTAAAAAATGGGGTGTAATGTCATAAGAGTACAGAGAGTATACATGCAAAACATTAAAACTATCAAATTCTTCAGAAAATATCTTCAAACAGCTTACAATAGGATGTACTAAACATATGACAAGCTCCATGAAAAAAAATAAAAATGGGGATTACTATCTCCAAACAAAATAAAGATGTCTTAAATATATGACAAGTAGTTAAAAAAATTTTAAAATTGGGTGTACTCTAATGAGTCTGAGAGAATACACATGCAAAATAGCTTCAAAAACCTCCAAATTCTTCAAGAAACATCTCCAAATAGCTTACAATAGGATGTACTAAACATATGATAAGCCCCACAGTTGAAAAAATTTAAAAAAATGAGGTGTACCCTCATGAGAGTATAAAGAGTACACATGCAAAATAACTTCAAAAAGCTCTCAAACTATTCAAGAAATATCTCCAAACGACAATGGGATGTAAAACATGTGATAATCCCCATAGTAGAAAATTAAAAAAAATATGGTGTACCCTCATGAGAGTATAAAGAGTACACATACAAAATAACTCCAAAAAATTATCACATTCTTCAAAAAATATCTCTAAATAGCTTACAATAGAATGTACTAAATATATGACAAACCCCACAATTAAAAAAATTGAAAATGGGTGTACTCTCATGAGAGTATGATATAAACTACTAAAACACTCAAATTCTTTAAAAATATCTCCAAATAACTTAAAATATAATGTACTAAACATATGACAAACCCTATAGTTAAAAATTTTGAAAGAATATGGTGTACTCTCATAAGAGTATAGAGAGTACACATGCAAAATAGCTCTAAAAGCTACCAAATTCTTCAAGTAACATCTTCAAATAGCTTACAATATGTTTTACTAAACATATAATAAGCCCCACAGTTGAAAAAAACTGAAAAAATGAGACGTATCCTCATGAGTGTACAGAGAGTACACATGCAAAATAACTCAAACTAAGAGTACGAGTACACATGCAAAATATCTCTAAAAACTATCAAATTCTTCAAGTAACATCTTCAAATAGCTTACAATAGGTTGTACTAAACATATAATAAGCCCCACAGTTGAAAAAAAATTGAAAAAATGAGGTGTATTTTCATGAGAGTACAGAGAGTACACATGCAAAATAAACCTCCCCTCCCCCCCCCCAAAAAAAATTTTTGAAAATATCTTCAAATAGCTTACAATAGGATGTACTAAACTTATGACAAGCCCAATAGTTGAAAAATTGAAAAAATAGGGTGTACACTCATTAGAGTATAAAGAGTACATATGAAAAATAACTCAAAAACTCTCAAATTCTTCAAAAATATCTCCAAATAGCTTACAATAGGATGTACTCAACATACAACAAGCCCCATAGGTGAAAAAATGGGGTGTACCCTTATGAGGGTACAGAGAGTATACATGCAAAATAGCTCCAAAAATTATCAAATTCTTCAGAAGATATCTCAAAACAACTTACAATAGGATGTACTAAACATATGATAAGCCCCACAGTTAAAAAAATTTAAAAAAATGTGGTGTACCCTCATAAGAGTATAGAGAGTACACATACAAAATAACTCCAAAAAACCCCAAATTCTTCAAAAAAAATATCTCCAAACAGCTTACAATATGATGTACTAAACATATGATAAGCCTCACAGTAAAAAAAATGAAAAAATGGGGTATACTCTCATGAGAGTACAGAGAGTACACATAGAAAACACCTCCAAAACCCCCCAAAGTCCTTTTGCAAAGAATTTCAAATAGTATAGAAAATATATATTACATAAAAGAATTTCAAAGAATATTACTACCTGTTTCAAAAAACTGTATATATAAAACGGTGGAGAAAATTTACCGATACATTTATATTTAAGACATCATCCACTAAATTGGTCGCAATGTCAAGGCTACAACTTTCAAATTCGTTCTCCATCTTCATAGTTCTTCCCAAAAATTGAAATGAAATTTTTTTTGTTTCTCTTCTCTGAGCTTAGTTCGTCTAAAAAATAATATATTTTATTACTTTTAAATTTCTCCCGCGTATTCAAACGGCATTTCTCCCATTGTTTTTTTTGGGCCGGGAGTTGAATAATGTTAAAGGCATAGTTATGTTATCGCGTTAAAAAGTAAAAAAATTATATTTTATTAGTGGACACATATTGAGATCTAGTTGGCATCCGGACGTAAAGCTATGTCTAGACTCCGCATTTAATATTTTCTCACTATATAGAGGGCTATGTTAGAATATGATGTTATAATATAAATATAAATCAATTTTATTAATGTTCATTGATGGTCAAGGGTTCCATGGTTGTTCCACTTATATACATAAAATATTTTATATTTGTTCATTGACATTTCCTTACAGAAAGGTTGGCTTAATATCTGGCTTGAAGTGGATGCCTTACTACTAATCGATCTCTGTCAGAAAAAATGGCAATCTGAATTATATTATTTACTCAAGCGAACTAAAACTTTTCTAAACCAATTTAGTTACAAAATCACTCATATATGGAGGGAAGGAAATGCTTGTGCTAATTACCTTGCTAACTTAGGAACTAGATTGAATGGGCCCATTAATTTTGATAAACATTCTCTTCTTAAACACTTACAAGGATTGGTTAACCTGGACAAGATGGGTTTTCCTTATATTAGATCTTAATATCATTTGTAAGGCATTGCATCTTGTCTTCGTTTTTTGGTCGAATGATGAAGCACCCTATGTTAAGCACCATGTTACTTGCTTTTGTTGATCAGTGCTCTATCTCTAATGGGGACTTTATTTTCTACTGTTACAATTGGTTTAATATTCAAATTAGTCAATGTTTTCAATGGTGCTTAATCTACTATTTGTTTTATTGCCCTTGCTGCCTTTTTTCATTTCGAAAGGCTGCTGGGTTGCGCTCGGCTCTGATCTCATTACTGTGTTGGTCTTGCTGTTTTCTCATCTCATGGTTGGAAAATATGGCTCTGTCCTGGCTATGGTCTTCTTTTACTTGCTTTGGGCTAATTTCTCAAAATTTGATATATCTCGTCTCATGCTAGTTGGGGCCATCTTTTGCTCTCTTCTAGGTTGAGCAGTCGTGCTCCCTCTTCATGGTTTAGGCGGGTCCTCCTTATTATGGATGATTCTCTTTTCTTTTACTTTTGATCTCATATGTATTTAGATTGGAGATTTACTCTATAGGTTTATTGTAGCTCTATGAGCGTTAGATTTGGAGCTTATCTCCTTTAAGGACCATGTAACCTTTCTTTTGGTAGCAATAAAATTCCCCCCTATACGGGGTTTCACCAAAAAATAAAAAATAAAAAAAAAAAAAAAATACTTGATAGAAGGAAACACTTAAATCGATCAGCGATAACTAATCAAATCATATTTAACTGCCGATTATAATGGAAGGAGCAAGCGCAGCAGCATCAGTCGTCGAATTGAAAGAGAGAAACTTATAGGTCTCATAACGTATCACACAGCTGCTACCGAAAATACGACATCCCTCTTGATTTCTGCAGTTATATAACATGAATTCCAATGCAATTTCGAGGCACTCATTGCATGCAGATTCCCCAAGATCTTGCGTGCACTGCGCCATTCCATAGACTGTTAACTTCTCGTTCACATAATTCTCTCCATAGCTGAATTTCTTCCTTCCTGCCGCCGTTTCCGGCAATACCACCACCATCAACTCGTGCACTGCTTGTATAAAAGCCTTGGGATTTACGGCGAAAATTTCTGAATACCACAATTCGACGAAGTTTTTGTCGGGCTTGCCGAGGAAATTATCGGTGTCGTAGCCGAGGAAGCAATCCTCATACCATATGCGAGACTTCGCTGCATAAGGACAAGCTGATCGGATCTTCTGAGCGCGTTGGTGATGCAAGCGGAGCATGCTTCCACGCTCAAGTCTCCTTGGCATCGTGTGACGCCATAGACAGTTTCGCAGCTATTGGTGGCGTAGGAGGAGATGGCATAGCCGTGAAGAGAACTCTTCGCTACCATATCTTGAAGGACGTTGTTGATGCTGCTCTGCAATATGTTGTTTTGGGTAAAGTTTTTTTCGCATTGTTGAATTTGTATTAAATCTGTGTTGAGAGTGGAGAGAGGGAGAAGGACTAGGGAGAGGAAGAAGAGCCGATGGCTTGAGAGCAAAGCCATTGTCACGTAGATTGATCAGCTTCTGTGTTCTTGAGTTCTGGCTGGTCTCCTATCTTGCTCTTTGCATGTGTACTTATAGAGAGAGAGAGAGAGAGGAGCCGGCTCTCACGATCAATGGAGACAAAGTATGAGAGCAACTTGGAGAGATAATTTGTAATGCCTTCTGGCAATCACGGACTATCATTGGGGGCCGGTAAAAAAAAATAGTAACAGAACATGACAAATGATGTAATGTAGAGCGGCATCCATTTCTTAAATGAAAGCTTTTCATACCTATTATACAATTTTTTTATATTTACACATTTAATACTTAAAATTTCATAATTATATTTATAATAATTTAATTTTAAAAAATATAATGATATAGTATGTTTTAGATAATATCAAAATTTTGAATATTTTGCATATAAATATCAAAATTTTAAGTGAGATATACAAATATAAAAAAATTATATAATATGTACTTAAATTTTTTTTAAAAATCTAAGCAATACAAATGGTTGCCCTACATTGCATAAACGAGTATATAAAAAAATTAAGAGGAATTATCTCGTACCACCCAAAATTAGGTTTTTACATATCTAACACTTAAATCAGAATATTTACAAACCTAATGCTTAAAACTTATTTTTCTCTCTAAAAATTATCACTTTTCGTCTTCTCTCCGATATCTAGAGTGATTCTCGTACTCTCCAACTTCATTCGGTGAGGTCGCATGAAGGTTCTATCTCATACTTAATGTTTGCTAGAACCTAACTTCTTCGGTAGGGTTGCAAACGAATCAAGCCGAGCCGAGTATATATGTGTTCAGGCTTGATCTTGTTTAATATTATCGAGTTGGATTCGCTAAGAACGATTCAAGCTTGAGCTTGTTTACCATTATCGAGCTCAAGCTCGATTGAGTTTGTTCATGAGCTTCATTCAAGTTGGATTATCGAGCTTGTTAATGAGCATCTCGTTTAATAAAATAAATAAGCTTTAATCAAGCTTTAATCGAGCTTGTTCACGAACAAAAATGTTGAGAAATTTACATGTCGTAACGATGAAAGCTCATTAAACCTAGAAATAATAATAATTTAAACAATACTCTTCAAAACAAGAATTAATTGAGTCGTGTCAGTCATAATCGAACTCTTTAGCAAGCTTGTTTACGAGCTTTAAATGATAATGTTCATGAACATAAATGAACGAGATAAGTTGTTCAAGCTTGTTCATTTAGAAATTGAGTATTTAAAAAACTGTTCAAGTTCAATCACCAGTAGCTTGTCCAAGGCTCGGTTCATTTTCTTGTAAAGTCGGTGCCAACGTGGTCATTTGAAGTGCCCTATTATTTACATAGGGCGGCTTCTATTCTCCTACCGGATAAAAAATGAACGCCCTTCTATGATCTCCTGAAATTTACCTTCTTCTACAAGATGGGGTGAAGTGCTATATTCTCTGATGAAGTTGCGTGAGCCGCTCTATTGTCCGATGAGGTCGCATGAAGAATTAAGAAAAGTTTTCTGTCCTCTTTTAGAATAGTTCTTTTTTCTTTGGATCTATAGAAATGTTAGTTATAACTTTTAAATTTCTTCAAAATTATTTTCTTTTTTCTGCGACTTTATAAATAGCCATGTTTTTCTTATCCTCTAGATTTCCCAAATCCCCATTTATGGATAATTATTTTTGAAGTTGTTATGTTTAATTTTTTCTTCTAAAATAGAGTTTCTTTATTAGATGAACTTAAGAAATGCATGCTTTGTCATTGCGGATTTGTATGTGAACCGCAAATATGGATATGAGGGGAAAGGAGGAGGGAAGATTGATGTAGATTAGTTTACCTTTGTGGGATATTATTGCAAGAGAAGAAGTCACTGTATTAGAAAACTACATGTTGGCACCCTTCTATTTGTTTAGTTTTGCAGGCTTATCTTTTCTATGTTTATATACTTGTCTAGTTTCTAAAATCTGATTTGTTATGTTCAGAATAAGGAAATTAAAGATCAAGAAAAGCTTGCAATCAGGTTGTTAACAATGAAATAGCACCCTTAGTTTATAAATATGTTTAGATTTGTTTTTATTTGCTATTCTGAAATATGATTTGTTTCTTCTTTTCCAAATATGTATTTATTTGTTAAAAATGTTGCTAACATGCATATATTAATGAATTTCACAAATTACATAAACTCAGAGAATGAGTTCAAGTAATTCAATGGTATCAAGGGGCAGTGCTGAATATAAAGTTTATTGTAGATGTAACTTATTATTATTGTAGTTAAGATCTTCTTAATGTGAAGTAGCTTGAAGGATTGAAGTTTGTTAATTTTGATGATGTATTAAGTGAGGATATTGTGAAGTAACTCTTGTAATCTCAACCTTCTTAATATAGCTTTGTATTAAAGTCTGTGTAATATATCTGTAAAGTATCTATTATTTATTTGAATATCTATTTGTTAAATTGCAGCAGTTGAATGGATACTTGAAAATCTATTTTTATTGAAGTTTGAGGGATAAATCCTTGTATGAATACCATTAAGCTCCAGGAGTTACGTTACGTCAGTTGAAAATTTATTTTTAAAAACTGTTAATCTCCAGGCATTGCATCAACCAGAATATGGCTTAAGTTGAAATTTGAGTGCAACTGTAAAGCCCTTTTCATGTAGCTACAAAACCAAGTGATGACCGAGTGTTGCTAAAGAAAACCAAGACAGTTTTGTTGTGGATTCTAACCTCAAGTGGCTCTCTGTTGACTCCGTCGGCAGACGAAACGCTGCATTGTTCAACATGTGTCGTAGTAATAAAATGGTTTACTATTTACTGAGATGTTCTAACAGATTTGTTAATTTGCATGACCTATAACGTATATAGGAATTTACGTGTAATTCTTATAGCATCCCGTACTAGGATAAGAAGTGTTACAAAATCATAAATTTACAGATGAAAAAATTTAAATTTAGCTTAGATATTCGACTCTAATTTGATATCTCTGCTGTGGGCTCCGAAAATTCGCCATCGACCTCTCCTGATTTAAAATATCGGTATAATTTTTAAAAGGCAGATGAATAGTAGATAAGACACTACCCAGAGATTTCGCCCTCATTTTGTGAGGACTTTAGATCTCGTTCGGGTTTCTATGAGCAAGCACCCTAATTACCCCTCAATGCTTTGAAGAGAATTTTCGATTAAGGCTAGTCATTAGATCGCTTAGTGCGTAGCGTATAGTAGCAGCGTGTGGAGTTTCAGAATTTAGAATTTATGAAATTCATTATATTTAACTTAAAGTGGATGGTTGGGGGAACGATGACACGTCCGATCTAGATCTCATGGTTCCGTCATCCCGGGCTGTCGCGGTCTCTAGTCTACTTAGTCAGAGGAGGTAGTCGACCCAACCTGACCGAAGGATCCTTATCAACAACACATGAGTTACGTCGTCCAAGAAATCCTTGTAGACCTGTGCTAGTGTTTGTCTAAGGAGACATGCTTAAGTCTATTTAAGTTAACAAAGGGCTTTTTGCCCAATCAAGTATACCCTATAGTTCACAACTCAAAGGACGGAGCCATTGGGGAGCATACAGGCTACATTGGCCAAAAATATAATGAGATCATTTAGCGACAACCACGGTCAATGACTCGTGCTTGCATCATGTGGAGCTCTTGGCCAAATGCGATCACGGGACACGCCCGCGTCGCGGCATGAGATTATTTGAGAGTAAACATAATTGTGTACTTGATTTGACTTTGGCTCTTTTGTGAGTTAGGATTTTCTTAATTTGTCACATTTAACAAACTATTGCGGAAGACGAGTTGAATTTTTTTGGCTTTAAGTTTTTAATATTGAATTTCATTTTAACATTTATAACTTAGTGATTTACGTGATTTCATGTTTGTATTGATATTTGGATTTGATTAATTTGATTTGAGTCTGCAAGCAAATTTTGATGGTAATTATCCCCTCCGGTTGAAATCTTCATTCGACACAACCATCATCGGGAGGGTTAATTGATTGAATCAAATATATTTAAGAACTTTAGATCCTCTATTTATTTATAACATAGGATCGATTACTATCACATGACAAAATTAGCTTCTCAGATATTTTACTAAGTTGAAATTCTTATAATAGATTTTTAGGTTTTGTTAACCCGGACTTAGTCCTAAGACTAAACCGGGAAGCAACCCGCGCAACATCCTCAGACACTAAATTTAAGCATTCAGCATAGTGCTAGAGCCTATGCGGGTGTATTTTTAGATTGCTTGCATGATTTTAAAGTATTTAATTTGAGTTTTAATCATACTTTATAGTGTGTGTAAGAGTTCAATTGGAGCCTCAATTAAAGCCTTCTGATTGCTTGTACGATGTGTTACGAATTCGGTGGCGTAGAAGATGTTATATATTGATCTAATATCTTATTAAATTTTTATGATTAATATTTAATTGAATCCAATTTAGCCTGCGCAGCCTTTTAGACATTAAAATTTGTACTTGAAATCTCCATGTCCGAGCACATGCAGAAATTTATAGCTTAGTTGATTTCACATAATTAGTGATTTTATTGATTTTAAAATCATAATTAGAATGAAATTACTTAATTTTTATATTAAAGGAAAGCTCCATAATTTTTGTAGATTTTAGTTTAGTATCACCATCTATCTACTTGTACAAAGAGTTGCAGATCCAGTGGTATAGAAGATGTTATAGATTGATCTAATATCTTATTAAATTTTTAGATTAATATTTAATTAATTCCAATTTAGCCTGCGCAGCCTTTTCATACATTAAAATTTACATTTTAAATCTTTATGTCCGAGCACATGCACGTGTATCTAAGAATGCCTTAATTAACGTTTTATGTTCGCTTGTATGATATGTTGTGAATCCGGTGGTGTAGAAGATGTTATAGATTGCTCTAATATCTTATTAGATTTTTCAGATTAATATTTAATTGATTCCAATTTAGCCCACGTAGCCTTTTTAGATATTAAAATTTGCACTTTAAATATTTATGTCCGAGCACATGCAAGTGTATCTAAGAATGCATTAATTAACGTCTTCTGTTCGCTTATATGATATGTGTTGACCTCCATATGTGTGTCATAAGTCAAGACAAGCCCACAAGCCAAATTTGAAGGATTTCGGAAGCGATAGTGTGCAAATCGAAGTTCAAAATGCACTCGACATCACCGAAAATGGTTGAAACGCGATCGATCGATGAAGCATTTTCGTCGTTTGAATTGACCGATATAAATATTGCAAATTCTAGCGATCAATCGATTAAACGCTCAAGTCAATGTCGACCGCATATCGAGTCAGTAGGCGGCGATGACCAAACGACCTCCGTTCATTAAATAGATCAAGCTGTTAGCTTCAAAATATCAAAATCTATCAAATGAGATTGTCCGCACTCAATTCGGACTAGTCCGTGCAAATGTCGAGTGATTTGAAGTGACAGCGCGTAAATCGAGGCTGAAATACACTAGACGTCACCAAAATAAATCCAAATGACCTCCGATCGATGAACGGACTTTTCCATCACGTTCAGAACGTTGAAATTGATTAGGATATAAATATTAGATGACTTGATGAGTAATCAATCAAGCACTCGAGTCGTCAATGCTTTTGCACGTATATCGAGGTCAGGAGACACCTATGAGAATCAAATGACCTCCGTTCACAAAATTGATCATGCCATTGACTTCAAAACACCAAAATCTATCAAATAAGGATTCCGTTCAACCCAGTCTGCGAAAATCGGCGAAAGCGTGATATATTTTTGAAATTGACTCAATTTGCGCCTCGAAACGGCCTAATTGAACGGACTGCTGTTGCATTCGGAACATTTAAATAACCTTGAATCAATATATATATTGACCGATAATGATGTCGGCTTAAATTCATTTTAAGATTGATTAATATTTGAAAAAATTAATTAAAAAAGGTCTATTAATTCCCAATCTGTTTCTCATTCGGTTCCTTTAACCGTAAGCATAATCCTTCCTGCCGCTCTTCCGTTCGAATGACCCCGCTCCTCGAAACTGCTCCCGTTCTCGGCAACTCCAAAACCGCAAGAAAACGGCAAGCAGCCCCCTCTGGTCGAAGACAGAAAAGACAGGCGACAAAACAGCCGTAAAAAAGCGTCATTTCCTTTGGGATGAAGAATTCCTCAAAGAAAATCCAAGCCTGCTGACATTCACCGAGCCTTCGTTAAATGTAAGAAAAAAAAAATTGCAGTCTCTGAGATTCTGAAGCTTACGACGGAGGCAGCCATGAAAGTCATCGAGGAATGGGGATAACCCAAATCCTGCATAACACACCTTATCTTCTGCACCACGAGCGGCATAGACTTGCCTGGAGCAGACTTCTAACTCACCAAAATCCTAAGGCTCAAACCTTCCATCCAACGCTTCATGCTCTATCACCAAGGCTGCGCATCCGACGGCACCGTCCTTCGCCTCGCCAAAGTGCTCGCTGAGAGCCACAGAAACGCTCGTGTGCTCATAGTCTGCGCTGAGACAACCACCGTACTTATCAAAGAACCTTCAACGAAACGTCAAGGAAACCTTGTCTGTCAATCCCTCTCCTCTCTCTCTCTCTCGCGACTCCGACGAGACACGAAAATAGAGCGAACGTTGTCTCTGATAATCGAAGACCGAACGGCCTCCATCCTTTCGCTACAACACATCTCTTTCGATTTCTATCCATCCATTCAGGATGGCCTGGATTGCCCTCTGCGGGGGCGACGGAGGCAACGTTCGCTATGTTGGTAGAAGAGGACGAGTCGATAAGCATCGATGCTCTGAGGCAATTCTTCGATCTTAGCATCGGCAAGTGGAACGGGTCCTTCTACGTCCATGGTTACAATTTGATGGCAATGGGGAGATGCTGCAGCGTGTGAGCACAAAGCTCTCCGTAAGCACCTATGGGGAAGATGACCTCATTAGTCTTATTCAAACGCTATACATAAAGCATCCTCCATCAAGCACAGTGGTTTTGGGTTATGATTCTGAACCTGAATGGTTGGAATACAAAATTAAGGAGACAAATATGCTCACTATTGATAAATATCAAAAAAAAAAAAAAAGCATTCTCTCTTAGATATAAAACTGCTGGAATGCTGGAAACTGTATTGCTGGTTTGCTCGATGAACATGAAGCTTGATGTCCCAAACAGGATAATTCCATTCTTTGGTCAATGGAAAGGTCTCTCCATCACCGAGTGCAGTGATGTTTATGGTGCAATAATTGTCGAAGCTGAAACTGTTGCTTCTCTTCAAGTGGATGAAAATGGTCGATAGTTCAGATTTGAGAACCTTGTTACGCTTATCAGGGTATAACGAAATAAAAATTGGCTGAGATGTTTCAAAACACCAACCGTCACGCTCATCAGGGCATGACGAGATGAAATCCGCGTGGTGCGAAGACACGCCACTACGTTCATCGAGGCGTCTGAGTGATTGAAGGACTCTTCATGCTCATTAGGGCGTGACGAGATGAAATACGGCTCTGGTGTCACAAGACACCACTCGCTATGCTCATCAGGGCATACCGAGTAAGCCAAAACAGTTCCGATGTAGCCCCCTACGTAGGGATGATGTCGGAATACTGCTGAAATGCTGCCGAAATTTAGACTTAATTATGACTTGAATATATTACTTGCATTTCATCCTGCAGGTTTCAAGACCCCGCTAATGCCCATGAGGGCATAGTGGGTGCGAGAAAATGTGAATGTGAAAATACATATATACTTGCATTTCTTTTTGCAGGTTTCAAGACCCCGCTAACGCTCATTAGGGCGTAGCGGGTGCAAAAAGACGATGGTGGTGTCGCAAGACACAGCTTGCTAGGCTCATCAAGGCGTACCGAGTGATTGAAGGCCTCGTTATGCTCATCAGGGTGTAACGGGATTGAAGGTCGGCCGAGGTGCTTCAAAATACCAACCGTCGCTTCATCGGAGGTGGTAGCCAAAACACTCCGTCGACTATCGAGGATGATGCCAGAAGGCTGCCAAAATTGTGTCAAATATTTTGACTTAAAAAAAATGGGAGTATAAAATGAATCGACTTAAGAATGTTAAGCAAGAAAACCTAAAGCTAAAATTCAAATTAAAAACTCCAAACAACAAAAGGGAGAGGGAAAATAACATACAACAAACATAAAAGTAAAACAAAAAAGAGTGAGAAAATGAAAGCTACTCTGAGTAATAAATCTTCTTTTAAAAAAATAAATTAAATTATCTTTTGGAATCTAAATCAAAATGTCTTCTTTGCCACCGGATCTGCAACTCTTTGTACAAGCAGACAGAAGGTGATACTAAACCAAAATCTACAGAAATCATATGACTTCCTTTCATAAAAAATTAAGGAATTTCATTCTAATTATGATTTTCAAAATCAACGAAATCACTAATTAGGTGAAATTATCTAAGTTATAAATTCCAGCATGTGCTCGGACATAGAGATTTCAAGTGCAAATTTTAATGTCCAAAAAGGCTGTGCAGGCTAAATTAGAATATATTAAATATTATTCTGAAAAATCTAATAAGATATTAGATCAATTTACAATGCCTTCTTCGCCACCGGATCTGCAACCCTTTGTACAAGCGATACTAAATCAAAATCTATAAAAATCATGGAGCTTCTTTCGATCAAAAATTAAGGAATTTCATTATAATTATGATTTTTAAAAAATCAATGATTTCATTAATTAGATGAAATTAGCTAAGCTATGAATTCTTGCATGTGCTCGGGCATAGAGATTTCAAGTGCAAATTTTAATGTCTGAAAAGGCTGCACAAGTTAAACTGGAATAAAAAAATAAAAAATTTGAAATCAATCTCATAACTAAGAAATAAAAACTACATAAGGTCTTAAATACACTCGCATGGGCCCCGACACCATGCTAAATGCCAAAATTCAAGTGCGTGAGGGTGTTGCGCAAGTTGCTTCTCGGTTTAGTCTTCTGGGTCCGGGTTAACAAAACCTAAAAACCTATAATAAGAGTTTCAAATCAATGAAATATCTGAGAAATTGATTCTGTTAGGTGATAGTAAATCTAATCCTCTATTAGTAGCTAAACAGAGTCGACAGGGTCTAAAGCTCTTAAACATATTCAATTTAATTAATATTTCTAATCAAATTAACTCAAATCAAATAGTAATCTAAAATTGTTTAAATGAAACTCTATCACTAAAAACTTAAACCAAACTCAATCTATTCACCTTACGTAACTGTTTGTCGGGAGTGACAAATTAAGAAAACTCTAGCTCACAAAGGAGTCAAAGTCAAATCAAGTGTTACATGTTTACTCTCAATCAATCTCTTGCCGATGGATGTGGGCGTGTCCTCACTGTGGCTTGCGCTCCAGATGAAGTAGTTACCGAGTCCTCTCCGGGTGGTTTTGGTCGGCTCCATTATATTACGATCACGACCATAGCTCGTATTTTCATCGAAGAGGTTGGTAAAGAATTTTCGGAGCCCACAATATGTTGCAAATTCGGCGACGTTTAACATTTCAGATCTCGTTCAATTATTTAGATTAATATTTATTTATTGGCATCTAGTTCATAGCTCATTGAGCTCTTTAAGTTTCAATGGAGCTTAACTCGTGATCACTGAGAAGCTCGTAGGCAACTATTAAGATCATTGGAGGCTTTACTTGAATTTTATTCTTGTTAGGAAACAAACCCTCAATTTCATTAAAAGTTATATTTATGATCATCAACAAGTTGTCGAGATCATTCTTATTTAAAGACAATTAGAATTTTATATGTAGGTTTATTCTTTAATTTATCATTTTCAAATAAATTTAATTTAAGCTCGTCAACACTTTTATCTGTTCTTGTTTAGGTTTCCCGTCAATCTAAAATTCGATAGCCTCTCGGCGTCGTCCCCGTGTAAGGGCTGCTTCGAGAGTTTATTAAGCCTTCCCACCATCTCTACTGAGCATAACGATCGGTGTCTTGTGACACTATGGCCGTAGTCTTCTAATATGTCAGCTCTACTAAGCATAACAGGGTCTTCAAACACCTGCAATTTCAATTCAGATTTTAATTTTGAGTTTATAGTTCATTTTGTATTAAATTAATTAAGTTTCTCAGGTTTGAATTTCCAGACCTCCTATCTTGTATAGAGGCTGCATCAAAGTCTCAACCTTCCCGTTAGCTCTACTGAGCATAACAGTTAGTGACTTGCGACATTACGATCGTGATTTTCTACCCGTTAGCTCTACTAAGCATAACGGGGTCTTCAAACACTTATACTCATGGCTAACACCATAAGCAAAACAATATCTGGAAAGTGCTCAAGCATGGAAACTGCACATGAGTTCATTAAGTTCAGAGCATTCTCATCATTAGGTTTGTCAAAATCATGGTCATCCGAAAATTGATGAAATCTGTGACCATCAAGTCTTACAATAATCCAATTGCAAAGTGGCAGCTTAGCCTCCATTTCAAACTTTTTCACGTGCTCGTATTTATTATTTATCATTTGATCAAAATAAGAAAAATAGAGACAACCTTGGCAGCGTGTCGCTTCTCTTAATCGATGGTTTCGGTTAAGAGAACACAGGGGAAGAAAGATGTGGGTTTCTAGCTATAGCTCCCTCCGCCGCGCTTTGTTTTTTTTCCGAGGGTTTTCGGGTAGAAAGAGAAAGAGAGAGAGAGAGAGAGAGAGAGAGACAAAGAGAGGGAGAGGGAGAGGGAGAGCAGCAACTTTTTTTTGTTTTTGTTTTTTTTCGATTTCCTGTAAATCCCAGAGAGAGAGAGAGAGACAAAAGAGAAAGAGAGAAGGAAAGAAAGAGCAGCAAACTTTTTCTTTTCTCTTTTTTTTGGTTTCCTGCAAATCACAAAGAGAGAGAGACAAAGAGAAAGAGAGGGGGAAAGAGAGAGCAGCAAACTTTTTTTTTTGGTTTCCTGCAAATCACAAAGAGAGAGAGAGACAAAAGAGAAAGAGAGAGGGAAAGAGAGAGTAGCAAACTTTTTCTTTTCTCTTTTTGGTTTCAAATCCTGAGAGAGAGACAAAGAGAGAGATAGAAAGAGAGAGCAACAACCTTTTTTCTTTTTTTTTTTCGGTTTCCTGTAAATCATAGAGAGAGAGAGAAGAGAGAGAGAGCTGGAGAGAGGGACGTGAGGCCTGCTGCTATTAGGATAGTGGGTCGGACTCGTTATACATAAGAGGGAAGATAGAAGGAGCTGCTGTAATGGGTGAAGCTTGCGAGCCGAAGAGGAAGGGAAGAGGAAGGTACTTCGGTTTTGGAGAGCAGAAAGCAAAATTGAAATGGAGGAGGGAGAGTTCGGTGCTTACGAGTTACTTCGTGTGTAAGGACGGAAGTGTCACGGGGGGAGAGCTTGGAGCCGTGAGGGAGAAAATGGGATGAAGAGGGAAAACCCTAGAGCCGCACGAGACGTGAGTAAAAAAAAAAAAAGGAGAGGGAAAAGCTAGCTGGCATATCTCTTAACTCCTCTCTAAGTTTTTTTTTTCTTTAGCCCCTTTTTTTATTATTTTTTTCTTTTTATTCTTTGGCTGAATAATAAAAGTTGGGAGCCCCTCGTTTCATCCAATGGGAGCTGCCCATTTCATCTGATGGAATGGGGAAAGTATGGGCTTAGGCGGTGGGCTGTAAGAGTTTTTTTTTGGAAAAATTAAGAGCTTAGTCCAATTTCATTCTAGTTATAAAAGAAAATATAAAATAAAATTAACGGGATCCCCTAAAAGGGAGTAGAAGCTGAAAAGCTGAAACAAAATACACTGAAAATAAACAGAATATATAGCATTTAAAAGGATAAAATCAAATCAAGGACTCAGATTCTTAAGCGCAAAACCAATATAATCTTAGATATAGAGGCAAGATGAGTTCCAAAACTATGAGTCGAAGCTGCCATCCAAAGGTTTTCATGACTGAGGACAACCCGGTTGCCGCCAAAAGACTCACAAAAATAGCAACCAAATGGTTCTGTTCATCTTGCAAACTATGATCATCATCGTCCCTTATCCTGTAAGAATACAAAGTAAAATCGAAAAGCAGAATGTTCTGAACCATAATCCAAGGTGATCAACCTGAATTTTTCCAGCATTGCAAAATATGTAAAATGTCAGTAGACCAATTTTCTCGAAATTTTCACCTCCTAAGCTTGTGAGCCATAGTAGAACGTATGCGATTTTCCAGCCATTCGATTGGATTGGAAGAATTAGAGTGAAATCTGAAATTCCTCTCTTTCCATATACATGTTACTGAAACAACAATAATAAGGTAACAAAGTCTAGCAATAATTTTATGATGAAATCCACCTACATCACTTAGTAATTGAGGGAGAGTGGTTGGCATAAGAATAAGATCACCGCAAGGAAGTATCCTCTTAATAAGCCTCATAGATTCTTGGCATTCAAAGAATAAATGAGAGTGAGACTCCATTTCAATATTATAAAAGAGACAAACATGTACCACACCCAAACCTCTTACAAAGAAGAATATCGAGGTTTTTAGATAGGCCATCCAACAAAACAATGCATAATTAAGAGCAAAGCCTTTGAACCAAATCTCATTAACCCAATTAACGATGGTATCAATTCAAAAATAGAGTTAAGAATCACTTTTGAATTGAGCAGAAAGCATCCCATAAGATAATATCTGAAAATTGCTTTGGCGAAAAATCTTCAGAAAATTAAAACACTCAATGGATACTAGATGCAAGCTCGATGGGATATTCACAACCCCATTTTGAAATAAATCCTTGAATGATGCATTCACCGGTTTATTAAATAAAGTAAAATAATTACTCCCAAGCATTTCATATAGAGAAGATCCCTTACACCAAGGATCATAGTATAAAGACAAGGTAGAATCTTCACCTGGGTGAAATCCCAATTTACTCTCAGATTAAAAGAATTAGCATAAGTTCCTTCCAAAGAGGAGAATGTCTTCTAGAATCCTTTCTCCATAAAGATATATATTTGACGACACCAAGAAGCAAAAGGAGAAGAGTTATTAAGAATTTTCCATATACTTTTGATTTTGCATAAAGTGTTTAGAGTATATATAGAATATAAGCCAGTGCCACCCTTGTATCGAGGCAATGTAGTTTTGCTCCAAGATATCAAATGCAATTTCCTTGCTTCCCCATTGTGATAAAAGAAATTAGCCATTAGAGATGAAATCCTTTTCAAAATACATTTAGGAAAAGAAATGGATCTTAACCAATAGTTAAGATAGTTATTAATTGAGGCTCTCAGAAGTTGATATCTACCGCCAAATGATAATAATTTGCTTTTCCAACCGGCCAGCCATTGATGAATCTTATCAAAAAGAGGATTGAAATGATAGGATTTAAGTCTCCTGATATTAAGAGGTAAACCTAAATATTTAAAAGGCATGGATCCAACATTAATATTGAGAATCTCCCAAAGAGATCAAAAGTATGCCTAGATTTAGAAAAACATATCGCTGATTTCCTCTGCTTACTTCCAATCCATGGTATTCACCATTTTAATCAAAACTTCTTTCAAAGCTAGGATGGATCTTTGACAAGCAACTCCCATAACTAAAAGATCATCAGCAAAGAGAAGGTGAGAGGAGGATCTTTCCTCCATTTTGATAGGTAAAAAGTTTTGAAGTGATACCTGCTCCTCTATAAGATAAGAGAGAGAATCCATAGCAATAGTAAATAAAAAGGGGGAAAGAGGGCAGCCTTGCCTTAATCCATTTGAGGAATGAAAAAAACCTTTAATATCCCCGTTAAGAATGATTGAAAATGGAATATCATTAATGCAAGCTTGGATCCACTTAAGGAACTTAGGTGGAAATCCTTTTTGAGTCATTCTGTGCAATAGAGCTGATCGATTAACTAGGTCAAAGGCCTTTCGTAAATCAAGCTTAGCTAAAAAAGTAATCCTTTTATCACTAAACCCATAACCGATCTCATGAGCCAAAGATATATTATCGATATGTCTCTCCCTTTAATGAAAGCAGATTGTGCTTTATGAATAATGGAAGGTAGAATTTGCTTCAATCTATTTGCTAGCACTTTAGCAATCACCTTATAGAAAAACAGCATAGAGATATAGGTCGATAATCAGATAATGAATTGGAATGCTTTATCTTGGGAATAAGAGTGATTAGAGTATGCTTGAAGACTCTAGGAAGCTTTCCAACCTGAAAAAAATAATGAGCAAAAAAAAAGCTTTCCCAACAATATCCCAACAAGAGGTAAAAAATTTAACATTGAATCCATCCGGGCCAGGGGATTTATTCTCATTAAAGCTGTGTAGAGCATCAAGAATTTTTTGATCAGAAATGTCTCCTTCCAACATAGAAGCTTGTTCAAGTGAAATACTTTGCCCAATTGGAATGTTATGCCTTGAAGAGTCAAAATTCCCAGGGCAATTAAAAAGATCATAAAAAGAATTACAAATCTCTTCAGATAAGGATTTAGAATCAGAAATCAGTCCCCTTGAAGTATTTAGACTTCTGCCGGTTTGTATTTTGTCTTTCTTTTGATGAGCTATACAAAAACCTAAGATCACGAATTGGTTAACTAATGTGCTTTGGCTCTTTGAGCGGCATAAGGATTCACCTAATCAACTCAATATATCTATCTTTTATATTTTTTGCTTCTTGAATAAGAGAAGAGTTAAAAGGATCCTTTCCAAAAGAAGGAGAATGTCTTCTTACTGGTTTTAACTGTTAATTTGACTTCTTATAGAAGTAGATGCCCATTTTTTCTGCTTAAGAAGTGTTCTAGAGAGCTGAAGCTTCTTTGAGAGTACATATATAGGATCCCCATTAAAGAAAGATTTCCATGCTGTGCTAATAGTATCCTAAAAATCACTATAATTAACCCAGTAATTCCTGAACATAAATCTGGTCGAGGCTTGAGGTAGATTATCCAGATGTACAATTAGAGAGAGGAGTGATCCCAAAGACAGATGCCTTGTAGCTAGTTACAGAAATTGCTCTAGCCAATCTATATTACAAAAGAACTCTATCAATTTTGAGTAGATTGGTCGATCGACTGGCGATTAGACCAAGTATAAAATAAGCTACAAGGAGATCCACCAATCCACAATCATTTATACTCTCTAAAATCACGGAGCATGCACCAGTTACCACCAAGCTTTTCCTTATTAGAAATGATACAATTAAAATCCCCAATGATAAGCCATGGATTTTGAATAGATGTAGATATATCCCGAATAGAGCTCCATAAAGACCTTCTATCATACATATCATTGTGCCCATAAACAAAGGTTATATAAAGCAATGGATAATTATTAGAACAGATAAACCCATGGATAAATTGAGAGCTCATTGAAATAGTGTTGAATGAGAAAGCATTTGAGTTCCATTTTATCCATATACGACCACCAGAAC
The DNA here is from genome assembly GCA_021442155.1 of Cymbidium sinense. NCBI lineage: Eukaryota > Viridiplantae > Streptophyta > Magnoliopsida > Asparagales > Orchidaceae > Cymbidium > Cymbidium sinense. Next base: position 27,354,349 of record CM038231.1, read on the forward strand.
AGCATTCAAAATTATTTGAACTATTTTCAAACTGAAATAAAGACATCTTCTTTAGAAGAAGATTATCAGTCAGAGATGGAGATGAAAGCTTTGTTTCAAGAAGACAAAGGAGATCAAGGTTATAATCCCTAATAATTCCTTTACAGTCATTCAGTCTTCCTTTTGCAAGAAGACCACGGACATTCCAACAACCGATTCTTGGATTGATCATTATTCAGGGATAAGAGGGGTTATTTACCCCCTTTTTTCTTGGAGCTAGTTTTAAAACCCCCTTGCTGATTTGAAGGGGCTTTAGAACCTTCTGAATTAGATGTAAGTGCAACCTTACTAGGAGTTTTGGTAATCTATTCTGGTGCTTTAGTAAGATTGGCTCGATTTGGTGCGACAGTGAGCAGTCAACACTCCATGTGTATAAGAATGGAGGGATCAGAGTGATGAGGAAAACCATGATCTATGGTGGTATTATCATCATTATCTAAAGCATCTTCCAAAGGAGGTGAAGAAGCAGGTAGCTGATTTAAATCATTCAAAGCAAGGTTTAGACCCGAATTTATATTTTCAGAGTCTAAATTCTTTGTAGAATTTGAAGGGATTGTCATATGATCAGAATTAACCACACATACTATAGGATGATTAATTGGGTGAGTTTTACTGGGCTGACGAGGGGGGCGGCTACGGCTCCTACCACGGGCGATAGGTCTTTTTTCCAGGTTGCTAGGACAAGTAGCATCATCTGTGAAAAGGATTTGCATCTAGAACATGCTTTAGGTTTCCAATCATAAATTATCTCCTGCTGATACTTACGACCATTCAAGTTAAGTGAAACTGAATTAGGCAGCTGAGAGGTTGGATTTCCTTGGACACAAATTTGAGCGAATGTAACCCTAGATTTAGACGCAGTAAGGTTATCAACAGCAAGAGGGATGCCAACCATACTAGCCACCTTGGAGAAATCAGTTTCATTCCAACAACAAAGAGGGAAATTAAGAAGTTTGATCCACAATGGAATTTCTGAAATATGCTCCTTAGATGGCCTAAAGTCCCAAGACCATTTTTGAAAGATAAAAGGTCTTCCATTCAGAAAACAGGCACCATGATTCCAAACCAAATCATAATCCTCTTGACAATTAAATTTAAAAAGGAAGAAATCACCTTCAAGAGTAAGAAGTTCCATCTCACCCTTAAATTTCCATTTCTTATTCACAGCCGCAAGAAGAGCCCCATAAAATGGCCGTTTACCAATGGCATGACCTATTAATGAGAGATTCCAATCTTTCTGTCCTTCCAACAGTTCAGATTCAGAGAAGCTAACTTCATCAGAAGGGGAGAACAAAAGAGAGCTACCGATTCTTGTTGTCACATTACCGAGAAGCTCTTTCCAAATTTAAGGGGGCATTGAGTCGATGTTAGTAGGATTTTCCCAGAGGAGAGTTGGAAGAGGAGGGAGAAAGCAGGGAAGTCAAGTTGAGATGATGTGTAATGGGTGGCCATAAGAGAATAGGGATGGAGGAAAGAGGAAAAGAAAGGAGAGAGAGCCAAATAGGAAAAGAGAGAGAAGAGAGAGTGAAGCCTCCAAAGGCTGAGGCTATAAGAGGAGAAAAATACCTCTAGTCGATGTAAAGGTTACCGTAGCCGTCGAGGAAAATCGGAGCCTTCAGGTCAAAAAAACCCTAAAACCAGCCCCGGAGCATTCGCACCGTCTTCAGAAGCCCCTCTCTGTTTTTGCTTGTTTCGGCTGTAAGACTTTAAATAAAAAAAATAAAAAGAAAAAGAAAATCATTTAGGCAGCTATAGCGTAGGGAAAATGGCAAAACAGGAGAAAGGACATATAATGAGACATGAGGAACAATATGAAAATATCTTTAGATAAAATAAATAATTTTTTTTATAACTAATATATCATTGTAAAGAGTATTTGTTAATTATTCATTGTAATTTCTTCATTATGCTCTAATTTGTAAATGAGCATAGTGGGTAAAAATTGTACTATGAAAATGATGTGTTAGCATAGTGGAATCAGGAATGTAAGTGTTATTAGAATCAGAATTGGATAATAGAGGTATTTATAAAGAGTTATTTTTCTTTAAGTAATTAGATTAACTCTAACTCAGATTTCTACGCCGACATAATCATATAGTTAATATATATGTATATCAATTTTAGGTTATTTCATTGTTAGGACATGCAATCCTTTTCATGATGGGTAGTTTGATTCATGTATGGCGATTAATTTTAATTCAAATTTACGTGCTGTTGCTTTTGCTCACTCGATATTCGTGCAAAATTATTCGAATTGAGTGCAAACAGTCTTATTTAATAGATTTTAACATTTTGATGCTAACAGAGTGATCAATTTTACAAACGGGGGTCGTTTGGGCAATGTTGCGGCTTCCCAACCTCGATATGTGTGTCAGTGAATTGATAGCTCGGCTTCGATTATTAGATTTTGCAATATTTATTATCAATTTCGATGTTACGGCACGGTGAAGTCCGTTCATTGATCGTTTCCATTTTGGTGGCGTCGGTGCATTTTGAGCCACGATTTGCGACTTCCAAAGCGTCGAATTTGACTTGTGAGCTTGACACATATGTGAGGGTCAACAAATGCCCCCCAATAAATATGATTCGTGCATGAAGCGAGTCACGTTTGTTGAAAATTGTTGACCCTTTGGGTCATGCGTCTTGGATCACTTCAGCTTTCAACTTCCTTGGATTCACTGAAGAGCTTCTTCCACCATTTACTCTTTGCTTCGATGGGTTCACTGAAAGTCTCTTTCTTTTTTTATCTTCACAGATTTGGATTTCCTCCAACCCTAGCTTTGTGTCAGGTTGGATGGAGGAATCACCTTGCTTTGAGATTTGAAATTTCTTACTCTTAGCTTTAAGCACAAACTTTGATGAACGATTGACTGATTTGTCTATATTGACTTATCATGAAGTGTATGTATGTCTAAGTCGTGCTTTGCTTTGTGGACTGAAGGGTGCATCTTGTTGACTTTCCTATATTAGATCTGTTGAGTTATCGGTCTAACAGTACTTTAACACCATAACCATGAAATTCGTTTAGTTCAACCATTGCCTTTGTGTGAACTATGGAATTGCTTCCTCAATCTGCTTTGCTTTGCGACTTGAGAGAATTAGTTTTGATATGTGATTTGTGCTTGATCATTTGAAAATATATTTGAATATCACCTTGCAAATATGTAGATTGATTTGAGATCTAAATTGAGAGTTTCCTCAGATTATCTCGCGTTGATCAGTGGAAAGATCTCTTGAATTTTAGTTGCTTGTCACTAAGCTAGATCTAGTTTGAGATTGAGATTTATCATTGGACCGACGGCGGGGCTCTTTTAATGCTTTTCTTGTGGCTTATTGAGTGAGGAGAGCGTTAGCTATTCAGCCATTTGTGGGCTTGTTAAGTCCGACCTTTAGAACCTACTCGAGTTTTTGACTTAAGCTGTGATGTCTTGGCGGTCTTGTCATTAGTGAGCGGGGCTCTTTCACTAGTCTTTTCTTGCCTTGTTGAGTGAGGCGTCGAACTCAGCCAATTTATGGGCTTATTGAGTCTGACCTTTAGAACCCATTCGAGTCCTAGACTTGAATATATAGGGGTTGATGTTTTTCCAACTTAGTTGATTGAAGCTTCCCAAACTAAGAGTTCTTCTAACTTGATCTTCAAAATTTGATAAATCTGGTAGACAAACTTTTGATATTTAGGGTTGTCTTTTCATGCTTGCAGTTGATTCTTTTTGTTATTGCAAGAGCTTATAATTTTGACCATAACAATTATAGCTATATTCGAGGATCTCGCATAAAGCTCAATGTCAACCTGAATATATATACAAAAAGATCTCATATTTCATAGGAGAGGGTTGAACAACCTTGATTATGAACAAATGCCTCATTGTCTAGTAGGGGGATTGCATATTAGTTCAGAAATATATTCCAAGGTTTGATTTTCATTATTGCAAAATAGACATGATATTTTTTATTTTTTATTTAATCATAATATGTATCTAAGAATCTTGGCTTAAAGCATGATGTCGACTTAGATAAATATGTAAAAATGCCATCTGTCTAACAGGGGGAGCTTTCATAGTAACTGTTGAGAGAATTTGGAATGTCTTTGGTCTTATGCTTTGTGCTCTCGAACTTGTTGAAGACTTTCTCCTGAGAGTTTGAAATTTGTATTTTCCTCTTATCCTAGCTTTGTGCCTTGGTAGACTTAATGGAGTTGATGGTTTTGTTGGCAAGATGAGAACATCTTCGGTCATATGCATGGTGCTTTGACGGACTTATTGAAGACTTCATCTCGGGGATTCGAATCTTATATTTCCTTCTATCCTGGCTTCATGCCTTAACGAATTTGATGGAGGAAAGTCTTGAATTATTTTAAAGACTTGTCAGGTGATACGAAATTACATTCTGCCCTAGCTTTCTGCTTTCGTGGGCTTATAGAAGGATGTCTGCCGATGACCTAGACCTAAGAGCTTGTGTTGGGTCAATGGAAAATAGTCATCAGTCATATGCTTTGCGTAACGGACATATTGATGACATAACTCCCTTAGTTCAGCCTTTGGCTTTGTATGAACATTGGGGTGACTTCCTCGGTCCTTTGCTTTTTATTTGGATTTCGAGGAAGAGTTTCATTCGGTCTTTGCTTTTCGCTTTATAGATATGTTGAAGGAGTTGACATTTTTTTTGATATTGATACCAAACTCGAGCATAGTGCTTTCTGAGTGAGGATCTTTTGTTGGATTTAAAAAAATGACCTTACCATTAGGGATGATCTCCCAATAGCCACTTGAACTCACCAAGTTGGAGGGATTTAGAGATTTGGATGCTCTTGTCTTTGAACTAACAAAGTAGAGGATCCCTTACTACTTTTATGGCGTATTGAGTAGATGAGACTGGCCATGAGCTTATGAGTCTGACTTTTAGAACCTACTCGAGTTTTGGTCTTGAGCAATTGATGGAGGATTTTATCATCAGGCTAACAAGGCGGGGGATCTCTTACTACGGCTTTTGTGGCATGTTGAGTAAACAGACCTGTCAGCAACTCGGTCATATTTAGGCTTGTTGAGTTTGACCTTATGCACTAACTCGAGCCTTAGACTGAATATATGAATGTAAGATGTGTTTCCAACTTAATTTGTTGTAATTTATAGACTTGAAAATTTCTCTTTTTAGTTAGTAAGACTTTGAGATTTGTGAACTTTATGTACATGGAGAACTTCGACTTTGGGTGATGTCAAAATATAATAGAAAGACCATAGGGAGTCGACATTTTTGTAAAATTAAAAAAAAGCCCCCTGTCTGATAAGGGGTTTTTTTGCTTCATTTCGGAAATGCATTCTTATATTACAATATAATTTTCAAGCAAAATTTGCACATGTAATGAGAGTGAGGAATAATTAGTCTTCTCAGCACCAGGACCAATTCTCCTTCTTGAAAAGCTTGAGGATGTAATATATGATTGAATGCTTTGGACGTCCTCGCTCAGTAGACTTCTAAATTTTATTGTACTTGGAGCCTAGCTTTGCAAAGTGCATCAAGCTCTTCTATATGTAGATGGACATTCTCATCTTGAGTGAGGTTTTGTTGAATGGCTACTCGGAGTGAAGGTAGTTCAACTTCAAGTGGTAGAATTGCTTGACTCAAATACTCTTGCATAATGAGTGAATTTTGTGAGAGTTTTATAGGTGGTGCGGTAAGCCCATAAAGCTTCAATAAGCTTGATATGCCACTCCCTTTTATTTCTTATAAGAATTTTTTAGTAGCTTGACTAGTATTTTGTTGAAAGCATCACCCAAGCCATTTGCACTCTGATTATAAATCGACGAGTATCACCAATCAATCTTATGTCGATCAGTAAATCTATAAATTTTAGTGCTTTTGAAGGTTGGGCCATTATGATATTGTTGGCTTCTTCTATTCCCAAACATCATAGCCACATTTGCTCGAATGATCTATGATATAGGGTATTGTCAACATAAGCACATCAAACTTTTCTCAAGTTGTGCATCCATCTATTGCTCGACAATTTGCTTTCCTTAAAGTAGTAAACGAAGTGTTTTCTATAATCTTCCTTCTCTTCTATTATAAGAATTTCACTTTCTGGTCTCAGAGTTTCTTCAGATTGAGGTCTTGCCTCTTGAATAGTCCAAGCCTCATCTTGTTGATTTTGATGAGCAATTTGTAAGGGAGTGTGAGGAGCAATGTGAGTTGCATCCTGCTGGCTTGCATTTGATGACTCCTCTTCCAGCGGGGATTTTTGATTTATTGGCTTTAGGACCCAACGAGTGCAAACACTAATTAGCACATAGTCATCTTTTCCTTAGCTAACTTAGCTAAACAGTCTATTTTGCTCTCTAAAAACTCGAGTCATAATGATATTTAGGATTTGCGTTATGAGCTCGAGAACTTGCTTATGATAGTGGGTCAATTCAAGCTTGTTGATTTTGTAAAGGCCCCACTTGATTAATGTGAGAATCACCATAAACTTGTAGATTTTGAGCTCCCATGTAGATGGCTTCATCCATATGCCACCAACATTTATTATTATGCTTCAATGGATAGAATGCCTCATTATACCACCTTCTAGTGTGATCAAGATGAGACTGATGCTAGCATGAGCTTTTGGAAGATTTGAGGGCTGAGTGTATTTGATGGATGAAGCTCCATCAAAATTCAATCCCCACATTTGCTGCTTTTCATATATATGCATGACCTGCTCGTCAGGAAGATCATCATTGAGCGATGAATCTGCCAGGATAGAGTGTGCAGGAAGGAGGTATGTCAGAATTTACCCCATTCACCGCTTTCTAGGAACATATGTGATGTCAAATTATAGCAGAATAACAGCCCATCATGTCAAGCGATCAAGCGTTAGTCTTATCATCAAAAAATTTCATTCTTGAGATGATAATAATTTTATGGGATAGCATATAATGACATAGCTTTTGAAAAGCAAAAATTAATGTCAAACAATACTTCTCAATTATAGAATAACATATTTTTGCTCTTATCTTTCTTATTTGATGTAATTTATCCTTTTCCTCTTCATTGTGTTGTGTGAACGTAAAGATTCTTCTGTGTACAAGATGAGAGGTTTTCACAGGATTCTTGAGAATGGGTAGATTTAATAAATACTTCTTGATACTGTCAAAAGCCTCTGAATATTTTTTTTTCTATTTGAAAGGAGTATCCTTTTACATCAGCTTCTTCCTCTTGGTTGTGGAACTCTGATTGATGCCTCCAATAAATTTATGGCTTGGAGGACTACGATCGAACCTGACCTCTTCTTGAAGATATGGAGATGGTTGGCAACAAGCTCCAAGGTGAATCTCATCACATAGGATATCTTTCTTGAATACACATTCTTAATGTTTTTCACTTGTGGTGGATCTCTAGGAGTACAGTCTAGAAGGCACGTCGCTATCTTTCTTTAAAGCAGTTTCACTTCAAGGCTTTAGCTTCCAAATTTGCTTATATTTTTATCGGGACCTTTCAGGAGGATTCTTAGACTTGTGGTCCAAGTGTCACTCGATGTTCACTTACTTGAATTGGTTGACATTTTGGTGGGATTGTAGGAGAAGGACTCCTTGGAAAAGCAACTCTAGCCTCCTTGATGATAGGACTTTGATATTTTCTTTCATCCTTTCTCCTTAGCAACTTTAAGGACCAGACACTCTTGCATATACAATTTAGAGTTTCCTCACTAGAAGCTGGAACATGACATTATCGAGTCGGAAGGATGATTTGATTGAGAGTTATTCGCTTTACCCATCTTAGGGTCAAACCTATGGGTACACTCGGTTCCAGTTAGTTGTATAAATTTTTTTTCTTAACAATGGTTGTTGAGCACACAGTTCAGCATTTCTCTTTCTCTGTTATCTCTGGGTTAGCTTTCTTCCAAATGAGGAAGCTTTTGTGTTGCCACTTCTTCTTCTTGAATCCATATTTATTTATTTATTTTTTTTTTGGACCTTTGTTGGATTCCGAACATGTGATTCGTGTCTCCTGTTCACCATGCAGACTTCTTCGAGGCTTTGCCCTCTAGATTTATTTTTCTTTCTAGGGACCTTTTCGTGGTGGATTCCTGGACGTCCAGTGTCACACTCAGCTCACCTTGTAAAACTTGTTTAGAATGATCTTGAGTTCTTACTACCAGATGGTAGTTTTGTGAGGAGCATTCACTTCTCGATAATTGGCCTTTGATATCTCTTCTTCATAAGGCATTTTTTTTAACAACCTTGAGGACTCTATACTAAAAGGTTTCAAGTTTTTTTTTTGAAGAGTTGGAGGTATTGTTGAGCCCAAAAGATTGCTTAACATCACTAGTAGAGCTATTCCTTTTCACCCATTTTAGATTTTCAAACTCGTTGTGAATGGGAACACTACAAGTCATCGTGTGGTTATTGAGACAAGAATCTGAGCTCAGTTCAAGATTTCTTCTCCTTCTTTGCCTTCCACTCAATTTTTCTCTAAAATATGAGACTTGATTATGTCTTCCTAGTGCGAAAGATTCAACTGGCAAAATAGTCACGTTCATAAATATGGCTGAAACTTTCTGCCTATTGACGATTCTTTTCATGACCGACGCCTTAAAATAACCCAATCTTTTAAATACAAAGGCTCTCTTTCGGGGAATCTTAGTAGTAGTAGTAGTCATTCCAGTTGTCCTCCTCCCTTGCACAGGTTGGTGTGTACAATATGTAGGTGCTTCAAGTAGAGGATTATTTGTAATGACTAGAAAGTCTACACTACCAAATTGAAAAGTAGCTCCAACATCCTCGATTTACTATGTTAATCGACGAATACCGCTCAGTAACCTAGTTGATGATGAGATTCTAAAGATCCATCGATATACAGAACAAAAGAATATGATTGATTTAAATTTAATTTCATTCATAATTGGTTACTTTTTTATTTTAGAAAAATCAAATTTTTTATTTAACTCCATTATTACTATAGTTCATATTCGACTAGCCAAAGATGGAAAGAGAAACATATCCCCAACGAAGTCGCCAAAATTGTGGACTCCGAAAATTCATCACCTCTCCAGATGAAGAGAGTATGATGTAAAATGGTAATTTTCGAAGGATGAATAGTAGATAAGACACTACCTAGAGATTTCCCTCATTTTGTGAGGACTTTAGATCGGTTCCGTGTTTCCTATAAAGCAAGCACCCATAGTTAATTACCCCTCAATGTTGAGAGAACTTTTGATTAAGGCTAGTCATTAGATCGCTTAGGTGTAGCATATAGTATATGTGGAGTTTGAATTTGGAATTTATGAAATTCATTATATTTAACTTAAAGCGGATCCTTATCGAACACATGGATTACGCCATCCAAGAAATCCTTGTAGACTGGTGGTGTTTATAAGAGACATGCTTAAGTCTACCTTAGCTAACAAAGGGCTTTTGCCCAATCAAGTATACCCTATGGTTCACAACTCAATGGACAGAGCCATTGGGGAGCATACAGGCTATAGCCGTGATCGTAATATAGTCGGGTCATTTGGTGACAACCACCCTGAGGACTTCGAATCGATCATCATGTGTGGAGCCTACTGGCCAAACCACGCAGTCATAGGACACAGGTCATGTCCTTGCTGGCATGAGATTATTCGAGAGTAAACATAGTTGTGTATTTGATTTGACTTTGGCTCCTTTGTGAGCTAGGGTTTTCTTAGTTTTTCACCTTTAACAAACTATTGCAAAAGGCGAGTTGAATTTTTTTGCTTTAACTTTTTAATATTGAATTTCATTTTGACATTTATAACTTAGTGGTTTACATGATTTCATGTTTGTATTGATATTTGGATTTGATTAATTTGATTTGAGCCTGCAAGCATATTTTGATGATAATTATCCCTTTGAAATATTCATTCAACACGCCATCATCGGGTGATTAATTGATTGAATCAAATATATTTGAGAAATTTAGATCTGTCAACTCTGTTTAGCTCCTAACAGAGGATCAGATCTACTGTCACATGATTGAATTAGCTTCTGAGATATTTTACTTAGTTGAAATTCTTATAATAGATTTTTAAGTTTTATTTACCCTAATTCAAGACTAAAGAAGCAAACTAGATCCTCCACTAAATTTAAGCATTCAACATAGTGTTAGAGCCCATGGGTGTATTTTTAGATTGCTTGCATGATTTTAAAGTATTTAATTTGAGTTTTAATCATACTTTATAGTGTGTGTAAGAGTTCAATTGGAGCCTTAATTCGCCGCTGTGCTATGCGAACCGGTGGCATAGAAGACGTTATAAATTGATCTAATATCTTATTAGATTTTTCAGATTAATATTTAATTGATTCCAATTTAGTCTGCGCAGCCTTTTCAGACATTAAAATTTACACTTGAAATCTCTATGTCCGAGCACATGCAGAAATTTATAGCTTAGTTATTTTCACCTAATTAATGATTTTGTTGATTTTAAAAATCATAATTAGAATAAAATTCCTTAATTTTTGTATTGAATGAAAGCTCCATGATTTTTGTAGATTTTGGTTTAGTATCTTCTATCTACTTGTACAAAGAGTGCGATCCGGTGAAGATGTTATAAATAAATCTAATATCTTATTAGATTTTTTTAGATTAATTTAATTTAATTTTCAAGGCTTTCTTTTCATATTAAAATTTGCACTTTAAATCTTTATGTCCGAGCACATGCAAGTGTATCTAAGAATGTCTTAATTAACGCTCGCTTTGCATGATATGTTTTTGCTAATCCCAAGGACGTAGAAGATGTTATAGATTGCTCTAATATCTTATTAGATTTTCCAGATTAATATTTAATTGATTCCAATTTAGCCTACACTGCCTTTTTAGACATTAAAATTTGCACTTTTATGTTCGAGCACATGCAGGTGTATCTATGAATGCCTTAATTAACGCATTATGTTCGCTTGTATGATATGTTGTGAATCTTTGACATTTGAGATCTCGTTCAATTATTTAAATTAATATTTATTTATTGACATCTAGTTCATAGCTCATTAAGCTCTTTAAGTTTCAATGGAGCTTAACTCGTGATCACTGAGAAGCTCGTAGGCAACTATCAAGATCACTGGAGGCTTTACTTGAATTTTGTTCTTGTTAGGAGACAAACCCTCAAGTTCATTAAAAGTTATATTTATGATCGTCAACAAGTTGTCGAGATCATTCTTATTTAAAGATTTTTAGAATTTTATATGTAAGTTTATTCTTTAATTTATCATTTTCAAATAAATTTAATTTAAGCTCGTCAACACTTTTATTTGTTCTTGTTTAGGTCTCCCGTCAATCTAAAATTCGACAGTCTCCCAGTGTCGTCCCCGCGCAGGGGTTGCTTCGGGAGTATATTCAGCCTTCCCGCCACCTCTACTGAGCATAACAATCAGTGTCTTGGGACATTGCGGTCGTAGTCTTCTAACTTGGCAGCTCTACTGAGCATAACAGATCTTCAAACACCTGAAATTTCAATTCAGATTTTAATTTTGAGTTTATAGTTCATTTTGTATTAAATTAATTAAGTTCTCTGTTAGTTTGAATTTCGGTAGCTTCTTGGCATCGTCCTCGTATAGAGGGCTGCATCAGGAGTCTATTCAATCTTCCCGTCAACTCTACTGAGCATAACGGTTAGTGTCTTGTGACACTACGGTCGTGATCTTCTACCCGTAAGCTCTACTAAGCATAACGAGATATTCAAATACTTATACTCATCGCTAACACCATAAGCAAGAACAATATCTGGAAAGTGCTCAAACATGGAAACTGCAAATGAGTTCATTAAGTTCAGAGCATTCTCATCATTAGGTTTGTCAAATCATGGTCATCAGAAAATTGATGAAATCTGTGACCATCAAGTCTTCCAATAATCCAATTACAAAGTGGCAGCTTAGCCTCCATTTCAAACTTTTTCACGTACTCATATTTATTATTTGTCATTTGATCAAAATAAGAAAAATAGAGACAACCTTGGTAGCGTCTCGCTTCTCTTAATCGATGGTTTCAGTTAAGAGAGCACAGGGGAAGAAAGATGTGGGTTTCTAGCTATAGCTCCCTCCGCCAGCGCTTTGTTTTTTTTTCGAGGGATTTCGAGTAAAAAGAGAAAGAGATAAAGAGAGAGAGAGAGAGAGAGAGACAGAGAAAGAGAGAGGGAGAGGGAGAGAGAGAGAGCAGCAACTTTTTTTTGCTTTTCTTTTTTTTTCGGTTTCTTGTAAATCCCAAAGAGATAGAGACAAAAGAGAAAGAGAGAGGGAAAGAGAGAGCAACAACCTTTTTCTTTTTGGTTTCCTCAAATCACAAAGAGAGAGAGACAAAGAGAGAGAGGAAGAGAGCGAACATTTTTCTTTCTTTTGGTTTCTAAATCCAAAGAGAGAGAGAGAGAGAGAGAGAGAGAGAGAGAGAGAGAGAGACAAAGAGAAAGAGAGAGGGAGAGAGAGAGACAACCTCTTTTTCTTTGGTTTCTAAATCACAAAGAGAGAGAGACAAAGAGAAAGAGGGCGAAAGAGAGAGCAAAAACCCCCTTTCTACAAATCACAAAGAGAGAGACAAAGAAAGAGAGAGCGGAGAGAGGGACGAGGTCATAGGATAGTGGGTCGACTCGTACATAAGAGGGAAGATAGAAGGAGCTATAATGGGTGAAGCTTGCGAGCCGAAGAGGAAGGGAAGAGCAAGGTATTTCGGTTTTGGAGACCAGAAAGCAAAATTGAAATGGAGGGAGAGTTCGGTGCTTACGAGTTGCTTCGTGTGTAAGGACGAAAGTGTCACGGGGGAGGGCTTGGAGCCGAGAGGGGGAAAATGGGATGAAGAGGGAAAATCCTAGAGCCGCACGAGACGTGAGAGTAAAAAAATTATATCATTATATATATTCGATTGAATTGAATCATTATTAATGTTTTTTGGCTTTTAGTGAATATAATAATTATGTCGCTAAATAAAATAATAAGAATAATAAAAGGTGACCAATTTGGTGATTTGATTGAGTCAAATGCAATTAAAATCTGATGAATGGTAAGCACATGAGCACATGGTATTTAGCCAAGAAAAACATGCTTGGCCTAAAAACAAAATCAATTTGAAAGGGCCACCCACCTATTATTCACAATGATAGAGCTCAAACGGGCTTGGCTGGGGACATTTAGCCAAGAAAAACATGCTTGACCTAAAATATCATATAGTGATAAGCCATGGCACCACGGATCGAAAAATAAGAGAAAATGATGCACCGTTACCTATAGAAAAAAGAATTTTTTTCTCTGAATCTAGTAGCATACAGTTGAATTTTCCTCCAAAGGGCAGAGGAACGAGCAGTTTTATGCCAAATCGACCCATACTTGTTACACAACCAGGAGGCAAAGGGGTTAGAATGATTTAAAACTTTACATAGGACCTTCACTTTACTCATAACATTATGGGTGTTCATAACCCTCCCCCCTCTTGGAAGTGTTGTTTCGAACCAAGAAATAGTGTGCATTTTCTTGCCTAGTTCGCCATGGAAGAAGAATTTGGAAGTGATTGAGGTCAGCTTTTTGAGGATATTTTTTGGAATAGACACCGTCCTGAACCAAAATGATAAGTAGCCATTGATGGAAGAATGAATGAGTTGCAGCCGACCCCCATAGGACAGCCACTTGGATTTCCAACCCATTAGCCAAGAAGAAAAGTGCTGGATTTTTAGTGTTCCAGCAATCAAGGGACAAATACTTTAAGGGGAACTCCCACATCAAAATTTAAGATTTGACAAAATGCTTAGATTGAAAACTTAGAAAAGAATAACTGGACTTATGAAAATTAACATCCATAATGGAAACAGAGGGTATGTAAAGTATCTTTATGAGCAGAGCCTGAACAAGAATCCACTTCACCTACTACCGGAATGTCATCAGCAAACAACAAATGGGAGATGTGATTGCCATATGTGATCGGCTTAAATAAACCCTGCTCAACTTTCTTATCCATTATACAAGAGAAAATATCCATAATAATTGTGAGAAAGAAAAGGTGATAAAGGGCACCTCATAGACCATTGGAAGAGGTAAAGTATCCACAAATCGACCATTTAGAACAATGGAAAATGGAATACCTGACACATCCTTGATCCATCGACAAAATTTCGGAAAACCTTTATGCTTGAGCCTAAGCAAAAGAGCTTCTATTAACACTATCAAAAGTTTTTTTAGATCGATTTTGTACAAAAAAGCCTTGTCTCCTAAAACCAGTGCAAATTTCTTAAGCAAGCCCGATATTATCAGCTATGTCCCTATGCTTAATGAAAGTAGATTGAGCATTATGCACTATGTGTGGAAGCACTGATTTAATTCTATTAGCAAGAATTTTGGCTATGACTTTATAAATGGTATTACATAAAGATATAAGTCTAAAATCTGCCAAAGAAGTAGCATGTTTTGCTTTCAAAATAAGAGTAATAGCACTATGTTTGAGGCAATCGTGATCTTGTGTTTTAAAAAAATGATGAATCAAGTAAGAATTGCTTCCCAATGATATTCCAGGGATGAAAAAGTTGATATAAACCATCCGACCGATTTGTTTTCATTAATCGTGAAGGGCGTAATAATTTCGATCGATGTGGCTCCCAAATCGACATATTGTGCACGAGAAACAACATTTCCCTGAAATGTCTGTAGGTTACTAGAATGGTTGAACCTTATTAAAATAAAGACTTATAGGAGTTATAAATCATTTTCTTTCAATTATATGTTTAGTAGATGCCATTGTAAGTTATTTGGAGACTTCTTGGTGGATTTTGGATCAATTTTTAATATGTACTCTCTCTCATGAGAGAACACCCCATTTTTTCAATTTTTTTTAACTATTCTACACTGTCTTTCAATTATATGTTTAGTAGATGTCATTCTAAGCTGTTTGGAGGCTTCTTGGTGGTTTTTTAGATCAATTTTTAATGTGTACTCTCTGTACTCTCATGAGAGTACACCCCCATTTATTCAATTTTTTCAACTATTCTACAATATTTTTCAATTATATGTTTAGTAGATGACATTCTAAGCTATTTGGAAGCTCCTTGGTGAGTTTTTGGAGATATTTTCAATGTGTACTCTCTGTACTCTCATAAGAGTACACCCCATTTTTTCAATTTTTTCTAGCTATTCTACATCATCTTTTCATTATATGTTTAGTAGATGTCATTCTAAATTGTTTGGAGTCTTCTTGGTGGGTTTTTGGATCAATTCTGAATGTGTACTTTCTATACTCTCATGAGAGTACACACTATTTTTTCAAAATTTTTTAGCTATTCTACATTATCTTTCAATTATATGTTTAGTAGATGTCATTATAAGTTGTTTGGAGGCTTCTTGGTGGGATTTTGGATAAGTTCTAAATGTGTACTTTTCACTCTCATGAGGGTACATCCCATTTTTTATTTTTATTAGCTATTCTACACTATTTTTCAACAATATGTTTATTATATACTATTCTAAGTTATTTGGAGGCATCTCGGTAGATTTTTTTAGCTATTTTTTATATGTACCCTCTATACTCTCTCATAAGGGTACACCCTATTTTCAAATTCTTTCACTATTCTACCATGTTTGAAGATAAAATGTTCAATAAATTTTGGTGCAATAACCCATACTGTTAAGAAGAATTTTTAGTGATTTAAAGTACAATATATCAAGATATTAAAACATAAGAATAAGTCAAAGTACAAAGTTTATCTTTAAAGTACAATATAGTAACTACTGATTGGCAGACTTTTAATCAAATTGACATTAAAGTATATACATTCAAAGAACACATGACAATTAAATGATATCACACATTATAATGTTTCCCTAGAATGATATCCATCATCAGTTTAGTATATTCTTCAACCGACTGACTGATTGTTGGCTTGAGTTAAATTCCTAAGATAGAAGAACATCATATCAGTTACTGATATGTAATAGCAGGAATGAAGTGTTATACCTGCATACCTTTGAAAATCACTCTGGCATAACAGAAAAAGGTGTTGCAATGGGTGACCCTTTATGTTCTCCACCTCTCACAGCTTATTTTTTCATCTTTGTAACATTAAAGACATAATAGTTTAAAGTTTAACAATAATATTTGAAGACTATAAATTTAGAGATAGGTAGAAAATTTCTCTTAGCTTTCTTGTTTCTCTCCCAATATCCTATCAACCTTGTATTAGAAAACCCTTTGACTGTTTCTTAACTGGATCCTTTACTAAGTCAGTTCCTTTATTTGTTATAGTAGAATTCTTCTTCTTAGTTGTTTTATTAGTTTGAAGTGAATTCCCACATAATATCAAATCAACATTATCATATAGTTTCTTTAAGGAATCCAACATATACTCCTCAGCTTTCTTATTACCTTGTGTCCTAGTGCTTATTTGATATGCATATCGACTGATGTGGTTCCAAAAAATAATGTCAGTTTCATTTCCATCATTATCTTGCACATCTTTTAAGTTTCTGTAAGCACTGTCAAAGTAAATATCCCTCTTTGCTCTAGTTGATCATCGTGAGAAGATACTTATCCGAATGCACACAATATCTTCTTGACTCAAAACTCAGATGCAGTGGGAACAAAGCACCCCCATCATTTCAAATTTTTTACAACTACAAGTTATATTTAGGCATGCCTTGTCGAAATGGACAGTCCATATTTTGGAAGAACTTTTATTCTCTAAGTTTCTTACCAAATACTTCATGTGATTGTCATCTGGCACATTTGCTACTAATCCACCAACACTATGCAAAAATTCTTCTTCAAATATTGTATAAAGCTTTCTTCTAAAAATTGTTGTTTTAAAATTGACGATTTTAACAAATGGAACAATTTACTCGTTACACTTGAAATCTTACGTTATATTCATTCTATCGCCTTGTGTTCTCCAATCCCAAGAAACAATCAATGATAGAACTTGTTGGTTTAGAGATTCCATGACATACATTATTCGTGGACTCACTATGTTGCATTAATAAGATACCCATATAGAATGAGTCTTTGTAGAATGTGGTGGACCACTTGCATCTAATTTTATATAGCTCAGACAGCCAAGCATGATCATGCAAATTCCTTTTCTAAATGGTAGACCAAGCTTGCTCAAACTCTTCCTCTAAATTACACTTACTCATACATGTATAAAAGAGACTTTATACTATCTTATTACTTTAAAGCAATGTACCTTGAAGAGCTTTCTTAGAAATAGGCCATTGGCACAACCTATGCGGTATGTAATGTAATTTTGATAGCTCATTACCTAATCTTGATCTTGGTGAATATTGTTATAGGATGCCTGTCATTCATTAACAGATGAAATATTTTTGAATAGCCATGTGAATGACTCAATTGTCTCTTTTGATAGAAAGGCTACTCCAAATAAGACATTTTTCTAGTGATGATTCACTCCAACAAAAGGTGCACAGACAAGATTATATTTATTGAGTTGATAACTTGTATCAAAAATTATAACATCCCCGAAACAATCATATTCTATCCTTGACATGCCATTGCTCCAAAAAAAACTTACCAAGCTGTTCGACTCATCAACTTGGACCTCCCATGCAAACATTCCATCATTCGCTTACCTTTCCTTGAAAAATTGTATTAATGCATTACTATCACCATTCGTAATCCTTGATCTTCTTTCTTTTTGGATGTAATTGAAAGCATCTCTTTTGTAAAGTCAATATTCTCCACACCAACTTCCTCACTAAGATAGGTAAATGCATTATTTGCCCTAATTTCAGCCTATGTTATTGACTTCAACGCAGTTGCCTTCTCATCGCTAATGTCTCTGTATGATCTGAGAAGATGTAGGTCACCCAGCTTTGCCAATGAATGATTATGACTTTCTATATATTTTTTAACTTTCTAATTCCCATCTAAATCAATAGAAAATTTAATCATGGCCGGACAACCACTCCTCATATCTATTTTCTGAAATTTGACATAGTAGTTTAGATTGACACCTTTCTTCAGACCTGCTTTTGCGCATAAAAATCCTTTGATTTCAAATTCTTTGAGTTCGGCCAATAACTAGTATGATCCTTCCTAATACTGAATCCTGTTTGATGTGCATAATCACAATACAGTTCATATGCCTCCTTTTCATTGTGAACAGTGGTGCCAAGGGGTTTTCCCACAATTGATTCATGAGGAAAAATAACTTCATCATCGCACCGGTGATTAACCTCATTCACCTGTGCAGACACAAATACATTTTAAAAGTACACATGGAGTACACATGCAAAACATCTCCAAAAATTCTCAATTCTTCAAGAAATATCTCCAAATAACTTATAATAAAATGTACTAAATATGTGATAAGCCCCATAGTTGAAGATTTTTAAAAAATGGGGTGTACTGTCATGAGAGTACAGAGAGTATACATGCAAAACAGCTCTAAAAACTATCAAATTCTTCAAAAAATATCTCCAAACAGCTTACAATAGGATGTACTAAACATATGACAAGCTCCACAATTGAAAAAAAATAAAAAATGGGGATTACTATCTCCAAACAGCTTACAATAAGATGTACTAAATATATGACAAGCCCCATAGTTAAAAAAAATTTAAAAAATGGTGTGTACTTTAATGAGAGTAGAGATAATACACATACAAAATAGCTCCAAAAACCTCTAAATTCTTCAGGAAACATCTCCAAATAGCTTACAATATGATGTACTAAACATATGATAAGCCCCACAATTGAAAACATTAAAAAAATGAGGTGTACTCTCATGAGAGTATAAAGAGTACACATGCAAAATAACTTCAAAAAGTTCTCAAACTATTCAAAAAATATCTCCAAATAGCTTACAATAGGATGTGCTAAACATGTGATAATCCCCATAGTAGAAAATTAAAAATAATATGGTGTACCCTCATGAGGGTATAAAGAGTACACATACAAAATAGCTCCAAAAAACTATCACATTCTTCAAAAAATATCTCTAAATAGCTTACAATAGAATGTACTAAATATATGACAAACCCCACAATTAAAAAAATTGAAAAAATGGGGTGTACCCTCATGAGAGTATGAAGAGTACACATATAAAATAGCTCTAAAACACTCAAATTCTTTAAAAATATCTCCAAATAACTTAAAATAGAATACTAAACATACATGACCCTTTAAAATTTTGAAGAATAGGGTGTAATCCCATAAGAGTACAGAGAGTACACATGCAAAATAGCTCTAAAAGTTACCAAATTCTTCAAGTAACATCTTCAAATAGCTTACAATATGTTGTACTAAACATATAATAAGCCCCACAGTTGAAAAAAACTGAAAAAATGAGATGTATCCTCATGAGAGTACAGAGAGTACACATGCAAAATAACTCCAAACTCCTAAGAGTACAGAGAGTACACATGCAAAATAGTTTTAAAAACTACCAATTTATTCAAGTAACATCTTCAAATAGCTTACAATAGGTTGTACTAAACATATAATAAGCCCCGCAGTTGAAAAAAATTGAAAAAATGAGGTGTATCCTCATGAGAGTACTGAGAGTACACATGCAAAATAACTCCAACCCCCCCCCCCCCCAATTTCTTCAGAAAATATCTTCAAACAGCTTATAATAGGATGTACTAAACTTATGACAAGCCCAATAGTTGAAAAATTGAAAAAATAGGGTGTACACTCATTAGAGTATAAAAAGTACATATGCAAAATAACTCAAAAAACTCTCAAATTCTTCAAAAATATCTCCAAACAGCTTACAATAGGATGTACTCAACATATAACAAGCCCCACAAGTGAAAAAATGGGGTGTACCCTTATGAGGGTATAGAGATGCAAAATAGCTCTAAAAATTATCAAATTCTTCAGAAGATATCTCAAAACAACTTACAATAGGATGTACTAAACATATGACAAGCCCCACAGTTAAAAAAATTGAAAAATGTGTTGTCTCATAAGAGTATAGAGAGTACACATACAAAATAACTCCAAAAAACTCCAAATTCTTCAAAAAAATATCTCCAAATAGCTTACAATAGGATGTACTAAACATATGATAAGCCTCACAAAAAAATGAAAAAATTGGGTGTACTCTCATGTGAGTACAAAGAGTACACATGGAAAACACCTCCAAAACCCCCCAAAGTTCTTTTGCAAAGAATTCCAAATAGTATAGAAATATATATTACATAAAAGAATTTCAAAGAATATTACTAACTGTTTCAAAAAACTGTATATATAAAATGGTGGAGAAAATTTACCGATACATTTATATTTAAGACATCATCCACTAAATTGGTCGCAATATCAAGGCTACAACTTTCGTTCTCCATCTTCATAGTTCTTTGAAATGAAATTTTTTTGTTTCTCTTCTCGAACTTATTATTATTACTTTTAAATTTCTCCTGCGTATTCAGCATTTCTCCATTTTTTTTCCAAAGTTGAATAATGTTAAAGGCATAGTTATGTTACCGTTAAAAGTAAAAAAAATATATTTTATTAGTGGACACATATTGAGATCAGTTGGCATCGTGTTATGTCTAGACTCATTTAATATTTTCTCACTATTTAGAGGGCTATGTTAGAATATGATGTTATAATATAAATATAAATCAATTTTATTAATGTTCATTGATGGTCAAGGGTTCCATGGTTGTTCCACTTATATACATAAAATACTTTATATTTGTTATATATATATATATATATATATATATATATATATATATATATATATATATATATATATATATATATATATATATATATATATATATATATATATTTTGGGAAACCCGTATAGGGGGGAATTTTATTGCTACCAAAAGAAAGGTTACATGGTCCTTAAAGGAGATAAACTCCAAATCTAATGCTCATAGAGCTACAATAAACCTATAGAGTAAATCTCCAATCTAAATACATATGAGATCAAAAGTAAAAGAAAAGAGAATCATCCATAATAAGGAGGACCCAGTAAACCATGAAGAGGGGTGAACCTAGAAGAGAGCAAAGATGGCCCCGACCAGTGGATGAGACGAGATATATCAAACGACCTTGAGAAATTAGGACCGAAAGAAAGTAAAAGAAGACCATCTCAAAAGAAAAGGGGTGAAAGTTAATCATACAAGTTGATTTGAGCAGCTAAATGATGAGAATAAAAGGGATAGAGCGGCTCAAGCTCGTAGATCCATAAGGCGATGCAAATATGAGCATCCACTTGAGAGAAGGGTTACAAATAAAAGATACTATCACCTGGAAAGGATCATCCCCCATCATAGCCAACAAACACTGTAAGCACCGGATGATGAAGAACCGTCAATGCGCCGACAAATAGTATGAATTCCATAGTCACAAGGAAGGGAAAATAAGCCTCAACCGAATAATCAATTATTCTCTGACAAACTATGAATCCAGAAATTGCGACCATGAATGAAAGGAAATGGCTGGTTCGATTCGATCAAAAGAACCCACATAAACCCAAATGATAAGGGGAAGAACTGCCACTAGGCAAAACATAACAAAAAAAGATAAAACAAGGTCCCGAGCGCCAGCACAGAGACATATGTGGCAGAGAAAGAGACATGAAACATGAACCATTTCAGACAAACTAGACAAACTCCCCTCGCACAGAATATATCCAAGCCCAGAAACGCACAAGCAAAAGCAGGGAAGAGTTACTCACGCCTGTGAGCCATATTTTCCAACCGTGAGATGAGAAAATAGCAAGACCAACACAGTAATGAGATCAGAGCCGATCGCAACCCAGCAGCCTTTCGAAATGAAAAAAGGCAGCAAGGCCAATAAAACAAATAGTAGATTAAACACCATTGAAAACATTGACTAATTTGAATATTAAACCAATTGTAACAGTAGAAAATAAAGTCCCCATTAGAGATAGCGACTCCAGAATCAACAAAAGCAAGTAACATGGGTGCTTAACATAGGGTGCTTCATCATTCGACCAAAGAAGACAAGATGCAATGCCTTACAAATGATATTAAGATCTAATATAAGGAAAACCCATCTTGTCGGGTTAACCAATCCTTGTAAGTGTTTAGGAAGAGAATGTTTATCAAAATTAATGGGCCCATTCAATCTAGTTCCTAAGTTAGCAAGGTAATCAACACAAGCATTTCCTTCCCTCCATATATGAGTGATTTTGTAACTAAATTGGTTGAGAAAAGTTTTAGTTCGCTTGAGTAAATAATATAATTCAGCATTGCCATTTTTTTGACTGCAGGAGATCGATTAGTAGTAAGGCATCCACTTCAAGCCAGATATTAAGCCAACCTTTCTGTAAGGAAATGTCAAGAGCATTATAAACTATCGTAAGTTCAAAAAAGGAACCGAAGTTAGTAATAAGAGGATTAGCAAAGGCCAAGAGGACATCACCATTGAAATTTCTAAAGATGCCACCACATCCGAAGCATTAGGGAGATCTGACTCCATTTGTTAATTTTGATGACATTATCATGTGGTTTGGCCCAATAAAGTATTTTGGCTTGATTAGAAGTGTCTTTATCCGAATTGCAAAACCCAATTTTGAGGCTACAAATTTACACCCTTTAAAATGTTTATATTTAATAAGGTTGGCTTTAAATAAATCACGGATTTTGAATTTAGTTTTAGCAATTATCTTGAAATGATTCATAGTGATATCGTTTTGCTTAGCATCATTTCTAGCCATCCAAATAAACCAAATAATAATGATAGTAGTAACGTTTTTAATATGACCTTTGATATTATTTTCAAAATATATCTCGAGGAGCTAATAAATAGTAAGCGAGCCGTTGAATTTGTCAATGGAGAATAGATTATCGTACCAAAGCCAAAGTTTAGAGGCAATCGCTCCATTCACAAATTGGTGATTAACATTTTCAATATGGGAGCAACAATGACATTTTGTGGAAGGTGAAAACCTTTACCCCACATCAAGGAGTCAATAGGGACAAAGTTTTTTAAGATACTCAAGTAAGAATAGAGTATGAGGTGGATATTGTTATGCCAAAGTCTAGCATACACTTTGGAATAATCACGTGTTTCTTTGATCTTAAGCCAAACATTTTAAAACCTGAATTAGCCATTGTGAGAGAGTTTAAAGAGAACTCGATCTTTTTTTGTTGGGTGTAATGTGTATATTATTAAGTTTGTCTAAAAGGAGAAGGGATATACTGATGAGCTTGGAAAAGTTCCATCTATTATTATTCCGGAAAGATTTGACTTTGATAGTATCAATAGAACATGAGAAATTAATTCATCGAAGGAATTATTTCCAAGCCCATTACCTTGCCGGAAGAAAGAGTTGCCAGAGTTAATGCCCCAAAAATTAATGATTCCGCCTTTCATTTGATATTACAAAGTCTTTTCCAAATGGGAGAAGCGTTAGTTTTGTAAGAGCAATTCAAGGGGTGCTTTGATAGGCAGTATTTGTTTGTCATGAAGTTAGCCCAAAGGCTATTGTTGCTTCTAAAATTCCACCAAAGTTTATATGAGAATGCGGTGATGGTGTCTTTAATAGGTTTACAACCAACCTTCCTTCCTCAAAGATGCCAGATTTTGTGCCAAGAGGACCGGTGTATTTTGAAGAAGAGGTATTAGAACCCCAAAAAAATTTGTTAATTAGCCTCTCAATTCATTGCAAAAGTTGGTTGGACGATAGTTTGAATAAGATAAAGAGGCATCGAGTTAAGGGTACTCTTAATCGTTAACCTCCCTCCAAAGGATAGAAAATGGTATTCCCAAGAGGAGATACAGTTAGATATTTTGTGGATTAATTAGTCAAAAGATAAGATCTTTTATGACCTTTGAAAGAGTACCGATAATTGATCGGAAGTTGTTGTTGATGAAAGTTAGTGATCCTCGTTATATGATTAATCCTATTATTGGTGATTTTATTAGCAGTTATGAAACAACATTTATTTTTGTTAAGGAGGAGACCACTTTCTTTGCCAAATTTGTTAAAGAATTTCATAATGGTTTTTATGTGAGATATAGAAGCATTGCAGAAAATGATAAAATCGTCAAAGCAAAGATGATAGGAAATCTACCTTGAGTTTTGTAAATCATACTTCGACTTATTATAGAATAGGTCGTTAGGCTCTGGATAAAATGTCACTATAAAATAATGTTATTGCATATACATAGAAACAACATATAATTGCTATGACCCGTAAAATTACATCACAATATACATAATTGTATATAGTGATGAAAAATAAAGCATTACAATGCATATGAAATAGTTTCCATCACAAAACATGTGCATGAAGAAGATTATTATTAATCATATTAGAGATGAATTAATACTTTCTCAATCTTTTGTATTTGATTACAAATTACTTTATAATTTACAATTAATTTAATTATATATTTTGAGTTATAAAAATATTATTGTTTTCTTAATTTCATAGATTAAAGAATTATAGCTTTAAAGATTATTGTTGATACTAAGATTATCAATGTTATAAGTGTCTATGCTCCTCAAGTAGGCTTGGAGGTAAGCGTAAAAGAAAAATTTTGGAATGAATTAGAGGGATTAATACAGATACCTCTTGAAGAAAAAGTATTTATTGGAGGAGATTTAAATGGACTTGGTAGAGTAGTAGAAGATTTTAAAAGTATTCATGGTGGTTATGGATTTGGAGTTACTAATGAAGAAGGTAGGGTATATTAGATTTTGCTTTAGCTTATGATTTTGTAGTTGCTAATACTTTTTTTAAGAAAAGAGATGAACATATTGTTACTTTTAAAATGGATCTAGTAAAACACGATTGATTATTTTGATAAGAAAAATAGATCGTTTAAATTGTAAAGATTGTAAGGTCATACCAAGTGAAATTTTAAGTACCCAACATCGTTATTAGTTTTAGATTTTAAGATGAAAGGTTGTAAGAGAAATAGTAAACTAAATTATTGTCCTAGGATTAGATGGGGACACTTAAAAAACACAAATAAAAATATTTTTAAGAGCAAGCTACAAGATATTAGAATTTGGGGTGTTCATAAAGATGCTAACATTATGTGGGAAAAATATCAAGTGAAATTAAGCAAGTTGCTAAAGATGTGCTTGGAGAATCAAAAGGAAAATCTTCTTTTAATAAGAATAGTTGGTGGTAGAGTCAGAGTGTGCAAGAAAAGATAAAAATAAGAAGCATTGTTATAAAACTTGGTTTAGATGTAAAATTGAGAATTGGGAAAGATATAAAGTGGCTGTAGAGATTCTAAGAAAGCAATATATGTTGCAAAAAATTTAGCTTTTAGTGATTTATACAATAGATTAGATACCAAAGAAGGTGAAAGATGTATGTATAAGTTAGCAAAGAGATAGGAGAAGTAAAGACATAGTTCAAGTCACGGGTATTAAGGATGAAAATAATAAAGTGCTTTTCTTAGAAAAGATATTGAAAATAGGTGGATGAGATATTTTGATAAACTTTTCAATGAAGGATCTGAAAGTACGATTGATTTTAGCAACCTTAATACCTAAACAATAATAGAAATTTCATTTATATCGTATTAGTAAATCAGTTAGTGAAGCTTTAAAGAAAATGAAATGTGGAAAAAAGTAGGACGGATAATATTCCAATAGATGTGTGGAAATGTTTAGGAGATCAAGGAATTTCTTGGCTTACAAATCTTTTAATGTTATTTTAAAGACTAAAAGATGCGGATGAGTGGAGAAAGAGTCTATTGGTTCCTATATTTAAGAATAAAGGTGATGCACAAGAGTGTGCAAATTATAGAGGAATTAAGTTAATGTGTCATACATTAAAATTATGGGAGAGTAATTGAGCATAGGTTACGATGTGATACAGTTTACAATGGTTTGGTTTCATGCGTAGATCTACTATGGATGCTATACATTTGTTAAGAGGGTTGATAGAGAAGCATAGAGATAGTAAGAAGGATCATATGATATTTATTGATTTAGAAAGCTTATGATAAAGTCTCAAGAGATGTTCTTTGGAGTTCTAGACGAGAAAGAGTTAATATTGGTTATATTCAAGTTATTAAGGATATGTATACTGAGTACTTGTGTCCAAACACAAGGAGGATTGACAAAATATTTTCCTATTTGGTTGGATTACATCAAGGATCAACATTAAGCCCTTATCTTTTTACTTTAGTTATGGATGTGCTTACGAGGCATTTACAAGAAGATGTACCTTGGTGTATGCTTTTTCGATGACATTCTTCTTGTTGATAAGACTAGAGAGAGTCCGAAACTTGATTTATGGAGGTCAACTTTAGAGTCTAAAGGTTTTAGTTTAAAATCTAAACTGAATATATGGAGTGTAATTTTAGTTCTAGAAGTTTTAGTGATAGTGTTGTGACTTTAGGTGATCAAGTTATTAATAAGAGTGGCGATTGAGATATTTAGGCTCTATTGTCCAAAATGATGGTGAAATAGAGGAGATGTTATTAGTAGAATTCAAGTTGGATGGTTGAAGTGGGAATGCATCGGCTATTATGTGATAGAAAAGTTCCACTTAAACTTAAGGAAAAATTTTATAAGATGGTGGTAAGACGCAATGACTTATGGTGCGAATGTTGGCCAATAAAAGAGAAGCATAAGACTAAGTTAAGTGTTACGAGAGATGAGGATGCTTTGGATGAGTGGCCTTACTCTTAGAGATAGAATGCAAAATGAGTATGTTGGAAAAAGTTGGAGTAGCTCAGTGGTAGATAAGATTAGGGAGAGTCGCCTTAGATGGTTTGGCCACATAAAGCGTCGGTAGTCCAGATGACGATTAGGAGAGTAGATGCATTAGATTTGCCTTATGTTAAGAAAGGTAGAGGTAGACCTAAAAGACTTGGTTAAGATGTATAAAGAATGATCTTAGTATACTTGAATTAGATGAGAATTTGACACATAATAGGGCACAATGGAGACGAAGGATTCATGTAGCCGACCCCACCTAGTGGGATTAAGGCTTGTTGTTGTTGTTGTTGTTGTTGTATAGATTAAAGAAGATAATATCATAAATATATGAAAATATTAAGAAAACGAGTACAACTACTTAAATTAAATTAAGTAATTCATTAAACTTAATATTAATATATGTTAATTTTCCTTAAAGTTAGATATTAACATTTTGAATTTATAAAAATATTATTTTATGGGTAATCCAAACTTCAGATATGCTACCAATCTAATCTTATAACTTATATATCTTCTGAACATCACATTAATTAATAATGAATTAAAACATGACAATCAATCATCACAACTATTTTAACAGATTCAAGTGATGGATCAAATTTATTTTCATAGAAATATTTGAGTAAATTTAATTATAAACTTACAGGAACGATTATACTTGAGCTTAAACTCAAGAAATTTTATTTGATAATCTAAACTCTTAATCAATGGATTAAGATGTCTTGCAATTAAATTTATTCAAAACAAACAACTTGATAGAAGGAAACACATAAATCGATCAGCGATAACTAATCAAATCATATTTTAATGCCGATTATAATGGAAGGAGCAAGCGCAGCAGCATCAGTCGTCGAATTGAAGAGAGAAACTTGTAGGTCTCATAACGTATCACACAGCTGCTACCGAAAATACGACATCCCTCTTGATTTCTGCAGTTATACAACATGAATTCCAATGCAATTTCGAGGCACTCATTGCATGCAGATTCCCAAAGATCTTGCGTGCACTGCGCCATTCCATAGACTGTTAACTTCTCGTTCACATAATTCTCTCCATAGCTGAATTTCTTCCTTCCTGCCGCCGTTTCCGGCAATACCACCACCATCAACTCGTGCACTGCTTGTATAAAAGCCTTGGGATTTACGGCAAAAATTTCTGAATACCACAATTCAACGAAGTTTTTGTCGGGCTTGCCGAGGAAATTATCGGTGTCGTAGCCGAGGAAGCAATCCTCATACCATATGCGAGATTTCGCTGCATAAGGACAAGCTGATCGGATCTTCTGAGCGGCGTTGGTGATGCAAGCGAAGCATGCTTCCACGCTCAAGTCTCCTTGGCATCGTGTGACGCCATAGACAGTTTCGCAGCTATTGGTGGCATAGGAGGAGATGGCATAGCCGTGAAGAGAACTCTTCGCTACCATATCGAGAAGGACGTTGTTGATGCTGCTCTGCAATATGTTGTTTTGGGTAAAGTTTTTCGCATTGTTGAATTTGTATTAAATCTGTGCTGAGAGTGGAGAGGGAGAAGGACGAGGGAGAGGAAGAAGAGCCGATGGCTTGAGAGCAAAGCCATTGTCACGTAGATTGATCAGCTTCTGTGTTCTTGAGTTCTGGCTGGTCTCCTATCTTGCTCTTTGCATGTGAGAGAGAGAGAGAGAGAGGAGCCGGCTCTCACGATCAATGGAGACAAATTATGAGAGCAACTTGGAGAGATAATTTGTAATGCCTTCTCGCAATCACGGTCTATTATTGGAGAAAATATTACGTCCGAGTCGCATTAGCTTTGTGGGACTCCAATCTCGACAGCGTGTCCATAGTTTTTTTCCGTTTTAGCTTAACGGTATGGCGGACGGCCACGCCGTTTATCCTGGCACCAGCCTCATTCAAACAACGGAGAAGAAAAACGAGACGGGCGTCGTTCAACATTCCTCCCGCGTATGACAATTTAGGGCTTTCTCCGCTAGCTCAGCTCCCGCTCTCGATCGGCAAACGTCCGGCCGTCGCTCAGTGGTTTGAACGAGTCTTGTGAATAACTTCCATTGAGGTTTTGTAGGCGACTACATGAGGTATTTACACCTGTGTTTCCGAACTTTAATGAATTTAGGGTTTTATCTATTCTTCTCACCGTCCAGTATGTGAACATTTTAGAACATTTGAGTTCTTTAAATGAATGGGATGTATTTTAGTAATTTTTGGAGATGTTTTGCATGTGTACTCTCTGTCATATCAAATTATTTTTCAAATTTTTGAGCGATGCTTTATTGAAATGTTTAGTATATCACATGGTAAGATGTTTGGTCATGTTTCAAGATGAATTCTGTGGCCTTATTAGGGGTGATAGTATGTTCAGTCGATGGAATTAAAATTACGTGGCGATTTCTACATGGACTATCACACTCTCATGAGTCTGAGCATCTTGGTCATTTCTTTCCTGTTTCTTTGGCTTGTTTGGAGGAAATTTGTTCATTGCAATCCATCAGGAATAATTTGGAGGCTGTTTGGTTGGGCTTTTAGTATTATTTTGCATCTGTAATCTATGTACTCTCTTGAGAGTACATATGCTTCTGTGGACATTTTTTCCAGTTTCTTTCTTTGGCCTGGTTGTTCAGATTATGTTCATTACATTCCAGTGGAAGTAATTTGGTGGCTGTTTGGTTGGTTTAGTAGTATTATTTTGCATCTTTACTCTCTTGAGAGTACAGATGATTTTGTGGATATTTTTTCCAGTTTTTTTGGCCTAGTTGTTCAGAGTCTGTTCATTACAATATATTGGAAGCAATTTGGTGGCTGTTTGGTTGATTTAGTAGTATTTTTTTGCATCTATACTCTCTGTACTCTCTTGAGAGAATGATGATTAGTTCTCTTTGGTTGTTGATTTTGTTTATTACATTTCAATGGAAGCAATTTGGTGGCTGTTTTGTTGGGTTAGAAGTGTTATTTTGCATCTGTATTCTATGTACTCTCTTAAGAGTACAGATGATTTTGTGGACATTTTTTCCAGTGTTTTTGGCCTGGTTGTTCAGATTATGTTTATTACATTACATTGGAAGCAATTTGGTAGGATGTTGGATGGTTTAGTAGTGTTATTTTGCATCTGTACTCTCTGTACTCTCTTGAGAGTACATATAATTTTGTAGTTATTTTTTCCTGTTTCTTTGGCCTGGTTGTTCAGATTATGTTCATTACATTCCAGTGGAAGCAATTTGGTGGCTGTTTAGTTGGTTTAGTAGTGTTATTTTACATCTGTACTCTCTGTACTCTCTTGAGTACTGAGATAATTTATTGACATTTTTTCTAATTTCTTTGGCATGGTTGTTTAGAGTCTGTTCATTACATTACATTGGAAGCAATTTGGTGGCTGTTTGGTTGGTTTAGTAGTGTTATTTTGCATCTATACTCTCTGTACTCTCTTGAGAGTATATAAGATTTATGGACATTTTTTCCAATTTCTTTGGCCTGGTTGTTCAGATTTTGTTTAATACATTACATTGGAAGCAATTTGGTGGGATGTTGGTTGGTTTAGTAGTGTTATTTTGCATTTGTACTCTCTGTACTCTCTTGAGAGTACAGATAATTTTGTGGATATTTTTTTCAATTTCTTTGGCCTGGTTGTTCAGATTATGTTCATTATATTACATTGGAAGCAATTTTTGTGGGATGTTGGATGGTTTAGTAGTGTTATTTTGCATCTGTACTCTCTGTACTCTCTTGAGAGTACAGATGATTTGTCGACATTTTTTTCCAGTTTCTTTGGCCTGGTTGGTCAGATTATATTCATTACATTACATTGGAAGCAATTTGGTGGGATGTTGGATGGTTTAGTAGTGTTATTTTGCATATGTACTATCTGTACCCTCTTGAGAGTACAGATGATTTTGTGGATATTTTTTTCTGTTTCTTTGGTCTGGTTGTTCAGATTCTATTCATTACATTATATTGGAAGCAATTTGGTGGCTATTTGGTTAGTTTAGTAGTGTTATTTTGCATCTGTACTATATGTACTCTCTTGAGAGTACAGATGATTTATGGATATTTTTTCTAGTTTTTTTGGCCTGGTTATTCAGAGTCTGTTCATTACATTACATTGGAAGCAATTTGGTGGTTGTTTGGTTGGTTTAGTAGTGTTATTTTACATCTGTACTCTCTGTACTCTCTTGAGAGTACAGATAATTTTGTGAATATTTTTTCCAGTTTCTTTGGCCTGGTTGTTTAGATTATGTTCATTACATTACATTAGAAGTAATTTGGTGGGATGTTGGATGATTTAGTAGTGTTATTTTGTATCTGTACTCTCTGTACTCTCTTGAGAGTACAAATAATTTTATGGATATTTTTTCCTGTTTCTTTGGCCTGGTTGTTCAGATTATGTTCATTACATTCTAGTGGAAGCAATTTGGTGGCTATTTTGTTGGTTTAGAAGTATTATTTTGCATCAGTACTCTCAGTAATCTCTTGAGAGTACAGATGATTTTGTAAATATTTTTTCTTGTTTCTTTGGCCTGGTTGTTCAGATTATGTTCATTACATTCCGGTGGAAAGCAATTTGGTGTTTTGTTTGTTGGTTTAGAAGTGTTATTTTGCATACTCTCTTGAGAGTCTGAGATAATTTAATGGATATTTTTCTATTTTTTGGCAGTTGTTGATTATGTTCGTTACGACTTTTCATTTTGAAGTTTACAATGTCAGGAAAAGGATAACTTGAGATGCAGACCCTGCCGTTAGAGCGGTGTTGATAATATTAAACGATTCTTGATGAAGTCATTAACATTTTAAAGAGGCTTCATCGTATCAATTCATTAAACTCCGAAATTGACAAGACTCAATAGCCATTACCTCAATCCTCTTCTTTGGGAGATAAAGAAGCTTTCTTCTCGGGTGGCGTGCATTCCTTTCACCCCCAATGAAGTTGCAGTAATTGTAGGGATGCCAAACAGAGGGGTGAAGGTCTTATGACAGAAATCCCCGTTGTCGCAGTTCAGTTCAGTGGACTATAAGACTATGCTTGAGCATGTGGATAGCTCGTTTCCTGTGGTACAATTTGTATAGTTGTACATATGTTTTCTGCTATCAAATCTTTTTTTTGTATATCACAACTATAGGGTGACATCGTAATTGATTGCCTACGCCAATGACATAGATAAATTTCTTTGAATACAAGCGAGGCCATGCTTTCTAGTTTCATAATTTGATGGTATTACATCAAAGATTCATACCGAGGACACGGGTACATGAGTGGATTTGTCACTCTTCTTATGGTATATTTTATATCTTCGATTTTGTATTATTTGATGCATTAAAGTTAACTTACATAAATATTAATTGTAGATCTGGGCACAGCACATATCATGAGTATCTCTCCATTTTGCAAAAGCGTCTGCGATGGTAAAAATAAAGTTTCGGATGAATCCTTCATTGGTTTAGGAGGACACCATGTGACATATATAATAATATCACTTAGTTCTTATAATTATGTATTTATTTATGTTGTAGTCATTCATTTTCTTATCGGTTTAACAGTGCCTTTCATTGAGGACATATCAAGAGGAGACATGGCTCCTTGAATCATTTTCCCGCCCAACATGCGGTACATGTTGAGAGATATGATCCCATTCTAAGTCCGAGTTCACCCCATTGAATCTCCATATGTCTCTCCTCGATATTCTCCCCATCCATGTATCTGCGCCCTCTGCCCACAGAAGGCTCTGCGGTGGAGATGATACTTGTAGGTTTTAGGGACTTGAAAGATATAATATCTTCTTTTCAAGCAACAATGATAGAGAGAATGGATGGGATTGATTTACGGGTTCTTGTCAGGAGGTTCTTATTGCACTGGTCCTACCATCCATCCTGTGGAGGCAACCATGCTATGGATACTTCCACTTGGGAAGGCTGCTTTATGGATACTTCCACTTTGGGAAGTGCGCCTGTGGATACCACTGGGAAGCCCCTGAGGTAGCCTTCACCAGGGAAGCCCCTGTTGAGTCTACCATAGGGGAAGCTATTGTGGAGGCCTCCAATGCACATGAAGATGGTCCAAAACCTTTAATCGGCAGCATTGAGCATGGTGTGAAAGCTTGACAGATAAGGATGAGAAAAGCTATTAATTCCCCCTTCACACACACTTACAGGAAGTCACGAGCAAGAATAAGTGATGTGGTGGCCTCCACTCAAGATGAGAAGCCTACAGTAGAGGTATTAAGTTACTTTCTTTTAAATTTGAGATAATAAAAATATATTTTACTAAATTTTTTATAGGTTTAAAGATGAGAGCGGAAGGTCGATTACCCTAGGCTGCATCATTGTGGTGGAGGAGCATCAGTCGAAGGTATGAATCATCTCAGTAGATCGATCCTTAATTCATAGTGAATCTAGCTCTTCATCACTAACTTTGGTCATAATTTTATTGCGTGAGGCACATCATTTTATTGAGTTCTCATCTGAGCTATTTTACTGGCCGATGCTCCATCTTATTGACGTCATGCTCCGTTGAGGACAAGTAAGTCAATCTTCAATTAGCTCCTTCATACATAAAATAACCTATTCATTTAATTAAGATCACTTTAAAATATTTATTATCACTTGCGGTGATACAGTATTTACAGCTGGGAATATCATTATTGCGAGGCGGTCGATGAGTTCGACGGTCAATATCTCTCAGATGCACACATTGATGCCTTCACCTTCTTATTGGCCGAGGAGTACTCGCTCTGTCCGGAGCTGTATGTCCCCTATTTGTACATCTCATGCTTGCACTGGGTAAGTTACCCCACAAATATGCAGGGTATTACAATTCAATCATTATTTGTATAGATGGAAACTATAATTTATAAATGTTTTCTTCTTTTCTTACAGAGCTATGCAAAATATGGCCTACACAAGGAAAATAAAATGTTCATCCATGTCACTGTGACGTGTGTCAAATTTACTACTCTTACTTCCAATTATAGATAATCAACTTGGACACTCACGGTTGGGTATATTAAGCTAGTCGATATTTTTATGACTCATTACCAAAACCAACCCATAAGGCCATTCTTCCGAGATTGTAAGAGTTATTTTCAATTTGGTTTCCGTGGCGATTTTTAACCCCTTTATACTTCTTGCTTTTGATCAAATTACTTATTGAAGATTGGTCTTTTTGGCGATCCCACAAAATGGCCAATCGAAATGGTGAGTGGTACAAGATAATGAGTGTTATCGGGATGTTTGTCTGCAAGAACATGGAGGCAGTAATTAGGAAATCCCCACTTAACTGGGATGATCACCAAGATTGGCCTAAGAAGATGAATTGCTTTATGGAGTTACCTTATCTTTTGTTTGGGAATGAAACAAAGCTAAGAACTACATTTAAAGTTTGATAAGTAGGAAATAATTGTACAGGGTATTTCATTTTTTTTCAATATTATTTGGTAGAAAACACCAAGTTGGTTGATAAGTAGGAAATATTATTTTTTTTCAATATTATCTATGCTTAGTTTGGATCTTTTATTATTCGTTTGTACTCTCTGTGTTGTTTATGCTATCTGTGCTCTCTATCTCTCTCTCATCTGTATTTTTTTAACTGTTTTCCCAATTCCACTTTTGCTTTGCAGGACAAAGAGGAATTCTTCACTATAATCTGTTTTTTCTCAATTCCCTTTTTATGAGTTTTAAAGCGGTTTGCATGTTTATACTCTATTACTCTCTCTCTCTTTGTACTCTCTACTCTACTCTCTCTTTGTACTCTGTACTCTCACAATTTATATCATATTTTAAATTGATCAAATGAAAAGGTAAAGCTAAAATTTACATTATCTCGAGTTTGGTTGGTGGTAATCTATATGATTACTTATATATATGTAGCATGAAAGGTAACTCAAATGATAAATATTTTTAGATGACAATATTACAAAATTCAATTATTTTGATATGAGAATACTATAAAAGTTTATTAAGAATTGATGTATTATATTTTTTTTAAATAAAATCAATAGTTTCGAGATTTATCCTATCTTAAATATTTTTTTTATCATATTTTAGAGAGTGTAACCTCCAAAATGAGAAAAAATATGATACATATTATGCTAAGATGAGACTAATTTTATCATTCATATGATTGTTTTCATCCATCATTTTTATCTCTTAACATAAATAAAATATTCAATATGAATCATATGCATATTATAACTATATTATTTATCTAATAATTTAGTTATATTTATCTTTAAAATTAATTAAATTATACTTTTTTTAATTTAATTAAAGATAGTGAAATAAAAATATAAATAATAAAATTAGCCACTTCATAATACAAAATATCGTCGATGATGCGACTTACCAACGTGTTTTCAGAATAAATAATAAAATTAGCCACTTATATATTTGAAGATGATGAATTTTTTCAAATAATGTAATAACTGAAAGTGTCATCTGAATTAAATTAATATCATTGATAAATTTATAAATAATTACTAAATTAATATCGTCAATACTAATATAATCGTCATCACAGATTTTTTTTTCTTCTTCATAAAATGTAGAGTACTTTATAGAGTACATATATCAAACTATGTAATGCTCCAATGGAAATCATCTCATTCTTGTAAGCAAGGTAGACTCATCAATCAAATCTAATTTGGTAAAATATAGAGATTTAGTTACAGTCTAAGTATTACAATAATAGTACATTTCAGAATAAAGCTGCTCAAGAAGAAGAAAGTCATCGACAAAAAAAAATGATTGCTGCACGGAGCATGAGAAGGTCATCTAATACTCTGAGGCAGACTTCCTACCAATCCATAGGTGAGCGGTGTTCTGTTAAGTAAAAGAAAGTCATCTTTCTAAAGCTTTGCAAAATGATTGCAGTCGAAGAACACATAACTAAATGATATCAAGCATTGAAATATGTAATAATATCCATCATCAACTTTGTACCCTTGATGATGATTGTTGAGCTCGAGTTGAATTCCTGAGGTAGAACATCGTATGAGTTAATGATTTTTAACAGCATCGATGTGTGCTATTCTGTGTGTACCTCTAAAAAACACTCTGGCATAATAGAGAAAGGTGTTGCAAGGGGTGACGAAACACGTTACACTATCAGTTTAAACTTTGGTTTCTATAACAAAAAAATATGATGGTTTGAAGATTAGCAGCAATGTTTTAAATAATACAAATTAAGAGGCAAATAGAGAATTACTCTTGGCTTTCTTGGATCTCTCTCAATATCCCTTAAACCTTACATTGGAAACACCCTTTGGACGTTGCTTTACTGGATCCTTCAAGATGTCTTTTCCCTTGTCTGCTGCAGCTGACTTCTTCTTCTTAGCTTTCATCGGTGAGAATTCCCACTTAGTATAATCGACATCATCATTATAGTTTTTTAAGGATTGAAGCATATAGTCCTCTCTCTATTACCACGTCGACACTTATTTGATATGCATATCGACTAACGTGGTTCTAATGTCGGTAGCATTTCCATCATTGCCTTGACATCTCTTAATTTTTTCACTATCGATGTAACTATCCCTCTTTGCTCTGGTAGACCATCGCATGAGAAGATACTTATCCAGAATGCACACTAAATCTTCCTGACTAAGAACTCTGATACAATGGGCATAAAGTAATCCCATCATTTCAAATTTCTTACAAGTACATGTTACATCTAGGGTAGTCCCATCGAAATGGACAATCCATATTTTGGACGAATTTTTATTCTCTAAGTTTCTCACCAAATACTCCATGGGGCTGTCATTTGACACAGTTACTGATAGGCCTCCAACTCCATGAAAAAATTCTTCCTCAAACATAGTATATGCTTTTTTTTTGTATAAAACATAGCTTATTTTAGAATTGAATGGTCTTAACAACAGAACAATCGATGGCTTGAAGTCTTCGTCATGTTCATTCCGGTGCCATGTCTCCATAACCTTCTCCAACCCCAAGAAACAATCTGTGAGCGAACTTGTTGGTTTAGAGATTCTGTGACATACGTTGTTCATTGACTCACTACGTTGCGTTGACAAGATGGACATGCAGAATGAGTCTTTGCTAAATGGATTGGACCACTTGGATCTAATTTTATAAAGCTCAGACAGCCAAGGATGATCATGCAAATTGCCTTCTTCTAGTATGGCAGACCAAGCTTCTTCAAA
Source organism: Cymbidium sinense (assembly GCA_021442155.1). NCBI lineage: Eukaryota > Viridiplantae > Streptophyta > Magnoliopsida > Asparagales > Orchidaceae > Cymbidium > Cymbidium sinense. The sequence continues at coordinate 27,391,113 of CM038231.1, forward strand.
CTCTTCCTCTGAGTAACATTTTCTCATGCATGCATAAAATAGCCCTTGTACCCTCTTATTATTATTAAAGCAGTGAACTTTGGAAGGAGCTTTTTTCGAAATATGCCATTGGCTCAACCTATGATGAGTATGCAGTAATACAATTTCGATAGCTCATGCCATAGCCTGATCTTGATCAGTGAATATTATTATAGGATGTCTGTCACCCATCAACCGAAGAAATGTCTGGAATAGCCATAAGAATGACTCAATCATCTCTTCTGATAAAAAGGCTACTCCAAATAACACATTTTGCCAGTGATGATTCACTCCAATAAGAGGGGCACAAACAAGATTATATTTATTGAGTCGATAGCTTGTATCAAAAATTATCCCATCACCAAAACAGTCATATTCTATCCTAGACATGTCATTGCTCCATAAAAACTTATTAAGCAATTTGACTCATCAACTTGTACATCCCATGCAAACATCCTGTCCACTACTTGCCTTTCCTTGAACAGCTATATTAATGCATTACTGTCACCATTCACAATCCTCGATCTTTTCTCTTTCTGAATAAAATTGAAAGCATCTCTTTTTGTGAATCCAATATTCTCTACACCACCACCTCCTCACTTAGATAGCTGAATGCATCAGTTGCTCTAATTCCGGCCTTTATCATTGTCATCAACACGAAGCCTTTTCATCGCTAATGCATTTGTGTGATCTGAGAAGATGTAGGTTAGCAGGCTTTGCCAATGAATGATTATGACTTTCTATATATTTTTTAACCATCCAGTTCCCGTCCAAGTCAACAGAGAATCTAATCATGGCGGACACATGCATCCTTGTTTTCTAGAATTTTGCTAAGCCATTTGGACTGGCAGATTTCTTCCGACCTGCTTTTGCATATAAAAAATCTTTTGATTTCAATTTCTTGGAGTTTGGCCAATAACTAGTATGGTCCTTCCAAACTGAAGCGGTTTGATGTCGTAGTCACGAGATCATACTCGTTTCATTCTGTGGTACCAAGGAGTTTCCCAAATTTGGTTCATTAGACATCACGACTTCATCATCGCACTACTCATTGACCGCATTCACTGCAGCTCCACATAAATGTGACATGTAAAATAGCTCCACAAATAAACATATTCCCCAAACGGACAAAGAAAGGAGAAAATGAGCCAAATATAGAGAATGAGATGCAAAATAATCCAAACATCCCACCAAATCTTCCAATGTAATGTAATGAAGATAATCACAAACAACAGCCAAAAGCTGGAAAAATGTCCATAAAATCATCTATAATCTCAAGAGAGTATAGAGAGTACAGATGCAAAATAACACTACTAAACTAACCAAATAGCCTCCACACAAGTAAAGAAATCATCATAGAAACATAAACAGTATTATAACAAGTTACCCATGAGTGCAGAGAGTATAGAGAGTATAGAGAGTACATAGAGTGCATAGAGTACAGAGGGGGCAGTCTTCTTGCTCAGTAAGGCTTCTTTTGCTTTGTATTTTTTACCTTCAATATGCTCTTTAAGGGCTTCCTCACTGGAAGTGCTAACCTCACAGATAGCACATTCCCTTTATGCCATAAGACCTCCCTCTGTTTGGCATCTCTATTATCACTGCAACTTCATCGGGGGTGATGCTCTTTAAGGCTTCTTTTGCTTTCTATAAGGCTTCTTTTCCTTTGTGTTTTTTACCTTCAAGATGCTCTTTAAGGGCTTCCTCACTGGAAGTGCTGACCTCATAGCACATTACCTCTATTCCATAAGACCTTCTCCCCTCTGTTTGGTATCCCTACAATTACTGCAACTTCATCGGGGGTGAAAGGAATGCACTGCCCACCCAGAAAGAAAGCTTGCTTCTCTATGTCCCAACAAGACAGGATTGAGGTCATGGCTATTGAGTCTTGCTGAATTTCATGGAGTCTAATGAATTGATGCAGATGAAGCCTCTATAAAATGTCAATGACTTCATTACTAAAGAGTGCTAAGAATGTACAGAGAGTACAGATGCAAAAATCCCCTAGAAACCATCCAAACAGCTGCCAAATTGCTTCCAACGGAATGTACTCAACAACGTGCCAAAGAAACTGAAAACATATAATCATATGTACTCTCATGAGAGTACAGAGAGTACAGATGTAAGAAAATACTAACAAATCAACCAAAAAGCCTCCAAAATGTACCTAATGAACATATCTAAACAGGCCAAAGAAACAGACAAAAAATGACCAAATAGCTCTGTACCCTCAGGAGAGTACAGAGAGTAGAGAGTATGAGAGAGAAAGAGAATAGAGAGAGAACATGATGTAATGAAAATAATCTCAATAAACCAAGAAATTGGAGAGAAAAATCATCTCAGTTCTCTGATGCAAAATAACACTAAAAAAATAACCAAACAGCCTCCAAATTTTTCCTCATAGATTGTAATGAACATATTCCAAACAACGAACCAAAAAAAATAACCCAAATGATCGTAATTCTGGAGAGTATGAGAGTCTGATAAATCCTTAAACCATCCAAACATCCCTCAAAATTGCTTCCAGTGTAATAAACATAATTTGAACAATCAGCCAATGAAACCGGAAAAATGGTAAATTATGTACTCAAGAGAGTACAGAGAGTACAGATGCAAAATAATACTAAAAAAATCACCAAACAGCCTCCAAATTATTCTTGATGGATTTTAATAAATATATTTTCTCCAAACATGGCACACAAAGTAAAAAAATTTGCCCAAAATGCTCTATACTCTTAAGAGAGTACAGAGAGTATAGAGAGTACAGATGAAAATCTCCCATAAAGATTAACCAAACAACCACAAAATTGCTTCTAATGGAATGTAATCCCATATTCTCTTCATCTAGGCAAAATAAACTGCAAAAATATTCAGAAAATCATCTATACTCTCATGAGTACATGCAAAAATCCTTCAAAATAAGCAAAGTCCTCTTGCAAAGAACTCCAAACAGTGTAGGAAATATACACTAAATAAAAGAATTTCAAGGAATAACACAACCAAACCGTAAAAAAATTGTACGTATACAACGATTGAGAAAAATTACCGAAATTTTTATTTAATACATCCTCGCCTATTTCCTCAAGGCCTCGTTCTCCATCTTCATGGTTCTTTTCAGAAAAGGAAATGAGAAAATCTCTTTCTCTTTCTAAGTTCGGTTTGCAAGAAAAAAATACACCCTAAACCCTAAATCTAGATATATATTTCTTTAAATTCCTCTGCTCATTCCAACGATGCTTCTTCTCCCACTTGAACGAGGCGGCCGTCGCTGGATAAACGACGTGGTCGCCGATTCTGCTAGTTAATAAACGGGAAAAAACTACGGACACGTCAGTTGATTGAGTCCCGACGTAAAGCTACGCGGACTCGATGTAATATTTTTCTCTCATTAAATAAAAAAATAAAATGTAACAACATGAATGATGTAATGTAGAACATGCATTTCTTAAATGAAAGTTTTTCATACCTATTATACAATTTTTTTTATATTTACACATTTAATACTTAAAATTTCATATTTATATTTATAATAATTTAATTTTAAAAAATATAAAGATATAGTATATTTTAGATAATATCAAAATTTTGAATATTTGCATATAAATATCAAAATTTTAAGTGAGATATACAAATATAAAAAATTATATAATACTTAATTTTTTAAAAAAACTAAGACATACAAATGGTTGCCCTACATTGCATAAAAGAGTATATAAAAAAATTAAGGGGAATTATCTCGTACCACCCAAAATTAGGTTTTTACATATCTAACACTTAAATTAGAATATTTACAAACCTAATGCTTAAAATTTATTTTTCTCTTCAAAAATTATCACTTTTCATCTTCTCTCGATATCTAGAGTGATTCTGTACTCTCCAACTTCATTCAGAGGTCGCATGATGGTTCTATCTCATACTGAATGTTTGCTAGAACCTATCTTCTTCGGTAGGGTTGCAAACGAATCGAGCCGAGTCGAGTATATATGTGTTCAGGCTTGAGCTTGTTTAATATTATTGAGTTCGAGTTGGATTCGAGCTTTTAAGAACAATATTCAAGCTTGAGCTTGTTTACCATTATCGAGCTCGAACTCGATTCGAGTTTGTTCATGAGCTTCATTCAAATTGGATTATCGAGCTTGTTAACGAGCATCTTGTTTAATAAAATAAATAAGCTTTCATCAAGCTTTGATCGAGCTTGTTCACGAACAATTTGTTGAGAAATATACATGTACTGTAACAATTAAAGTTAATTAAACCAAAAAATAATAATAATTTAAATAATACTCTTTAAAAATAAGCATTAATTGAGTCGTAATCTAGTCATAATCGAGCTCTTTAGCAAGCTTGTTCATGCGCTTTAAACGATAATATTCATGAACATAAATGAACCGAACGACAAGTTGTTTAAGCTTGTTCATTTAGAAATTGAGTATTTAAAAAACTGTTCAAGTTCAATCACGAGTAGCTTGTCGAAGGCTCGGTTCATTTGCAGCCCTATTCTTCGGCAAAGTTAGGTGCCAACGTGGTCATTTGAAGTGCCCTAACTGCCCTTCTATGATCTCCTGCTGAAATTTACCTTCTTCTACAAGATGGGGTGAAGTGCTATATTCTCTGATGAAGTTGCGTGAGCCGCTCTATTGTCCGATGAGGTCGCATGAAGAATTAAGAAAAGTTTGATGTCCTCTTTTAGAATAGTTCTTTTTTTCTTTGGATCTATAGAAATGTTAGTTATAACTTTTAAATTTCTTCAAAATTATTTTCTTTTTTCTGCGACTTTATAAATAGCCACGTTTTTCTTATCCTCCAGATTTCCCAAATCCCCATTTATGGATAATTATTTTTGAAGTTGTTATGTTTAATTTTTTCTTCTAAAATAGAGTTTCTTTATTAGATGAACTTAAGAAATGCATGCTTTGTCATTGCTGGATTTGTATGTGAACCTGCAAATATGGATATGAGGGGAAAGGAGGAGGGAAGATTGATGTAGATTAGTTTACCTTTGTCGGATATTATTGCAAGAGAAGAAGTCGAAAACTGTATTAGAAAACTACATGTTGGCACCCTTCTATTTGTTTAGTTTGCAGGCTTATCTTTTCTATGTTTATATACTTGTCTAGTTTCTAAAATCTGATTTGTTATGTTCAGTAATAAGGAAATTAAAGATCAAGAAAAGCTTGCAATCAGGTTGTTAACAATCTGAAATAGCACCCTTAGTTTATAAATATGTTTAGATTTGTTTTTTATTTGCTATTCTGAAATCTGATTTGTTTCTTCTTTTCCAAATATGTATTTATTTGTTAAAATGTTGCTAACATGCATATATTAATGAATTTAACAGATTATGTAAACTCAGAGAATGAGTTCAAGTAATTCAATGGTATCAAGGGGCAGTGCTGAATATAAAGTTTATTGTAGATGTAACTTATTATTATTGTAGTTAAGATCTTCTTAATGTGAAGTAGCTTGAAGGATTGAAGCTTGTTAATTTTGATGATGTATTAAGTGAGGATATTTTGAAGTAACTCTTGTAATCTCAACCTTCTTAATATAGCTTTGTATTAAAGTTTGTGTAATATATCTGTAAAGTATCTATTATTTATTTGAATATCTATTTGTTAAATTGCAGCAGTTGAATGAATACTTGAAAATCTATTTTTATTGAAGTTTGAGGGATGAATCCTTGTATGAATACCATTAAGCTCCAGGAGTTACGTTACGTCATTTGAAAATTTATTTTTAAAAACTGTTAATCTCCAAGCATTGCATCAACCAGAATATGGCTCAAGTTGAAATTTGAGTGCAACTGTAAAGCCCTTTTCATGTAGCTGCAAAACCAAGTGATGACCGAGTGTTGCTAAAGAAAAACAAGACAGTTTTGTTGTGGATTCTAACCTCAAGTGGCTTTCTGTTGACTCCGTCGGTAGACGAAACGCTACATTGTTCAACATGCGTCGTAGTAATAAAATGGTTAACTATTTACTGAGATGTTCTAACAGATTGCTAAAGAAAAAACCAAGTGATGACCGAGTGTTGCTAAAGAAAAACAAGACAGTTTTGTTGTGGATTCTAACCTCAAGTGGCTTTCTGTTGACTCCGTCGGCAGATGAAATGCTGCATTGTTCAACATGTGTCGTAGTAATAAAATGGTTAACTATTTACTGAGATGTTCTAACAGATTTGTTAATTTGCATGACCTATAACGTATATAGGAATTTACGTGTAATTCTTATAGCATCCCGTACTTGGATAAGAAATGTTACAAAATCATAAATTTACAGATGAAATAATTTAAATTTACCATAGATATTCGACTCTAATTTGATATCTCTTCGTCGGCTCGCCACCTATCTCTCCGACGAAGAGAGTATAATTTAAAATATAGGTGTAATTTTCAGAAGGCAGATGAATAGTAGATAAGACACTACCCAGAGATTTCGTTCTCATTTTGTGAGAACTTTAGATGTGGTTCCAGGTTTCTTATAGGCGCAAACACCCATAGTAAATTACCCCCCTCAATGTTGAAAGAGAATTTTCGATTAAGGCTAGTTATATCGCTAGTGTAAGCGTATAGGAAGACATGTAGAGTTTCATAATTTAGAATTTATGAAATTCATTATATTTAATTTAAATCGGATAGTTGGGGGAACGATGACACGGTCGATCTAGATCTTATGGTTTCGTCATCCGTGGTCCCTAGTCTACTTAGTGAGAGGAGGTAGTCGACCCAACCTGACTGAAGGATCCTTATCAGCAACACATGGGTTACGTCGTCCAAGAAATCCTTGTAGACTTGGGCTGGTGTTTGTCTAAGGAGACATGCTTAAGTCTACCTTAGTTAACAAAGGGCTTTTTGCCCAATCAAGTATACCCTATAGTTCATAACTCAAAGGGCGGAGCCATTGGGGAGCATACGGGCTGCAGTCGTGACCATAATATAGTGGGGACATTTGGCGACAACCATCCGGTCAGAGGACTCTGGTCGTAACTGCATCATGTGGAGCCTACTGGCCAAACCACGCAGTCAGAGGACACGGGTCACGTCTTTGCTGACATGAGATTATTTGAGAGTAAACATAGTTGTGTACTTGATTTGACTTTGGCTCCTTTGTGAGTTAGGGTTTTCTTAGTTTGTCACCTTTAACAAACTATTGCGGAAGGTGAGTTGAATTTTTTTGGCTTTAAGTTTTTAATATTGAATTTCATTTTGACATTTATAACTTAGTGATTTACATGATTTCATGTTTATATTGATATTTTAATTTGATTTGAGCCTACAAGCATATTTTGATGGTAATTATCCCCTCCGGTTGAAATCTTCATTCAACACAGCCATCATCGGGTTGGTTGATTGATTGAATCAAATATATTTAAGAACTTTAGATCTTTTTAGACATTAAAATTTACACTATAAATCTTTATGTCCGAGCACATGCAGGTGTATCTAAGAATGCCTTAATTAACGCCTTCTGTTCACTTATATGATATGTGTTGACCTCCATATTTGTGTCATAAGTCAAGACAAGCCCACAAGCCAAATTGACGATTTTAAGCGCAACAAATCGAAGTTCAAAATGCACTGACGGCGTCACCAAAATGGGAAACGACCTCGATCAATGAACGGATTTTGCCGCCGCGTAACGTGAAGTAATATATAAATATTGCAAACGATCAATTTAAACGCCGAGCTATCAATGTCCACGACGCATAGTCGGTAGGCGCCGACGATGACCAAACGATCTCCGTTCATTAAATTGGTCACGTCGTTAGCTTCAAAATATCAAAATCTATCAAATGAGATTGTCTGCACTCAATTCGGATGAGTCCGTGCAAATGTCGAGTGATTTGAAGTGACAGCGCGTAAATTGCGGCTGAAATACACTACGCCGTCGCCAAAATCAATCCAAATGACCTCCGATCGATGAACAAACTTTTCCATTGCGCTCAAAACGTTGAAATTGATCAGGATATAAATATTGGATGACTGATGAGCAATCAATCAAGCGCTCGAGTGGTCAATGAGTCTACACGCATATCGAGGTCATGAGGCATCGATGAGGATCAAATGACCTCCGTTCACAAAATTGATCATGTCATTGGTTTTGAAACACCGAAATCTATCAAATAAGACTATTCACACTCAATTGAGCAGTACGCGTCGAGTGGAGCGGCGGCAGCTCATTCGACGAAATTGACTCAATTTGTCTTCGACAAGCGACCTCGATGTGAAACGGATTGCCATTGCGTTCGGAACATCGAAATATCCTTGAATCAACATATATATATATATATATTGACCATATAATCATGTCGACATAAAATTCATTTTAAAATTGATTAATATTTGAAAAAATTAATTATAAAAGGTCTATTAATTCCCAATTTTTTTCTGGTGGTTCCTTTAGCAAATGAGCATGAATAAATTTTTAAAATAGGCACATTCTTAATGTTGCGTCTTAGAGAATTTTATTAGGTAGATCACGAGATCTTCATCGTAGCCAAAATTATCCACACACAAGCGGGAGATATGAACACAGGGTTATCGTGGAAAACCCGTTAAGGGAAAAACCACGGCCTTGCCTCAGTAGAACTTTTTTATGTGTTCAAAAGATCTGGTCCTTACTTCGTTAGAAGAAGGTGTTTCTGACAATATTCGAGTGTAGAAAAATACAATATCGGTCAACTCCAACCCAGGGAGAAGTTTCCCAAAAGCGAGAAGGCGATCTTACGGGAGCAACCTCTTGATCTTGAGGAGAAAGGCGGCGGTCTTTTCTAGTCCTGGAGCGATCTCCCCAGGCGAGCTCGATCTTTGGCACTCGGTGATGGCACTAGTGGTGATAGATCGTCGGCGTCAAGGTCGGTGGTTCTCAGAGCTCTCTGGTCTTCAAATCAGATTGCGGTCTCCCCTAAGATGAGAATGAAGCTCTATTTATAGATTTTGAGAGTGGCGGGCCTTGTAATTCGTGAAACTCCAACCACTCCCATGACGGCCCAGTCGATCCCTCGATCGACGGTGTATTTTGATGAGTGCCTTAATGATGTCGAATTGGGTGATCTTGGATTCGTTGGATTTCGGCAGCCGTCGGATAAATATGTCGATTTTGGTGACCATTTGGCGGATCGGGATCCATTTTCATGCTCGATATCGAGTCGATTCGAGCTCGAATCGGACTATGATATTCTTATGTTAGTCTCATCGAGGCTCGATTTGTAAGTTTCTGAAATCGGTGATTAGATCGAAGCATTTACGAAAATGCTTGATAATTAATTTTCGAGGATGTATCGATTTCTATTTTTGGGTGACATTATCTCGATCCAAAATATATATCAAATACTTAAAATAGCAAATTCTTCAATGAAATTTGAGAGTCCATCAAGCGCATTTTGAGATAACAGTCTTCAACCTGATATTATAACTGGAAGGCGATGTAGAGCAAATCGCGCAGGTATGTGTGTGATATTTTGAGGTTGGTCCGGGTCGACGAGTTATCAGCGCATGGCGAGGCCGCGCCCGGATCTTGGCGTCGCCTTACGGCGCCCTGGCTTGTCCCGGGGTTCGGCGGCCGCGCGGATGCGTCATGAGCCGTCGATGGCGTAGCGGCATCGGGCGCGAAGCGACGATCAGATGCTGATGCGGCAATGATCGAGCTGCGAGTCGGGCCGACGGGTTCGTCAGCGGAGTTGAACGGGCCGATAGTTCGACAGTTCACCGTCAGGCCGCGGTTCAGCGCCAGCGGGCCGGAGGATCGACTCGATGGACCAGTTGGCGTGGTAGGCTGCGACCCGTGGGCCGGGAGGCCACGTGGGCAGCGGTTTGACCGTGACCAGGTCGACCGTCATTTGGCGGAACCGCCAGGAGCCAGTTTCGGCCGATGGCAGTCGCGAGCGCTCGTGAAGCGTGGCCTTGTGGCATGCTGGCAGCCTTGTATGGCGAACCAAGACCCAGGGCGGTGATTTAACGTTTTGTGGTTTTTTTTCGCTTTTTCCCCTAGGGGATAAAACCCCCCAAGGTAAGAGAGAAAGGCACACTTTCTCATCTCCTCTTCTCCTCTTGAGTGCATAGCCCTCCCCAGGTGGGAGTTTGGGCACTCTTTTTGGATCCACCCTCACCCCAGGGCAGTGCATAGCCCTCCCCCTGGTGGGAGTTTGGGCACTCTTCTTGGATCAACCTCTACCTCCTCATCTCCACCAAGCCAGAGTGCGTAGCCCTCCCCCTGGTGGGAGTTTGGGCACTCTTCTTGGAATAATTTTCATCTCGATCGTACGAGTTGCCGGTGTTTGTAGATGGGTGAGAATCTTTTGAAAGAGACACGTCCGACCCTTGGAGGCGGCAGGGAACCTTCTAAAATGGGGGAAGATTAGGTGGGGTCGTCGATCACGGAGACACATTGATCGTGCTTGAAAAATATTATTTTAGAATGATTTGGTTCTTAAGTGTCAGAAGAAGTGCGATAGAGCCCAATCTCCGCCGGGTATTTCACCACTTACGAGATGAGTTTGGGCGGGGATTGCGGTTTCCCCATCCCGAGATGATCGCCATTTTGTCGACATCGAGGTTTGCATTTCCAGTTTTGGCGGGGCAATGGCGATCGTGATGGGACTTATAGTCTTTTTTTGGTGCGACGCGACTCTTGATACCTGCGGATGTGCAAGTTTACTGCGATGCACATGGTATTATCACACTGCGAGTCGGCTACTTGACCTCGGGAAGGATCCTCCCAAGAGTTGGGCAAGCGATTCTTTTTTGTGAAGAATGGTGGGGTCTTCTAGAAATGGGTAAAGGCGAGATTTACCCATTCCCCTGAGTTGGTGATGAAGATATCTGGGGAAATTCAGAATTGAAGATCTTGATTTGAGATTGATATATCACAATTTGTCGGGAGGAATCTTTGTTCGGAGCTTTCTATTCATCCGGCGGTCTTATGATTCGTTGAAAGCAACAAAGTGGTTTCGTCTCCCAAGCGTCCTCGGCTTCTTCCGTGAAGGACCCGTCTCCAATAGAGAAGAGGAAAAGAGAGGTGATGGTGATATCGATACCGAAAAAGTGCCCAGTAGTCATCCCCAAGGATCTTCATTCACGAGGGCGTGTTGAATCATTCTGCGTAGTGTCGACAAGAAGCGGTAACAATCCTTCTTGCGTTCATCATCTTTTATTTCCCATTTCCTTGTGCTTAACGTAATTTTTCTTATTTGAATCTTGAAGAAGCAAGAACTTGACTTCAAAATGAACATTGTCTTTGAATGGCGGAATTGAGTTTCCATGAATATAAGAAGCGGTATGTGGAGAAAGTAAAAGAGATGTCGTGTTGGAGAATCAACTTGATGATGAGTGGCCGAGTTGGCGACTCAGCGACTTCTCTTTCTTTTCGTCGAAGTTGGCGGACTGGGATGAATTAGTGGAGGCTAGAAACGAGGTTGGTTGTGCCATGAGGATCTCGAAGATCTTTTGAGAAGGTTTCGGTCTTGAGGCAAAGAACCGAGAGTTACGCCTTTCGAGAAAGAGGCGCCTTATCTCGGGTAGAAGCGGGGCGGATCACGAGCCGTGGAGGACTTCAAGAACTTCGGCGACCTTCAAGAGTATCATCTGAGGATCACGTTGAGGCGAGACCGTGTATGATGTAGAGGTGAAGGCTTTGGGCGGCGGTGTGTTGATGAAGGCTTCATCCGAGGTTTCTTGAAGGGGACACGCTTGGCGTATCATGGTAGGAGGCGGTGTTGAGGTCCTTTCTCCTAGCCTTTCTTCCCAGACCCTTCTAGCGGCAGCGAGGATGACTTAGTTAGTTCTTCATCATCTCTTGAGACCATCAAGGCGTGTAGTTGTAGTTCCTTTATGTTGCATTTGTTGGTGTTGTATATTATTTACGGTTGATTGTACTTGTATTCTGCGAAATATTAACAATCCACAAAATTGTTTGTGAATATTTTGAGTTGTGTGTCAAAGTGTACCGATGATAAAGATTCGCGTAGAAGAGATCATCGAATCCCTTTAGGATAATTCGATCTATTCTAAGGTCATTACGGCGTTACTTGATGACAAACTTGCGGAATATATTTATAGAGGTTCTCTCGAACCTCTCGATCTATCTGGTTGTGTATGGGCGTTTTCGATGATGTTAACGTTATGGAAAGTTGTAGGCGGTCTATAGAGGATTGCCAACTTATCCAAGGTTGTTTATCGAGTGTTCGGCGATGTTAATAGGAAGATCGGTCAATTCACAGGGATCGATCTTACCACGAATGAGATACAACAATAGTTTGTATCTCTTGAGTGGTGTTTTAAAATGCAAGCATAAGCAAGAAAAGTCACAATAAGTATGAGAACTTTAACATAGATAGAAACATAAATCCAAACACCTTGATGCCAAGGTTGGACAATAAGTATGACAAAGCAGTATCGATAAATGTTTAATTCGATAACAACAATTGCAATACAAATATACGATGATAATGTTTTCGCATTCACTAGAATAAAAAAGGCGATACATCTTTGTAGTACGGAGGTTTGTAGAATTCCAGTGCGTGGGAGAGTCTTCCCATACTATCCTTAAGCTTGAGCGTGTGGGGCTTGATTTTAGACACCACCACACGGGCCTTCCCAAAGCGGTGAGAGTTCTATTGTGGGCCTTTTCTGGCTCGAGACTTACGGGCGAGGTTCCCAACAGATATGGTCATTGGCTTTACCCTTAGTTGAAACCTCGAGCAATCCTTTGGCGATAGGAAGCCATTGGTCTTGACATGTCGCGGGTCTGCGGGAGATCAGATGGAATCGCTTATCGTCATTGCGGCATCAAAGTTATGGGTTCTAGGGCTCGGGACCCCGATGTCGCGGAATAATAGCCTCGATTCAAACACAGTTATGCGGCGTTTCTCCGGTAGGGTCCTTGATGTAGTCGGTAAGCCCAAAGAACATTGGATAGTTCTTGACCCATTGCCCCGTGGTTGATCGTGTTTTTAGCCCTTTTAGTATTGTCTGGTGACTTAGTGCGCCCATTTGCACGTGGATGGGATACAGTGTGGATTAACGGATATACTCTAAAGATGTGAATGTCTTTCACGTGAACTGCGTCCCATTATCGGTGATGATTTTTTTTATTCAAAGCGACAAATAATATTTTTCCGACAAATTGCTTGGCATTTGTTTTGGTGATTTTGGCGGTTGACTTCCACCCACTTAGTAGTAATCAGCCAAGATTATGAATTTTTGTTGCCCGGTGGCAATGGGAAAGGGTCCCATTATATCGATCCCCATTGAGCAAGGGCAGCTCTGGATTGTGGTGAGTTCTACTGAGATGGTGTATGAGTGAGATTGGAATGTAAGCGACACTTGTTACACTTCTTTACAAACTCCAATGCGTCCCTTCTTGTAGGCCAATAAAAACCTTGCCTCATGATTTTGAGGAGGGCTTTTCCTCCCAAATGTTCACCACAAATTCTGAATGAACCTCTCGCATTGCATAGTTAGCCTCAGAAGGTGGTAGACACTTTAAGTAGGCCTAAGAAGGCTTGTAGAGTTAGATCGATTATGGTGAAGTTCTGCTCTCTGAGGCAGATAGCATCGGTGGGGTCATTGGCAAGGCCGCTTTGAAGAAAAGGGCATGTCAATCCATGAAGATTCTTTTGGGTCCTCCGAGATTGTATCACCCAAGGGCCTTGAATCGGGAAAGTGGATGTCTCATGTATTTTCTCTTGAAAAGATCTCCTGTCATTGTTGTGGCTAACTTGGAGAGGGCATCTGCTCGCGTGTTATGCTCCCTTAGAATATGAGTTATCTGATGGGTCTCGATTCTGGCAAGAAGTGACTTTGCCAAAAAGGCGGATGCTTGAGCAAGCTGCGGATGATCAGTCTCCTTCAACTGTGAGGCCACAAGGCAGTGAGTTAGATGGCTAAGTTACGGACCTCCGGTCAATGGCGAGCCTTAGTCACTACGAGGGCCTCATTCGGCGACATTATTGGTGGCGGAACTTTTTAGCGGTACTCTAAAGTTATTTTACTTGGGAGATAAGCAAAATTCTGCTCCCGCGGAAGTACACGAGCTCCATCAACATATAATGTCCATTGATTTGTCATGGAGTGATGAATGATCTTGGTGGTGATGGGATGGTACATTCTACAACGGTGAGCACTTGTGACTTTATATCGGGGCGTGGAAGAAAATGGATGTCAAACTCTCCCGCTCGGACCACTTCATCAACCTTCCGGATACATCATTGAGAATAGTTCTTAATGGAAGATGAGTGTAGGCGTTGATGGTGTGGGCACGAAATGCGGTCGCAATTTTAGTGTAGAATGCACTAGACCGTCTTATCTGCTAGTGGATAGCTAGCGTCCTTGATCGAAAGGATTTTCGACATAGTAAATGGGTGGTTGATGAATTCTCCTCGCATATCGACGGACTTACGGCATGAGAAGCGACAAGATAGATATGACTTCTCTCCTTGGATAGGCTTTGATAATAGAGGAAGCTAAATAGACTTCAGTTGCTCAAAAGTAGTCGACATTCATCGTCGGAATCCATTTCCTCGTGCACCCTTAAGATTTTGAAGAATGGTAGATACTTATCTCGGCGGGCCAAGAATGTGATAAAGGCTTCCTTCCGGTCAAGCGTTGGACTTCCTTGATCGTTCTTGGAGGTGACATGTCCTTGAGTGCTTTTATCTTCTCGGGGTTGGCCTCATCCACGAGTGACCATGAACTAGGAATTTCAGAGGAAACTCAAAATGCACTTGCTTGGGTTGAGCCGCATCTTGTATCGAAGAATGTCAAAAGCACTTTGCGGTCGAAATATCTTTGTGATATTTCCAAGCTCTTCACCGACATATCATCAACATACACCTCCATATTGTGCCTATAAGATCCTTGAAGATCTTATTCATAAGCGTTGATATGTTGCTCCGGCATTTTTTAGTCCGAATGGCATGACGATAGCGGTATAGGTACCTTATCGTTTGGAAGGATGTTGCTTCCTCATCTTTTGTTCATCCCGATTTGATTGTAGCGAATAGGCATCCATGAAGCTTCGGCATCGATGTCGATGTCGCATCAACTAGTTGGTCGATCGAGGAAGGGAAGCTATCTTTTGGGCATGCGATTAAGGTCGTGTAGTCGATGCACATTCTCCGAGGCAGTTGGCTTGACTAACACTACGTTAGCCAACCAGGTGGGGTAGTAGACTTCTCGAATGAACTTGACTTCCAGAAGTTTGGTGATTTCTTGTTCTATGACCTGCAATCGTTCAGAAGCGAAGGTTCTTTTCTTCTGTATCACCGGCTTGTAGGTTGAGTCAACTTTGAGGGAGTGCGTAATGACTTGGGTCAATGCCGAATATCGGATCTCGGGCAAAGATATCTTGATTTTACGAGAAAATCTCGTGATACGATTTGATCGGTCGACAACGATCCCACCTTCACCTTTCGCGATGGATCAACTTCGAGATAGGAAGACAAATTACATCTTCAAGGGAGAAGCCCTTTCGAGGCATCCTCATCTCGTAGATCAGTTCTCGATGTTGAGGGTTCTTGGCGTAAATGGTGGGCTTGATATAGCGCTTGTCTTTATCTGGATTCCACTTACCCGATGCCGAGCGGTGGAATTTCATCTTGAGGTGAGACGCAGGTATTGCGGAATATAGGCGGAGAGGTCTCCCAAATATTGCATTGTACGCGGACTCAGACTTGACTATAATAAATTGTATCAAGTGGGTTGCGTGTCGGGGAAATTCTCCAAGAGTTACGGGATTGTCCCTTCCACTATATCGATTATCAAATCCATACGATTGGGCCGTGGTTGAAGCTTCTCTCTTTCTATACCCATGCTAAGGAAAGTGGGTAAAAGAACATCAACCGAACTCCCATTGTCGATCAATATCCTTTTAATATTGAAGCATGGATCAACCCACTGCTTGATGACAAGGGGATCTTGATGTGGGATCGAAGCCCCTCTAGATCTAAATCATCTCAAAGAGACTTCTTGACTCACGGCTCTTGAAGGCGGCAATGAATATTTGGCTAGATAACAGCGGCCCTCAATTGTTTCTATCTCTCCGGCTTGGCGGTTCCTCTGGTTGCCCCAGCATTTCTTTGAACTGGCGGGTTGGTTTGTATAAAGCGGCCTAGATACCCGCGTATTAGTCTTTCAATCTCCTCCTTGATTGGTAGCACTCTTGATGGTGTGCCTCATTTGCGGTGAAAGTGGCGAATTTCTCTTGATTTCCAATTCCAGGGCTTTAAAGGTGACCACTTGGCGCTATCCTCTTCTGAATAGCGTAGGATGTTGGCATGGCGTGTTGAGCGTATATTTCCTTTCGATTGAGTCATAGGTGGTTCTGAGGAGGTTTTGGGGGAGGTTCTTTGCCTCTCTTCTTTTTTCGAGATGTTTGAACATCACCTTTGGGAACCTTCTTCCGCTTTGCTTGGTGGTTCAAGCATTTGCGATGAGCGATAACCGCGTGAGATTTGTGCCTATTCGGTGGACAGTCGACATAGGAATTGTGTCTCCGCATTAATGATGAATAGAAGTATCTGGCGGAGTCCTCAGAAACACGCCCTCAAAGTTACGGATCTACTCACGGTATCAGAGAGAGGAGAACCTCTGGAAGTATTCTTTGAGGACTCTCCATCGTTACGGATTCGGAGATGTGATGAATCACGATGATTCTCTTGTTAGCGAGGCATTCTACAAAATGCGAGCTCTCCAAATGATCGGATGGACCCCTTAGCGGTGAATAGAACCAGAATGCAGCACGTCCTTTGAGAGTCGGAATACGACACAACGAGTCATTTGCCGAATGTGCATGATCGTTCGAAAGTGATCAATATGCTCGTATCGGTTGTGCCATCGTAAGGGTCCATCTTTGGAAGCTGGAATCTCGTCGAATCGGGTATTGAGATGATCTCGTGGCGGGGCGAGTTTTGGAAGAAGCGGCGGAGAATGGATCATTGATTGTTTGTCGGGGAACTCTTCACGCACCGTCGTCATAGTTCATCGGCATTATAAGGTGACGTGGAGTTTCACCGATACTGAGCCATTCGTGTGGGGTGAGTAGAACTGGCGGTATCCAGAAGTTCAGCATCTGGATGTGGTGCCAAGGGGTTCTCTACTTGTTGATCCGGCATTCCCGGGTAATCATTCTCAGGAAGAAAATCGGATTATCTTTGAGGCGTCGGAACATGGCTCTTCCAGGCGTGTTGGAGCGTTTTCGGTCCTCTCGAGTCGAAGAATTTCGTTCGGGAATCCTCCATTCTTTGAGCGATCTTCCAAAGAGGGCACAGCGGACCCTCACGGGGACAATGCTATGTAGAGAAGTGTTGGAGACTTGGCATCCTTGATCCACGAGAATGAGGAGCGTTGGGCGCAAATCCACCAACCATATTGGAGATATAGCAATGGGAAGCTGTTTTCCCCAGAGCGGTATTGCGTCTTGAGAATTTTATTAGATCAGATCTTAATTCGTGGCCCAAAATTATCAACACACCTGGCGGAGATATGAACAGGGGTTATCGTGGAAAACCCGTTAAGGGAAAAACCACGGGGCCTTGCCCGTCTGTAGAACTTTGCTATGTGTTCAAAGATCTGAGGTCCTTGCTTCGTTAGTTGGAGAAGAAGGTGTTTCTGAGGAAATAATAATATTCGAGTGTAGAAAAATACAATATCGGTCAACTCAACCCAAGAGAAGTTTCCCAAAAGCGGCGAGGCGATCGGGGCAACCTCTTGATCTTGGGAGAAAGGAGCGTGGTCTTTTCTAGTCCTCAGGCGTCTCTAGGCGACTCTCACGATCTTGACACGGTGATGGCGTGGTGATAGATCGTCGGCGTCAAGGTCGGCTGGTGGTTCTCAGAGCTCTCTGGTCTTCAAATCAGATTCGGTCCCCTAAGGTGAGAATGAAGCTCTATTTATAGATTTTTGGGAGTGGCAGGCCTTGTAAATTCGTGGAAAACTCCAACTCCCATCCACGGCGAGTCGATCCCTCGATCGACGGTGTATTTTGATGATCCGTGCCTTAATGATGTCGAATTGGGTGATCTTGGATTCGTTGGATTCGTCGAGCGCTCGATCGACTATAAATATGTCGATTTTGGTGACCATTTGGCGGTCGGGATCCATTTTCATGCTCCGATAACGATCGAGTCGATTCGAGCTTCGGATCGGACTATGGATGTTGCTATCTTAGTCTCGCCGAGGCGTCGGTTTATTTTAAGTTTCTGAAATCGGTGATTAGATCGAAGCATTTCGAAAATCTTGAGCGAGATTGCTTGATCAGTTAATTTTAGGATGTATCGTAATTAACAATCTAGGCATCAAAAAAAAATTAGAAAATAGGCCTAGTCCATACGATAGCGTAGATGTCGTCAAAGCACTAGCGGATTTTTTTTTGTTTTGTTTTGTTGAGAGAGAGAGCATTTTATTTTATTTATTTGCGTGAGAGAGAGAGAGATAAAGATATATATATATATATATATATATATATATATATATATATATATATATATATATATATATATATATATATATATATATATAGTCTGTTTCTTCTCTCACTGCAACACGTAAATAAAAAAAATAAAACGCTCTCTCTCTCTGTCTGTTATTAAAAATAAAAAATAAAAAAAGGTCATATCGGCGCCAGTCGTCCGTCCCTATAACGGACGAATAGACTTATTTTCAAAAAATTTTTGATGCTTAAATTATTGTGCTTATTAACTTTAATTTTTACTTAAATAGCACCTAAATCTTTATTATTACATCAAAATACCACCCTCATTGCTTTTTTCAAGTGAAATGTAATTTTTTGAGCATAAGAAAAGTGCTAGTTTTATAAATATTTAAATTTGAGTGTGAAATATATAAATGCAGAAGAATTGCGTGATATGTATGTAAATTTTCCTATAAAATTTTATCGGGAGCCCGCTCCTCGAAACCGCTCCCTCTCTCGGCAACTCCAAAACCGCAAGAAAACGGCCAGCAGCCCCCTCTGGTCGAAGACAGAAAAGACAGACGACAAAACAGCCATAAAAAAGCGTCATTTCCTTTGGGATGAAGAATTCCTCAAAGAAAATCCAAGCCTGCTGACATTCACCGAGCCTTCGTTAAATGTAAGAAAAAAAAAATCGCAGTCTCTGAGATTCTGAAGCTTACGACGGAGGCAGCCATGAAAGCCATCGATGAATGGGGACAACCCAAATCTTGCATAACACACCTTATCTTCTGCACCACGAGCGGCATAGACTTGCCGGGAGCAGACTTCTAACTCACTAAAATCCTAAGGCTCAAACCTTCCATCCAACGCTTCATGCTCTATCACCAAGGCTGTGCATCCGACGGCACCGTCCTTCGCCTCGCCAAAGTGCTCGCTTTGTTGGTAGAAGAGGACGAGTCGATAAGCATCGATGCTCTGAGGCAATTCTTCGATCTTAGCATCGGCAAGTGGAACGGGTCCTTCTACGTCCATGGTTACAATTTGATGGCAATGGGAGATGCTGCAGCGTGTGAGCACAAAGCTCTCCATAAGCACCTATGGGGAAGATGACCTCATTAGTCTTATTCAAACGGTATACATAAAGCATCCTCCATCAAGCACAGTGGTTTTGGGCTATGATTCTGAACGTGAATGGTTGGAATACAAAATTAAGGAGACAAATATGCTCACTGTTGATAAATATCAACAAGAAAAAGCATTCTCTCTTAGATATCAAACTGCTGGAATGCTGGAAACTGTATTGCGGCTAATTTGCTCGATGAACATGAAGCTTGCATGATGTCCCAAACAGGATAATTCCATTCCTTGGTCAATGGAAAGGTCTCTCCATCACTGAGTGCAGTGATGTTTATGGTGCAATAATTGTCGAAGTTGAAACGGTTGCTTCTCTTCAAGTGGATGAAAATGGTTGATAGTTCAGATTTGAAGACCTCGTTATGCTCATCAAGGTGCAACGAAATAAAATTGGGCGAGGTGTTTTAAAGCACTAACCGTCATGCTCATCAGGGCGTGATGAGATGAAATCCAGTTGTGGTGTCACAAGACAGCTCGCTAAGTTCATCGGCGTCAGTGATTGAAGGCCTGTCATCATGAGGCGAGATGAAATACGACTGTGGTGTCGCAAGACACCGCTCGCTACGCTCATCAGGGCATACCGAGTAAGCCAAAATAATTTCGATGTAGCCCCCTACGCAGGGATGATGCCGGAATACTGTCGAAATGATGCCAAAATTTAGACTTAATTCTGACTTGAATATATTGTTTGCATTTCTTCATGAAAGTTTCAAGACCTCGCTAATGCCCATGAGGGCATAGTGGGTGCGAGAAAATGTGAATGTGAAAATACATATATGCTTGCATTTCTTTCTACAGGTTTGAAGACCCCACTAACGCTCATTAGGGCGTAGCGGGTGCAAAAAGACGGCGGTGGTGTTGCAAGACACCGCTCGCTATGCTCATCAGGGCGTACTGAGTGATTGAAGGCCTTGTTATGCTCATCAGGGCATAACAAGATTGAAGGTCGGCCGAGGTGCTTCAAAACACCAACCGTCACGCTCATCAGGGCATGGCGGGTAGGCCAAAACACTCCCGATGCAGCCCCTACATGGGGATGACGCCGAGAGGCTGCCAAAATTATGTCAAATCTTTTGACTTAAAAAAAATGGGAGCATAAAATGAATCGACTTAAGAATGTTAAACAAGGAAACTTAAAGCTAAAATTCAAATTAAAAACTCCAAACAACAAAAGGGAGACAGAAAATAACATACAAAAAAATCTAAAAATAAAACAAAAAAGAGGGAGAAAATGAAAGCTACTCTGAGTAATAAATCTTCTTTTAAAACAACAAATTAAATTGTCTTTTGAAATCTAAATCAAAATGTCTTCTTCGCCACCGGATTTACAACTCTTTGTACAAGCAAACAGAATGTGATACTAAACCAAAATCTACAGAAATCATAGGATTTCCTTTCATTAAAAATTAAGGAATTTCATTCTAATTATGATTTTCAAAATCAACGAAATCACTAATTAGGTGAAATTATCTAAGTTATAAATTCATGCATGTGCTCGGACATAAAGATTTCAAGTGCAAATTTTAATGTTTAAAAAAGCTGCGTAGGCTAAATTGGAGTATATTAAATATTATTCTAAAAAATCTAATAAGATATTAGATCAATTTACAATGCCTTATTCACTATCGGATCTGCAACCCTTTATACAAGCAGATAGAAGACGATACTAAATCAAAATCTATAAAAATCATGGAGCTTCATTCGATCAAAAATTAAGGAATTTCATTCTAATTATGATTTTTAAAAAATCAATAATTTTATTAATTAGATGAAATTAGCTAAGCTATGAATTCTTGCATGTGCTCGGACATAGAGATTTCAAGTGCAAATTTTAATGTCTGAAAAGGCTGCGCAAGTTAAACTGGAATAAAAAAAATGAAAAATCTGAAATCAATCTTATAACTCAGTAATAAAATCTACATAAGGTCTTAAATAAACCCGCATGGGCCTCGACACCATGCTAAATGCCTAAATTCAAATACCTGAGGATTCTGCGCAGATTGCTTCCTGGTTTAGTCTTAGTGTTGGTCCAGGTTAACAAAACCTAAAAACCTATAATAAGAGTTTCAAATCAGTGAAATATCTGAGAAGTTGATTCTGTCAGTGACAGTAGATTTAATCCTCTGTTAGCAGCTAAATAGAGTCGACGGGGTCTAAAGCTCTTAAACATATTCAAATTAATCAATATTTTTAATCAAATTAACTCAAATCAAATAGTAATCTAAAATTATTTAAATGAAACTCTATCACTGAAAACTTAAATCAAACTCAATCTATCCACCTTCCGCAACTGTTTATCGGGAGTAACAAATTAAGAAAACTCTAGCTCACAAAGGAGCCAATGTCAAATCAAGTGTTCTTCTATGTTCACTCTCAATCAATCTCTTGCCGATGGGGCGTGGCGTATCCTCGACTTTTGTGGCTTGGCCAAGAGGCTCCATAAATGAAGGCTTATGACCGAGTTCTCATGGATGGTTTGGCCAATCGACTCCATTATATTACGATCACGACCGTAGCCCGTATGCTCCCCAATGGCTCTGCCCTTTGAGTTGTGAATCATAGGGTATACTTGATAGGGCAAACAACCCTCTATCAGCTAAGGTAGACTTAAGTCTGTCTCCTTATATAAACACCACCCTAGGTCTACAAGGATCTCTTGGACGACGTAACCAATGTATTGCTGATGAGGATCCTTCTGTCAGGTTGGGTTGACTACTCCTCTAACTAAGTAGACTAGGGACCGCGACTCCCCGGGATGATAGAACCATGAGATCTAGATCGAGCACGTCATCATTCCCCCAACCATTCAGTTTAAGCTAAAATGATAAATTTCATAATCTAAATTTTGAAAATCTATATGCTGCTACTATACGCTACGCATTCAGCAATCTAATGACTAGCCTTAATTGAAAGTTCTCTCTCACTTACTGGGAGGGGTAATTAGCTATAGGGGATTGCGCCTATAGGAAACCTGGAACCAAATCTAAAGCAAGAATCATATCTGAAAAGTGCTCAAGCATGGAAATTGCACATGAGTTCATTAAGTTCAGAGCATTCTCATCATTAGGTTTATCAAAATCATGGTCATCACAAAGTCGATGAAATTTGTGACCATCAAGTCTTACAATAATCCAATTGCAAAGTGGCAGCTTAGCTTCCATTTCAAACTTTTTCACGTACTCGTATTTACTATTTGCCATTTGATAAAAATAAGAAAAATAGAGACAACCTCGTCTCACTTCTTAATCGATGGTTTCGGTTAAGAGAGCACAGGGGAAGAAAGATGTGGGTTTCTAGCTATAGCTCCCTCCGCCAGCGCTTTATTTTTTTTTCAAGGGTTTTCGGGTAGAAAGAGAAAGAGATAGAGAGAGAGAGAGAGAGAGAGAAACAAAGAGAAAGAGAGAGGGAGAGGGAGAGCAACAACTTTTTTTTGTTTTTTTTTTATTTCCTGTGAATCCTAAAGAGAGAGAGAGAGACAAAAGAGAAAGAGAAGGAAAGAGAGAGCAGCAACCTTTTTCTTCTCTCTTTTTTTTTTGGTTTCCTGTAAATCACAAAGAGAGAGAGAGAGAGAGAGAGACAAAGAGAAAGAGACGGGGGAAAGAGAGAGCAGCAACCTTTTTTTTTGGTTTCCTGCAAATCACAAAGAGAGAGAGACAAAGAGAAAGGAAAAGAGAGAAAGAAACTTTTCTTTCTTTCTCTTTTTTTGGTTTCTCAAATCACAAGGAGAGAGACAAAGAGAAAGAGAGGGGAAAGAGAGAAAGAACCTTTTCTTTTTTTTTCTTTTTTTTGGTTTCAAATCACAAAGAGAGAGAGACAAAGAGAGAGAGAGAGAGAGCGAGAGAGGGACGAGGCCGATGTTATTAGGATAGTGGGTCTGACTCATACATAAGAGGGAAGATAGAGTTGTTGTAATGGGTGAAGTTTATGAGTCAAGAGGAAGGGAAGAGCAAGGTACTGATTTTGGAGAAAGCAAAATTGAAATGGAGGAGGGAGAGTCTGTTACAAGTTGCTTCATGTGTAAGGAAGAAAGTGTCATGGGGAGAAAATATTAGTCCCAAGACGTATTTTACGTATGGACTCTAATCCCAGTCTGACGCTGTCCATTTATTTTTCCCATTTTAGCTTAACGGTCTCGGATGGACGGCGACCACGCCGTTTATCCTGGCCAGACCCGGCCCGACCCGCCTCATTCAAACAGTAGGAGAAGAAAAATGAGATGGGTGTCGTTCAACATTCCTCCCGCGTATGACAGTTTAGGGCTTTCTCCGCTAGGTCAGCTCCCGCTCTCATTCGGCGAACGGTCGACCGTCGCTTAGTGGTTTAGTAAATCTTGCGAATAACTTCCATTGAGGTATTATAGGCGACTACATGAGGTATTTACACCTGTGTTCCTAAACTTTAATGAATTTAGGGTTTTCTCTATTCTTCTCACCGTCCAGTATGTGAACATTTTAGAACATTTGAGTTCTTTAAATGAACGGGATGTATTTTATTAATTTTTGGAGATGTTTTGCATGTGTACTCTCTGTACTATCAAGATAGTACACGCCGTTATTTTCAAATATTTCAAAACTGATTAGCCTTGTGAAATGTTTAATATATCACATGGTAGGATATTTAGTCATGTTTCAAGATGAATTATGTGGCCTGATTAAGGATGATATTATGTTCAGTTGATGGAATTAAAATTCTGTGGCCTAATTTCTGCATCTGTACTCTCTGTACTCTCATGAGAGCACAGAGCATTTTGGTCATTTTTACCTATTTCTTTGGCCTCTTTGGAGGAAATATGTTCATTGCAATCCATCGGAAATAATTTGGAGGCTGTTTGGTTGGTTTTTTAGTATTATTTTGCATTTGTACTCTCTGTACTCTCTTGAGAGTACAGATAATTTTGTGGACATTTTTTTCCAATTTCTTTATCCTGGTTGTTCAGATTATGTTCATTACATTCCAATGGAAGTAATTTGGTGATTGTTTGGATGGTTTCTAGGAGATTTTTGCATCTGTACTATCTGTACTCTCACGAGAGTACATAGCATTTTGTCATTTTTTTCTATTTCTTTGGCCTGTTTGGAGAAAATATGTTCATTGCAATCCATCAGGAATAATTTGGAGGCTGTTTGGTT
Organism: Cymbidium sinense; assembly: GCA_021442155.1. Classification (NCBI taxonomy): domain Eukaryota; kingdom Viridiplantae; phylum Streptophyta; class Magnoliopsida; order Asparagales; family Orchidaceae; genus Cymbidium; species Cymbidium sinense. Next base: position 27,415,804 of record CM038231.1, read on the forward strand.
GGATTTTTAGTGTTATTTTGCATCTGTACTCTCTGTACTCTCGTGAGAGTACAGATGATTTTGTGGACATTTTTTTCCAATTTCTTTGGCCTGGTTGTTCAGATTATGTTCATTACATTCCAGTGTAAGCAATTTGGTGGATGTTTGGATGATTTCTGGGAGATTTTTATATCTGTACTCTCTGTACTCTCATGAGAGTACAGATGATTTTGTGGACATTTTTTTCCAATTTTTTTGGCCTAGTTGTTCAGATTATGTTCATTATATTCCACTGGAAGTAATTTGGTGATTGTTTGGATGATTTCTGGGGTATTTTTGCATCTATACACTCTGTACTCTCATGAGAGTACATATCATTTTTGTCATTTTTTTCCTGTTTCTTTGGTCTGTTTGGAGGAAATATGTTCATTGCAATCCATCATGAACAATTTGGAGGCTATTTGATTATTTTTTAGTGTTATTTTACATCTGTACTCTCTATACTCTCTTGAGAGTATAGATAATTTTGTGGACATTTTTTCCAGTTTCTTTGGCCTGGTTGTTCAGATTATGTTCATTACATTCCAGTGGAAGTAATTTGGTGGCTATTTGGATGGTTTTTGGGTGATTTTTGCATCTGTACTCTCATGAGAGTATAGATGATTTTGTGGACATTTTTTTCCAGTTTCTTTGACCTGGTTGTTCAGATTATGTTATTACATTCTAGTGAAAGCAATTTGGTGGCAGTTTGGATGGTTTCTGGGGGATTTTTGCATCTATACTCTCTATACTCTCATGAGAGTATAAATCATTTTGGTCATTTTTTCCTGTTTCTTTGGCCTGTTTGGAGGAAATATGTTCATTGCAATCCATCACGAATAATTTGGAGGCTGTTTGGTTAATTTTTTATTATTATTTTGCATCTGTACTCTCTGTACTCTCTTGAGAGTACAGATGATTTTGTGGACATTATTTTTCGGTTTCTTTGGCCTGGTTATTCAGATTATGTTCATTACATTCTAGTGGAAGCAATTTGGTGGCTGTTTGGATGATTTCTAGGAGATTTTTGCATCTGTACTCTCTATACTCTCATGAGAGTAGAGATGATTTTGTGGATATTTTTTCTAGTTTCTTTGGCCTAATTATTCAGATTATGTTTATTACATTCTAGTGGAAGCAATTTGGTGGCTGTTTGGATGGTTTTTGGGAGATTTTTGCATCTATACTCTCTTTACTCTCATGAGAGTACAGAGCATTTTAGTCATTTTTTTCCTTTTTCTTTGGCCTGTTTGGAGGAAATATGTTCATTGCAATCCATCAGGAATAATTTGGAGGCTGTTTATTTGGTTTTTTAGTGTTATTTTATATCTATACTCTTTGTACTCTCTTGAGAGTACAGATAATTTTTGGACATTTTTTTCCAATTTCTTTGGCCTAGTTGTTCAGATTATGTTCATTACATTCCAGTGGAAGCAATTTGGTGGCTGTTTGGATGGTTTCTAAGAAATTTTTGCATCTGTACTCTCTGTACTCTCATGAGAGTACACAATATTTTGGTCATTTTTTCTTGTTTCTTTGGCCTGTTTGAAGAAAATATATTCATTGCAATCCATCAGGAATAATTTGGAGACTGTTTGGTTGGTTTTTAGTTGCATTATTTTCTCAGAATACAGATGGTTTAATGACATTTTTTCCAGTTTCTTTGGCCTGGTTGCTCAGATTATGTTCATTACATTCCAGTGGAAGCAATTTGGTAGTTATTTGGATGGTTTCTGGGAGATTTTTGTATCTGTACTCTCTATACTCTTATGAGAGTACAGAGCATTTTGGTCATTTTTTTCCTGTTTCTTTGGCCTATTTGGAGGAAATATGTTCATTGTAATCCACCAGAATAATTTGGAGGCTATTTAGTTGGTTTTTTAGTATTATTTTGCATCTGTACTCTCAGTACTCTCTTGAGAGTACAGATGATTTTGTAGATATTTTTTTCCAGTTTCTTTGACCTGATTGTTCAGATTATGTTCATTACATTCCAGTGGAAGCAATTTGGTGACTATTTAGATAGTTTCTGGGGGATTTTTGCATTTGTATTCTCTGTATTCTCATGAGAGTACAGAGCATTTTGGTCATTTTTTTCCTGTTTCTTTGGCCTGGTTGGAGGAAATATGTTCATTGTAATCCATCAGGAATAATTTGGAGGCTGTTTGGTTAGTTTTTTAGTGTTATTTTGCATCATACTATCTGTACTCTCTTGAGAGTACGATGATGATTGGATATTTTTCAGTTTCTTTGGCCTAGTTGTTCAGATTATGTTCATTACATTCCAGTGGAAGCAATTTGGTGGCTGTTTGGATAGTTTCTCGAGGATTTTTGCATATGTACTCTCTGTACTCTCATGAGAGTACATAGCATTTTGGTCTTTTTTCCTATTTCTTTGGCCTATTTAGAGGAAATATGTTCATTGCAATCCATCAGGAATAATTTGGAGGTTGTTTAGTTGGTTTTTAGTATTATTTTGCATATGTACTCTCTGTACTCTCTTGAGAGTACAGACAATTTTGTGGACATTTTTTTCCAGTTTCTTTGGCATGGTTGGAGGATTATGTTCATTACAAATCAATTGGAAATAATTTGGAGGTTGATTGGTTTTTTTTCATGGTAGATTTGCATATGTACTTTCATTAACTGACTTTTCATTTTGAAGTTTATCATGTCTGGGAAAAGGATAACTTCAAGATGCAGGCCTACCACTATTAGATCGGTGTTCGATAATATTGCAACACGATTTACTGATGAAGTCATTGACATTTTAAAGAGGCTTCATCTGCATCAATTCATTAGACTCCACAGAATTCAGCAAGACTCAATAGTCATTACCTCAATTCTATCTTGCTGGGAGATAGAGAAGCAAGCTTTCTTTCTGGGTGGGCAGTGCATTCCTTTCACCCCCGATGAAGTTGTAGTAATTGTTGGGATACGAAATAGAGGGGAGAAGGTCTTATGGCAGAAATCCCTTATCAGTTAAGTTCAGTGGACTATAAGACTATGCTTGAGCATGCAGATAGCTCGTTGCCTATGACAGTTTGTACAGTTGTACATACATTTTCTGCTGGGAGTACACAGTATTTCATCTATTTTTCTTCAATTTTCCTTGGCAGTTTTGGATAAATTATGATTAGCAGAGAACATTTGCAGCAATCTATTTGAAGCTGGACTTTTCTACTGAGATGTGTTTCTTTTGTACTCTCTGTGCTATTTATGCTATCTCTCTATACTCTCTATACTCTCTGTACTATTTGGACTCTCTGTACTTTCTATATCCTTTATACTTCTTGTACTCTCTATACTCTCTATTCTAGTGTAGGTAGTTTGAAGGCTGACTATAAGAATATTTGAGGTGTTATGTAGCTTAACTCTTTGTATTCTCCTCATAGTACAGATTATTTGCTTATTTTTTTCCAATTTCCACTTTTGCTTTGCAGAACGAAGAGGAATTGTTCACTATAACCTTAAAGCAAGTTGGATGCCCCTAGGTTGCCTTTTTATGAGTTTTCTGAGTAGTTTTGCATGTGTATACTCTATATACTTACTCTCTATACTCTATATAATCTCCGTACTCTCTGTACTCTCTGCACTCTCTGTACTCTCTATACTCTTTATACTCTCTGTACTCTCTGTACTCTTTATACTCTCTAAATTTATATCATATTTTAAATTCAGATCAACTGAAAAGGTGAAGCTAAAATTTACATTATCTAAAATTTATGTTATACTTAGCCACATTCAGAATACCTCAATCTGAAGTAATATGAACTACTTAGCATGTGAACGTAATACAAGTGGGTACGATTACTTTCTACCAGTCAAAATCATGCTTCTTAAAACCTACTTTCTACAAAAATATGTGCATAAAATAAACAAATATACTATCGATGATGCGACTTACCAACGTCTTATTCACAAATACAAATTTTGAAGGCAGTGTGGAGCAAATTATAGATTTTCAGATGATGAATTTTTTCAAATAATGTAATAACTGAAAGTATCATCTGAATTAAAATAATTACTAAACTAATATCATCAGTGCTAATATAATAGTCATCACAGATTTTTTTTTCTTTTTCATTAAATATAGAGTACTTTATAGAGTACATATATCAAACTATGTAATGCCTGCAATGGAAATTAGCTCATTCTCGTAAGCAAGGTAGACTCATCAATCAAATACTGCAATTTGGTAAAATATGAGAGATTTAGTTGCCATAGTCTAAGGATTACAAAGTTATGTACCTTCGATACTCTCTGTACTCTCTGTACTCTCCTACGAGTACAGAGCTTTTTGGGCATTTTTTATAATAATAGACGCGTAATAAAGCCGAAAGAAAGTCATCGACAAAGAAATGATACATGGAGCATGAGAAGGTCATCCTAATGCCGCACTCGAGGCGCTTCCTAATCAATCAGAAGGTGAGACTACCGGTGTGCCTACTAAAAAAAAAAAAAGTCATCTTGGAGACTCTAAAGCTTTGAAATGATTGCAGTAAGAACACATAACTAAATGATATCATGCATTGAAATATTTTCTGTAATAATATCCATCATCAACTTAGTGTACCCTTCACCGACCGAGATTGTTGAGCTCGAGTTGAATTCGAGGTAGAACATCATATCGCTTAATAATTTTAACAAAGATCGATGTGTGCTATTCTATGCACTCTAAAAAATACTGCATAATAGAGAAGGTGTTGCAAGGGTGACTAAACACGTCAGACACTATCAGCTTGAACTTTGGTTTTTGTAACAACAAAAATATGATGGTTTGAAGATTAGCATAATATTTTAAATACTACAAATTAAGAGGAAAATAGAGAATTACCCTTGGCTTTCTTGGATCTCTCCCAATATCCCGTAAGCCTTGCATTGGAAACACCATTTGGATGTTGCTTAACTGGATCTTACAAGATGTCTTTTCTCTTGTCTGCTGTAGCTGACTTCTTCTTCTTAGTTGCTCAGTCAACTGGAAGAGAATTCCCACTTATTATAGAGTCGACATCATCATATAGTTTTTTTAAAGATTGAAGCATATAGTCCTCAGCTCTATTATTACCCTGTGCTCTAACACTTATTTGATATGCATATCGACTAACGTGATTCTGAAAAATAATGACAGTAGCATTTCCATCTGTGCCTTCGACATCTCTTAATTTTTTATATGCACTATCGATGTAAATATCCCTCTTTGCTCTGGTAGACCATTGCATGAGCAGATACTTATCCGGAATGCGCACTACATCTTCTTGACTAAGAACTCTGATACAATGGGCACAAAGTAATCCCATCATTTCAAATTTCTTACAACTACAAATTACATCTAAGGTAGTCCCATCGAAATGGACAGTCCATGTTTTGGATGATTTTTTATTCTCTAAGTTTCTCACCAAATACTCCATGGGGATGTCATCTGACACGCATCGATAGCCTCCAACTCCATGCAAAAATTCTTCCTCAAACATAGTATACAGCTTTCTTGTATAAAACATAGCAGCTTGTTTTAGAATTGACTGGTCTTAACAACAGGAACAATCGATGACTGGCTACACTTAAAGGCTTCATCATGTTCATTTCGGTGTCATGTCTCCATAACCTTCTCCAACCCCAAGAAATAATCTGTGAGCGAACTTGTTGGTTTAGAGATTCCGTGACATACGTTGTTCATTGACTCACTACATTACATTGACAAGATGCCCATATAGAATGAGTCTTTGTTGAATACAGTGGACCACTTGGATCTAATTTTATAAAGCTCAGACAGCCAAAGATGATCATGCAAATTACCTTCTTCTAGCATGACAGACCAAGCTTCTTCAAACTCTTCCTCTGAGTCACATTTGCTCATGCATGCATAAAATATCCCTTGTACCCTCTTATTACTATTAAAGCAGTGAACCATGGAAGGAGCTTTCTTCGAAATATACCATTGGCACAACCTATGATGAGTATGCGGTAATAAAATTTCGATAGCTCGTGCCATAGCCTGATCTTGATTAGTGAATATTATTGTAGGATGTCTGTCACTCATCAACCGATGAAATGTCTGGAATAGCCATGAGAATGACTCAATCGTCTCTTCTGATAAAAATGCTACTCTAAATAACATATTTTGCCAGTGATGATTCACTCCAACAAGAGGGGCAAAAATAAGATTATATTTATTGAGTTGATAACTTGTATCAAAAAATATCACATCACCAAAATAGTCATATTCTATCCTAGACATGCCATTGCTCCAAAAAAACTTACTAACTGACTCATCAACTTGTACATCCCATGCAAACATCCCTTCTACTTTGCCTTTACTGAACAAATATTAATTTATTAATCACCACCATTCAATCCTCGATCTTTTCCCTTTCTGTATAAAATTAAAAGCATCTCTTTTGTGAGTCCAATATTCTCTACACCGCCAATCTCCTCACTTAGATAGCTGAATGCATCAGTTGCTCTAATTCTGGCCTCTGTCATTATCTTCAACACGGAAGCCTTTTCATCGCTAATGCATTTGTGTGATCTGAGAAGATGTAAGTCAGCAGGCTTTGCCAACAAATGATTATTACTTCATATATGTTTTTTAACCATCCAGTTCCCATCCAAGTCAACAGAGAATCTAACCATGGTGGCTGCATCCTTGTATCAATTTTTTGGAATTTTGCTAAGCCATTTAGATTGGCATATTTCTTTCTACCTGCTTTTGCACATAAAAAATCTTTTAATTTCAATTTCTTAGAGTTTGTCCAATAACTAGTATGGTCCTTCAAGTCGGTTTGATGTGAGTCACGATAAATATCATGCTTCATTCTCATGGTGCCAAGGTGTTTCCCTAAATTTGGTTCATTAGACATCACGACTTCATCATCGCACTGCTCATTGACCACATTCACCGCAAGATACTCCACATAAACATGTAAAATAGCTCCACAAATAAATATATTCCCTCCAAACAGGCTAAAGAAAGGGGAAAAAATGAGCTAAAGGATACATATGCAAAAATCATCCAAACATCCCTCCAAATTACTTCCAATGTAATATAATGAACAAATTTTCTCCAAATAGGCCAAAGAAATTGGAAAAAAATGGCCAAAGTCATCTGTACTCTCAAGAGAGTACATATGTAAAGTAACACTAAAAAACTAACCAAACAGCATCCAAACAAGTAAAGAAATCATCATAGAAACATAAACAGTATTATATAAAGTTACCCATGAGTTGAGAAGAGTACAAAGAGTATAGAGAGTACAGAGGGGATAGTCTTCTTGCTCAGTAAGGCTTCTTTTGTTTTGTATTTTTTATCTTCAAGATGCTCTTTAAGGGCTTCCTCACTGGAAGTTCTAACTTCACAGATAGCACATTCCCTCTATGCCATAAGACCTCCTCTCTGTTTGGCATCCCTATTATCACTGCAACTTCATCGAGGGTGATGCTCTTAAAGGCTTCTTTTGCTTTCTGTAAGGCTTCTTTTGCTTTGTGTTTTTACCTTCAAGATGCTCTTTAAGGGCTTCCTCACCTGGTGTGACTCAGATAACACATTACCTCTATTCCATAAGACCTTCTCCCCATGTTTGGCATCCCTACAATTCGCAACTTCATGGGGTGAAAAGAATGCACCCAGAAAGAAAGCTTGCTTCTCTATGTCCCAACAAGACATGATTGAGGTCATGGCTATTGAGTCTTGCTGAATTTTATGGAGTCTAATGAATTGATGCAGATGAAGCCTCTATAAAGTGTCAATGACTTCATTACTAAAGAGTGCTGCAACGGAATGTACAGAGAGTACATATGTAAAAATCCCCTAGAAACTATCCAAACAGCTGCCAAATTACTTCCAAGGAATGTACTCTCAATAGCCAGGCCAAAGAAACTGGACAACATGACCAAAAATTATATGTACTCTCATGAGAGTATAGAGAGTACAGATGCAAGAAAACACTAACAAATCAACCAAACATAGAAAAGCTCAGATTCAGAAGAAAACTTAGAAAACATAACGTGGACTTATGAAAATTTACATCCAGGCCAATGGAAACAGAGAGGGTATGTAAAGTATCTTTAAGAGCAGAGTCTGAACAAGAATCCACTTCACCTACTGTAATGTCGCCACAAACAAATGAATGGGAGATATGATAATTGCCATATGTGATCGGCTTAAATAAACCCTGTTCAACTTTCTTATCCATTATACAAGAGAAAATATCCTAATAATTGTGAAAAGAAAAGGTGATAAAGGACATCCCTACCATAGACCATTGGAAGAGGTAAAGTATCCCTGAATCTGACCATTTAGAATAATGGAAAATGGAATACCCGTGACACATCCTTCGATCCATCTGACAAAAATTTCAGGAAAACCTTTATGCTTGAGCCTAAGCAAAAGAGCTTCTCTATTAACACTATCAAAAGCTTTTTTTTAGATCGATTTTTGCACAAAAAAGTTTTTGCTGCCTTATCTCCTAAAATCGGTGCAAATTTCCTGAGCAAGCTCGATATTATCATCTATGTCCCTATGCTTAATGAAAGCATATTGAGCATTATGCACTATGTGTGGAAGCACTGATTTAATTCTATTAGCAAGAATTTTGGCTATGACTTTATAAATGGTGTTACATAAAGATATAGGTCTGAAATTTGCTAAAGAAGTAGCATGTTTTGCTTTCGGAATAAGAGTAATAGCACTATGTTTGAGGCAATCAGAGATCTGCTGTGTTTTAAAAAAATGATGAATCGTAAGTATGAATTGCTTCCCAATGATATTCCAGCAGGGGATGAAAAAAGTTGATGTAAAATCATCCGGACCCGAGGATTTGTTTCCATTAATGCTGTGAAGGGCTGTAATAATTTCTTGATCAGTAACGGGGGCTCCCAAATCGGCATATTGAGCCTAAGAAACAACATTTCTGACTGGAATGTACTGTAGGTTACTAGAACTTGAACCTTATTAAACAAAGACTTATAGGAGTTACAAATCACATTTTCTTTCAATTATATGTTTAGTAGATGCCATTGTAAGTTATTTGGAGACTTCTTGGTGGATTTTTGGATCAGTTTTCAATATGTACTCTCTATACTCTCATGAGAGAACACCCCATTTTTTCAATTTTTTCTAGCTATTCTACACTATCTTTCAATTATATGTTTAGTAGATGTCATTCTAAGCTGTTTGGAGGCTTCTTGGTGGGTTTTTAGATCAATTGTTAATGTGTACTCTGTGTACTCTCATGAGAGTACACCCCCATTTGTTCAATTTTTTCAACTATTCTACAATATTTTTCAATTATATGTTTAGTAGATGACATTCTGTTTGGAAGCTCTTGGTGAGTTTTGGAGATATTTTCAATGTGTACTCTATACTCTCATGAGAGTACACCTATTTTTTAATTTTTCTAGCTATTCTACATCATCTTTTCATTATATATTTAGTAGATGTCATTCTAAATTGTTTGGAGTCTTCTTGGTGGGTTTTTGGATCAATTCTGAATGTGTACTTTCTATACTCTCATGAGAGTACACACTATTTTTTCAAAAAATTTTAGCTATTCTACATTATCTTTCAATTATATGTTTAGTAGATGTCATTATAAGTTGTTTGGAGGCTTCTTGGTGGGATTTTGGATAAGTTCTAAATGTGTACTTTCTGTACTCTCATGAGGGTACATCCCATTTTTTTATTTTTTTAGCTATTCTACACTATTTTTCAACTATATGTTTATTATATACTATTCTAAGTTATTTGGAGGCATCTCGGTAGATTTTTGGAGCTATTTTTTATATGTACCCTCTATACTCTCATAAGGGTACACCCCATCTTTTCAAATTCTTTCAGCTATTCTACCATGTTTGAAGATAAAATGTTCAATAAATTTTGGTGCAATAACCCATACTCTATTAAGAAGAATTTTTAGTGATTTAAAGTACAATATATCAACAGTATATTAAAAACATAAGCGATAAGTCAAAGTATAAGTTTATCTTTAAAGTACAATATAGTAAACTTGATTGGCACACTTTCAATCAAATTGACATTAAAGTATATACATTCAAAGAACACATGACAATTAAATGATATCATGCATTATAATGTTTCCCTTAAATGATATCCATCATTAGTTTAGTGTATTCTACAGCCGACTGACTGATTGTTGGCTTGAGTTAAATTCCTAAGATAGAAGAACATCATATCGATCGATATGTAACAAGAATGAAGTGTTATACCTGCATACCTTTGAAAATCACTCTGGCATAACAGAAAAAGGTGTTGCAATGGGTGACCCTTTATGTTCTCCACCTCTCGCAGCTTATTTTTTCATCTCTGTAACATTAAAGACATAATAGTTTAAAGTTTAACAATAATATTTGAAGACTATAAATTTAGAGATAGGTTGAAAATTACTCTTAGCTTTCTTGTTTCTCTCCCAATATCCTATCAACCTTATATTGGAAACACCCTTTATGTTTTTAATTGGATCCTTTACTAAGTCGCCTTTATCTATATAGACTTCTTCTTCTTAGTTGTTTTATCAGTTTGAGGTGAATTCTCACATAATATAGAGTCAATATTATCATATAGTTTCTTTAAGGAATCCAACATATACTCCTCAGTTTTCTTATTACCTTGTGCCCTAGTGCTTATTTGATATGCATATCAACTAATGTGATTCCAAAAAATATGCTTCATTTCATTTCAATCATTACCTTGCATCTTTTAAGTTTTTTTTAAGCATCACAAAGTAAATATCCCTCTTTTCTCTAGTTGATCATCGAGAAGATACTTATCCGGAATGCACACAATATCTTCTTGACTCAAAACATGCAAGGACAAAGAACCCCCATCATTTCAAATTTTTACAACTACAAGTTATATTTAGGCATGCCTTGTCAAAATAGATCCATATTTTGGAAGAACTTTTATTCACTAAGTTTCTTACCAAATACTTCATGTGATTGTCATCTGGCACATTTGCTGCTAATCCACCAACACTATGCAAAAATTATTCTTCAAATATTGTATAAAACTTTCTTGTGTAAAACATTACAGCTTGTTTTAGAATTGGACTGATTTTAACAACTGGAATAATTTCTGACTAGCTACACTTGAAATCTTTAATATATTCATTTTATCACCTTGTGTCCATAAACTTCTCCAATCCCAAATAGAACTTATTGGTTTAGAGATTCCATGACATACATTATTCATGGACTCACTTTTTTGTATTGATAAGATACCCATATAGAATGAGTCTTTGTAGAATGTGGTGGACCACTTGCATCTAATTTTATATAGCTCGCAATAAGCATGATCATGCAAATTGCATTTTCTATATGAACCAAGCTTGCTCAAACTCTTCCTCTAAATTACACTTACTCATACATGTATAATAGAGACTTTATACTGTCTTATTACTATTAAAGCAATGTACCTTCGAAGGAGTTTTCTTAGAAATATGCCATTGGCACAACCTATGGCGAGTATGCGGTAATGTTATTTTGATAGCTCTCGCCATTACCTAATCTTGATCAGTGAATATTATTATAGGATGCCTGTCATTCATTAACAGATGAAATATTTTTGAATAGCCATGTGAATGACTCAATTGTCTCTTTTGATAGAAAGGCTACTCCAAATAAGACATTTTGCCAGTGATGATCACTCCAACAAAAGGTGCATAGACAAGATTATATTTATTGAGTCGATAACTTGTATCAAAAATTATAACATCCCCGAAATAATCATATTCTATCCTTGACATGCCATTGCTCCAAAAAAAACTTACCAAGCTATCCGACTCATCAACTTGGATATCCCATGCAAACATTCCATCATTCGCACCTTTCCTTGAACAGTTGTATTAATGCATTATCACCAATCGTAATCCTTGATCTTCTTTCTTTTTGGATGTAATTGAAAGCATCTCTTTTTGTAAAGTCAATATTCTCCACACCGCCAACTTCCTCACTAAGATAGGTAAATGCATAGTTGCATTCACCTATGTTATTGACTTCAAAATGCCTTCTCATCACCGATGCCTTTGTATGATCTCGAGAAGATGTAGGTACCCCCTTTGCCAATGAATGATTACTTTCTATATATTTTTTAACTTTCTAATTCCCATCTAAATCAATAAAAAATCAATTTAACAACCACTCCTCAGATATTTTTTAAAATTTGATGTAGCTTTAGATTGACACCTTTCTTGACACTTTTGCACATAAAAATTCTTTGATTTCAAATTCTTGAGTTCGCCAATAAAAGTATGATCCTTCCTATCGACTCTTTGATATGCATAATCACAGTACAGTTCATATGCCTCCTTTTCATTATGAATAGTGGTGCCAAGGGGTTTGCCCACAATTGCTTCATGAGGAAAAATAACTTCATCATCGCACCGGTGATTAACCTCATTCACCTGTGCAGACACAAATACGTTTTAAAAGTACACATGCAAAATATCTCCAAAAATTCTCAATTCTTCAAGAAATATCTCCAAATAACTTATAATAAAATGTACTAAACATGTGATAAGCCCCATTGAAGATTTTAAAAAATGTAATGTCATAAGAGTATGAGTATACATGCAAAATAAATTTAAAACTATCAAATTCTTTAAAATATCTTCAAACAAATTTTACAATAGGATGTACTAAACATATGACAAGCTACAATTGAAAAAAATGAAAAATGGGATTACTATCTCTCACTTACAATAAGATGTACTAATTATACAAGCCCCATAGTTAAAAAAAATTTTAAAATTAGGTGTACTCTAATGAGAGTAGAGAATAACAAAATAGCTCTAAAAACCTACAAATTCTTCAAGAAATATCTCCAAATAGCTTACAATAGGATGTACTAAACATATGATAAGCCCCACAGTTGAAAAATTTTAAAAAAATGAGGTGTACCCTCATGAGAGTATAAAGAGTACACATGCAAAATAACTTCAAAAAGCTTCAAATTATTCAAGAAATATTCCAAACAGCTTACAATAGGATGTGCTAAACACATGTGATCATCCCATAGTAGAAAATTAAAAAAATATGGTGTACCCATGAGAGTATAAAGAGTACACATACAAAATAGCTCCAAAAAACTATCACATTCTTCAAAAAAATATCTAAATAGCTTACAATAATGTACTAAATATATGATAAACCCACAATTAAAAAAATTGAAAAAATGGGGTGTACCCTCATGAGAGTATGAAGAGTACACATATAAAATAGCTCTAAAACACTCAAATTCTTTAAAAAATATCTCCAAATAACTTAAAATAATGTACTAAACATATGACAAAACCCCATAAAAAATTTTGAAGAATATGGTACCTCATAAGAGTACAGAGTACACATGCAAAATAGCTCTAAAAGCTACCAACCTTCAAGTAACATCTTCAAATAGCTTACAATATGTTGTACTAAACATATAATAAGCCCCATTAAAAAAAAAAATGAGCGATCCTCATGAGAGTGCAGAGAGTACACATGCAAAATAACTCCAAACTTTTAAGAGTACAGAGAGTACACATGCAAAATAGCTCTAAAAACTACCAAATTCTTCAAGTAACATCTTCAAATAGCTTACAATAGGTTGTACTAAACATATAATAAGCCCCACAGTTGAAAAAAATTGAAAAAATGAGGTGTATTTTCATGAGAGTACAGAGAGTACACATGCAAAATAACTCTAACAAAAGGTGCATAGACAAGATTATATTTATTGAGTCGATAACTTGTATCAAAAATTATAACATCCCCGAAATAATCATATTCTATCCTTGACATGCCATTGCAAAAAAAAACTTACCAAGTGTCACTCATCAACTTGGATATCATGCAAACATTCCATCATTCGCACCTTTCCTTGCAGATTAATGCATTATTATCACCAATCGTAATCCTTGATCTTCTTTCTTTTTGGATGTAATTGAAAGCATCTCTTTTTGTAAAGTCAATATTCTCCACACAACTTCCTCACTAAGATAGGTAAATGCATAGTTGCTAATTTATATGTTATTGACTTCACGCTTTCATCACGATGCCTTTGTATGATCCGAGAAGATGTAGGTCACCCTTTTGCCAATGAATGATTATGGCTTTCTATATATTTTTAACTTTCTAATTCCCATCTAAATCAATAGAAATCTAATCATGTAACAACCACTCCTCTTATCTATTTTAAATTTGATTTTAGATTATTGACACCTTTCTTGACCTACTTTTGCACATAAAATTCTTTGATTTCAAATTCTTCGAGTTCGCCAATAACTAGTATGATCCTTCCTATCGACTCTGTTTGATATGCATAATCACAAGACATATATGCCTCCTTTTCATTATGAATAGTGGTGCCAAGGGTTTGACACTTCATGAGGAAAATAACTTCATCATCGCACTGATTAACCTCATTCACTATGAAATACTGTTTTAAAAGTACACATGCAAAATATCTCAAAATTCTCAATTCTTCAAGAAATATCTCCAAATAACTTATAATAAAATGTACTAAACATGTGATAAGCCATTGAAGATTTTAAAAATGGGTGTAATGTCATAAGAGTACAGAGTATACATGCAAAACAAAATTTAAAAACTATCAAATTCAAATATCTTCAAAGCACTTACAATAGGATGTACTAAACATATGATAAGCTCCACAATTGAAAAAAAATGAAAATGGGGATTACTATCTTCAAAATTACAATAAGATGTACTAATTATATGACAAATAGTTAAAAAAATTTTAATTGTGTACTCTAATGAGAGTGAGAATACACATACAAAATAGCTCAAAAATATAAATTCTTCAAGAAATATCTCCAAATAGCTTACAGATGTACTAAACATATGATAAGCCCCACATTGAAAAAATTTTAAAAAATGAGGTACCCTCATGAGAGTATAAAGAGTACACATACAAATAACTTCAAAAAGCTCTCAAACTATTCAAGAAATATCTCCAAACAGCTTACAATAAGATGTGCTAAACATGTGATCATCCCCATAGTAGAAAATTAAAAAAAATATGGTGTACCCTCATGAGAGTATAAAGAGTACACATACAAAATAGCTCCAAAAAACTATCACATTCTTCAAAAAATATCTCTAAATAGCTTACAATAGAATGTACTAAATATATGATAAACCCCACAATTAAAAAAATTGAAAAAATGGGGTGTACCCTCATGAGAGTATGAAGAGTACACATATAAAATAGCTCTAAAACACTCAAATTCTTTAAAAAATATCTCCAAATAACTTAAAATAGAATGTACTAAACATATGACAAACCCCATAGTTAAAAAAATTTTGAAGAAGAATGTACTCACAGGAGAGTACACATGCAAAATAAACTCTAAAAGCTACCAAATTCAAGTAACATCTTCAAATAGCTTACAATATGTTGCCATATAATAAATAAAAATAAAAAATGAGCGTATCCTCATGAGAGGAGACACATGCAAAATAACTCCAAACTTTAAGAGTACAGACATGCAAAATCTAAAACTACCAAATTCTTCAAGTAACATCTTCAAATAGTTTACACAAGTTGTACTAAACATATAATAAGCATTGAAAAAATTGAAAAAATGAGGTGTATTTTCATGAGATCTGAGAGTACACATGCAAAATAACTCTAACACACAATTTTTTTCAAAATATCTTCAAATAGCTTACAATAGGATGTACTAAACTTATGACAAGCCCAATAGTTAAAAAATTGAAAATTTAGGGTGTGCACTCATTAGAGTATAAAGAGTACATATGAAAAATAACTCAAAAACTCTCAAATTCTTCAAAAATATCTCTAAATAGCTTACAATAGGATGTACTCAACATATAACAAGCCCCATAGGTGAAAAAATGGGGTGTACCCTTATGAGGGTAAAAAAGAGACATGCAAAATAGCTCCAAAATTATCAAATTCTTGAAGATATCTCAAAACAACTTACATAGGATGTACTAAACATATGATAAGCCTCAGTTAAAAAATTAAAATGTGTTCCTCATAAGAGTATAGAGAGTACACATACAAAATAACTCCAAAATACCCCAAATTATTCAAAAATATATCTCCAAACATCTTACAATATGATGTACTAAACATATGATAAGCCTCACAGTAAAAAAAAAAAATGGGGTGCTTCTTGAGACAGAAAGTACACATAGAAAACACTTCCAAAACCCCCCAAAGTTCTTTTGCAAAGAATTTCAAATAGTATAGAAAATATATATTACATAAAAGAATTTCAAAGAATATTACTACATGTTTCAAAAAACTGTATATATAAAGGGAGAAAATTCACATTTATATTTACAATCATCCACTAAATTGGTCGCAATATTAATAGGCTACAACTTTCAAATTGTTCTCCATCTTCATAGTTCTTCCCAAAATTGAAATGAAATTTTTTTTGTTTCTCTGAGCTTAGTATTCTAAAAAAATATATTATATTACTTTTAAATTTCTCCAGATTCAAACTGCATTTCTCGCTTATTTTAATGGGCCATGAGTTGAATAATGTTAAAGGCATAGTTATGTTATCGTTAAAAAAGTAAAAAATTATATTTTATTAGTGGACACATATTGAGATCTAGGCATTGGACGAAGCTATGTCTAGACTCATTTAATATTTTCTCACTATATAGAGGGCTATGTTAGAATATGATGTTATAATATAAATATAAATCAATTTTATTAATGTTCATTGATGGTCAAGGGTTCCATGGTTGTTCCAATTTATATACATAAAATATTTTATATTTGTTATATATATATATATATATATATATATATATATATATATATATATATATATATATATATATATATATATATATATATATATATATATATATATATATATAATGTTATTGCATATACATAGAGACAACATATAATTGCTATGACCCGTAAAATTACATCACAATATACATAATTGCATATAGTGATGAAAAAATAAAGCATTACAATGCATATGTGATAGTTTCCATCACAAAACATCGTAGTGCATGAAGAAGATTATTATTAATCATATTAGAGATGAATTAATACTTTCTCAATCTTTTGTATTTGATTACAAATTACTTTATAATTTACAATTAATTTAATTATATATTTTGAGTTATAAAATATTATTGTTTTCTTAATTTCATAGATTAGAGAAGATAATATCATAAAAAAATATTAAGAAAACGAGTACAACTATTTAAATTAAATTAAGATTAAGTAATTCATTAAACTTAATATTAATATATGTTAATTTTCCTTAAAGTTAGATATTAACATTTTGAATTTATAAAAATATTATTTTATGGGTAATCCAATCTTCAGATATGCTACCAATCTAATCTTATAACGTATATATCTTCTCAACATCACATTAATTAATAATGAATTAAAACATGACAATCAATCGTAATCACAACTATTTTAACAGATTCAAGTGATGGATCAAATTTATTTTCATAAAAATATTTGAGTAAATTTAATTATAAACTTACAGGAACGAGGGTTATACTTGAGCTTAAACTCAAGAAATTTTATTTGATAATCTAAACTCTTAATCAAGATGTCTTGCAATTAAATTTATTCAAAACAAACAACTTGATAGAAGGAAACACATAAATCGATCAGCGATAACTAATCAAATCATATTTAACTGCCGATTATAATGGAAGGAGCCAACGCAGCAGCATCAGTCGTCGAATTGAAAGAGAGAAACTTATAGGTCTCATAACGTATCACACAGCTGCTACCGAAAATACGACATCCCTCTTGATTTCTGCAGTTATATAACATGAATTCCAATGCAATTTCGAGGCACTCATTGCATGCAGATTCCCAAGATCTTGCGTGCACTGCGCCATTCCATAGACTGTTAACTTCTCGTTCACATAATTCTCTCCATAGCTGAATTTCTTCCTTCCTGCCGCCGTTTCCGGCAATACCACCACCATCAACTCGTGCACTGCTTGTATAAAAGCCTTGGGATTTACGGCGAAAATTTCTGAATACCACAATTCGACGAAGTTTTTGTCGGGCTTGCCGAGGAAATCATCGGTGTCGTAGCCGAGGAAGCAATCCTCATACCATATGCGAGACTTCGCTGCATAAGGACAAGCTGATCGGATCTTCTGAGCGGCGTTGGTGATGCAAGCGAGCATGCTTCCACGCTCAAGTCTCCTTGGCATCGTGTGACGCCATAGACAGTTTCGCAGCTATTGGTGGCGTAGGAGGAGATGGCATAGCCGTGAAGAGAACTCTTCGCTACCATATCGAGAAGGACGTTGTTGATGCTGCTCTGCAATATGTTGTTTTGGGTAAAGTTTTTTCGCATTGTTGAATTTGTATTAAATCTGTGCTGAGAGTGGAGAGAGGGAGAAGGACTAGGGAGAGGAAGAAGAGCCGATGGCTTGAGAGCAAAGCCATTGTCACGTAGATTGATCAGCTTCTGTGTTCTTGAGTTCTGGCTGGTCTCCTATCTTGCTCTTTGCATGTGTACTTATAGAGAGAGAGAGA
Source organism: Cymbidium sinense (assembly GCA_021442155.1). Lineage (NCBI taxonomy): Eukaryota > Viridiplantae > Streptophyta > Magnoliopsida > Asparagales > Orchidaceae > Cymbidium > Cymbidium sinense. Next base: position 27,434,351 of record CM038231.1, read on the forward strand.
GAGAGCCGGCTCTCACGATCAATGGAGACAAAGTATGAGAGCAACTTGGAGAGATAATTTGTAATGCCTTCTGGCAATCACGGACTATCATTGGGGCCGGTAAAAAAAATAGTAACAGAACATGACAAATGATGTAATGTAGAGCGGCATCCATTTCCTAAATGAAAGCTTTTCATACCTATTATACAATTTTTTTATATTTACACATTTAATACTTAAAATTTCATAATTATATTTATAATAATTTAATTTTAAAAAAATATAATGATATAGTATGTTTTAGATAATATCAAAATTTTGAATATTTTGCATATAAATATCAAAATTTTAAGTGAGATATACAAATATAAAAAAATTATATAATATGTACTTAATTTTTTTTAAAAAATCTAAGACATACAAATGGTTGCCCTACATTGCATAAAAGAGTATATAAAAAAATTAAGAGGAATTATCTCGTACCACCCAAAATTAGGTTTTTACATATCTAACACTTAAATCAATATTTACAAACCTAATGCTTAAAACTTATTTTTCTCTCTAAAATTATCACTTTCGCCTTCTCTCCGATATCTAGAGTGATTCTCGTACTCTCCAACTTCATTCGGTGAAGTCGCATGAAGGTTCTATCTCATACTTAATGTTTGCTAGAACCTAACTTCTTCGGTAGGGTTGCAAACGAATCAAGCCGAGCCGAGTATATATGTGTTCAGGCTTGAGCTTGTTTAATATTATCGAGTTCGAGCTGGATTCGTGCTTTTAAGAACAGTATTCAAGCTTGAGCTTGTTTACCATTATCGAGCTCAAGCTCGATTCGAGTTTGTTCATGAGCTTCATTCAAGTTGGATTATCGAGCTTGTTAATGAGCATCTCGTTTAATAAAATAAATAAGCTTTAATCAAGCTTTAATCGAGCTTGTTCACGAACAAAAATGTTGAGAAATTTACATGTACTGTAACGATGAAAGCTCATTAAACCTAGAAATAATAATAATTTAAACAATACTCTTCAAAAACAAGAATTAATTGAGTCGTAATCGAGTCATAATCGAGCTCTTTAGCAAGCTTGTTCATGAGCTTTAAATGATAATATTCATGAACATAAATGAACCGAACGACAAGCTGTTCAAGCTTGTTCATTTAGCAATCGAGTATTTCAAAACTGCTCAAGTTCAATCACCGAGCTTGTCCAAGGCTCGGTTCATTTGCCTATTCTTGGTAAAGTCAGGTGCCAACGTGGTCATTTGAAGTGCCCTATTATTTACAAAGGGCGTGAAGCACCCTATTCTCCTACCGGATAAAAAATGAATGCCCTTCTATGATCTCCGCTGAAATTTACCTTCTTCTACAAGATGGGGTGAAGTGCTATATTCTCGATGAAGTTATGAGCAGCTCTATTGTCAGATGAGGTCGCATGAAGAATTAAGAAAAGTTTTCAGTCCTCTTTTAGAATAGTTCTTTTTTCTTTGGATCTATAGAAATGTTAGTTATAACTTTTAAATTTCTTCAAAATTATTTTCTTTTTTCTGCGACTTTATAAATAGCCATGTTTTCTTATCCTCCAGATTTCCCAAATCCCCATTTATGGATAATTATTTTTGAAGTTGTTATGTTGAATTTTTTCTTCTAAAATAGAGTTTGTTTATTAGATGAACTTAAGAAATGCATGCTTTGTCATTCTGGATTTGTATGTGAACTGCAAATATGGATATGAGGGGAAAGGAGGAGGGAAGATTGATGTAGATTAGTTTATCTTTGTCGGATATTATTGCAAGAGAAGAAGTCAAAAACTGTATTAGAAAACTACATGTTGGCAGCCTTGCAGGCTTATCTTTTCTATGTTTATATACTTGTCTAGTTTCTAAAATCTGATTTGTTATGTTCAATAATAAGGAAACTAAATATCAAGAAAAGCTTGCAATCAGGTTGTTAACAATCTGAAATAGCACCCTTAGTTTATAAATATGTTTAGATTTGTTTTTTATTTGCTATTCTGAAATATGATTTGTTTCTTCTTTTCCAAATATGTATTTATTTGTTAAAAATGTTGCTAACATGCATATATTAATGAATTTAACAGATTACATAAACTCGTGAGAATGAGTTCAAGTAATTCAATGGTATCAAGGGCAGTGCTGAATATAAAGTTTATTGTAGATGTAACTTATTATTATTGTAGTTAAGATCTTCTTAATGTGAAGTAGCTTGAAGGATTGAAGCTTGTTAATTTTGATGATGTATTAAGTGAGGATATTGTGAAGTAACTCTTGTAATCTCAACCTTCTTAATATAGCTTTGTATTAAAGTTTGTGTAATATATCTGTAAAGTATCTATTATTTATTTGAATATCTATTTGTTAAATTGCAGAAGTTGAATGAATACTTGAAAATCTATTTTTATTGAAGTTTGAGGGATGAATCCTTGTATGAATACCATTAAGCTCCAAGAGTTACGTTACGTCAGTTGAACTGTTAATCTCCAGGCATTGCATCAACCAGAATATGGCTCAAGTTGAAATTTGAGTGCAACTGTAAAGCCCTTTTCATGTAGCTGCAAAACCAAGTGATGACCGAGTGTTGCTAAAGAAAAACAAGGCAGTTTTGTTGTGGATTCTAACCTCAAGTGGCTTTCTGACTCCGGCACGAAACGCTGCATTGTTCAACATGTGTCGTAGTAATAAAATGGTTAACTATTTACTGAGATGTTCTAACAGATTTGTTAATTTGCATGACCTATAACGTATATAGGAATTTACGTGTAATTCTTATAGCATCCCGTACTAGGATAAGAAGTGTTACAAAATCAAAAATTTACAGATGAAATAATTTAAATTTAGCTTAGATATTCAATTCTAATTTGATATCTCTACTGTGGGCTCCGAAAATTTGCCACCGACCTCTCCTGATTTAAAATATCGGTATAATTTTCAGAAGGCAGATGAATAGTAGATAAGACACTACTCAGAGATTTCGCCCTCATTTTGTGAGGACTTTAGATCTCGCCTGTGTTTATAGACGTAAGCACCCACAAGCTAATTACCCCTCAATGCCGAAAGAGAATTTTCAAATCGCGTGCGTTGTATAGTAGCGACTGAGTTTAATTTTGAATTTATGAAATTCATTATATTTAACTTAAAGAGGATGGTTGGGGGAACAATGACACGTTTGATCTAGATCTCATGGTTTAGTCATCATATCGTGGTCCCTAGTACTTAGTGAGGAGGTAGTCGACCCCCTCCTGATCAAAATGACATGAGTTCGTCAAAATCCTTGTAGACAGGCTAGTGTTTGTCTAGACATGCTTAGTCATCTAAGTTAAATTTTTGTCCAATCAAGTATACCTTATAGTTCACAACTCAAAGGACGGAGCCATTGGAGAGCATATGGGCTACAGTCGTGACTTTAATATAGTGGGATCATTTGGCGACAAACCCTGGATGGCGTAACTACATCGTGTAGCCTCTTCAAACCATGAGGACACGCCGTCTTTCATGAGATTATTTGAGAGTAAACATAATTGTGCTTGATTGACTTTGGCTCTTTTGTGAGTTAGGGATTTTCTTAATTTGTCACCTTTAACAAACTATTGCGGAGAAGGCAGTTGAATTTTTTTGGCTTTAAGTTTTTAATATTGAATTTCATTTTGACATTTATAACTTAGTGATTCATGATTTCATGTTTGTATTGATATTTGGATTTGATTTTGATTTGAGTGCAAGCATATTTTGATGGTAATTATCCTCCGGTTGAAATCTTCCTTTCTGTCATCGGTTAATTGATTGAATCAAATATATTTAAGAACTTTAGATCCTGTCAACTCTATTTAGACTGTAGATCGATTCTTGTCACAAAATTAGCTTCTATATTTTAGTTGAAATTCTTATAATAGATTTTTTAGGTTTTGTTAACTACAGTCCCCAAGACTGAAGCAACATGTCGACACTAAATTTAAGCATTGATAGTCTTAGGGCATCTTTTTAGATTGCTTGCGTGATTTTGAAGTATTTAATTTGAGTTTTAATCATACTTTATAGTGTGTGTAAGAGTTCAATTAGAGCCTCAATTAAAGCCTTTTGTTTTCTTATACGATGTGTTGCAAATCCGGTGGTGTAGAAGATGTTATATATTGATCTAATATCTTATTAAATTTTTAAGATTAATATTTAATTGATTCGAATTTAGCATGCGCTCATTAAAATTTGCACTTGAAATCTGTTTTGAGCACATGCAAAAATTTATAGCTTAGTTAATTTCACCTAATTAGTGATTTTGTTCATTTTAAAAATCATAATTAGAATGAAATTACTTAATTTTTGTATTGAAGGAAAGCTCCATAATTTTTGTAGATTTTAGTTTAGTATCGTATTCTGTCTGCTTGTACAAAGAGTTGCAGATCCGGTGGTATAGAAGATGTTATAGATTGATCTAATATCTTATTAGATTTTTCAGATTAATATTTAATTAATTCCAATTTAGCATGCGCAGCCTTTTCATGCATTAAAATTTATGCTTTAAATCTTTATATACAGCAAGCGTGTATCTAAGAATGCCTTAATTAACGTTTTATGTTCGCTTGCATGATATGTTGTGAATCCGGTGGTGTAGAAGATGTTATAGATTGCTCTAATATCTTATTAGATTTTTCAGATTAATATTTAATTGATTCCAATTTGCTTAGCACTTTTGACATTAAAATTTGCTTTAAATCTTTATGTCGAAACAGCAGTGTATCTAAGAATGCCTTAATTAATGTCTTCGTTTGCTTATATGATATGTGTTGACCTCCATATGTGTGTCATAAGTCAAAACAAGCAAGCCAATTCGGATTTGAGCGATAGTCAAATCGAAGTTCAAAATGCACTCGACATCCGAAAATGATCAAGCACCAACGATGATGAAGATTTTGATTCGCGTTGACCGAATATAAATATTGCAATCTAACGATCGATTAAGCGCCGAGCTATCAATCGTCGACATTCATAAGTCAGTAGGCGGCGATGACCAAAGCGACTCGTTCATTAAATTAATCATGTGAGCTTCAAAATATCAAAATCTATCAAATGAGCCCAATTGGATGAGTCCGTCATATGTCAGTGATTTGAAGTGAAGCGTAAATCGGTGAAATCTGGCGACGTCACCAAAATAAATCCAAATGACCTCTGATCGATGAACGAACTTTTCCATCGCGTTCAGAATGTTGAAATTGATTAGGATATAAATATTAGATGACTTGAGCATCAATCAAATCGAGTCGTCGATCGTCTACGCATATCGAGGTCGGGGAGCGATGAGAATCAAATGACCTCCGTTCACAAATTGATCATGTCATTGGCTTCAAAACGAAATCTATCAAATAAGATTGTTCACCTCAATTGAGCAGTGCGAAAATCGGCGGCGGCGGCGACATGCATTCGGTATTTCAATTTGGCCTTCGAACCGGCGGATGGTGCGGTTGCATTATTCGAACATCTAAATAACCTTATCAATATATATATATTATTGAATATACGATGTCGCTTAAATTCATTTAAGATTGATTAATATTTGAAAAAATTAATTAAAAAAGGTCTATTAATTTCCAATCTGTTTCTCGTTCGGTTCCTTTAACCGTAAGCATGATCCTTCCTCCCGCTCTTCCGTTCGAATGAGCCCGCTCCTCGAAACCGCTCCCGTTCTCGGCAACTCCAAAACCGCAAGAAAACGGCAAGCAGCCCCCTCTGGTCGAAGACAGAAAAGACAGGCGACAAAACAGCCGTAAAAAAGCGTCATTTCCTTTGGGATGAAGAATTCCTCAAAGAAAATCCAAGCCTGCTGACATTCACCGAGCCTTCGTTAAATGTAAGAAAAAAAAAATCGCAGTCTCTGAGATTCTGAAGCTTACGACAGGCAGCCATGAAAGCCATCGAGGAATGGGATAACTCCTGCATAACACACCTTATCTTCTGCACCACGAGCGGCATAGACTTGCCTGGAGCAGACTTCTAACTCACCAAAATCCTAAGGCTCAAACCTTCCATCCAACGCTTCATGCTCTATCACCAAGGCTGCTGCATCCGACGGCACCGTCCTTCGCCCAAAGTGCTCGCTGAGCCACAGAAACGCTCCTGTGCTCATAGTCTGCGCTGAGACAACCACCGTACTTATCAAAGCACCTTCAACGAAACGTCAAGGAAACCTTGTCTGTCAATCCGTCTCCTCTCTCTCTCTCTCTCTCTCTCTCGAGACTCCGACGAGACACGAAAATAGAGCGAACGTTGTCTCTGATAATCGAAGACCGAACGGCCTCCATCCTTTCGCTGCAGCACATCTCTTTCGATTTCTATCCATCCATTCAGGATGGCCTGGATTGCCCTCTGCGGGGGCGACGGAGGCAACGTTCGCTATGTTGGTAGAAGAGGACGAGTCGATAAGCATCGATGCTCTGAGGCAATTCGTCGATCTCAGCATCGGCAAGTGGAACGGGTCCTTCTACGTCCATGGTTACAATTTGATGGCAATGGGGAGATGCTGCAGCGTGTGAGCACAAAGCTCTCCGTAAGCACCTATGGGGAAGATGACCTCATTAGTCTTATTCAAACGCTATACATAAAGCATCCTCCATCAAGCACAGTGGTTTTGGGTTATGATTCTGAACCTGAATGGTTGGAATACAAAATTAAGGAGACAAATATGCTCACTGTTGATAAATATCAACAAAAAAAAAAGCATTCTCTCTTAGATATCAAACTGCTGGAATGCTGGAAACTGTATTGCGGCTAGTTTGCTCGATGAACATGAAGCTTGTATGATGTCCCAAACAGGATAATTCCATTCTTTGGTCAATGGAAAGGTCTCTCCATCACCGAGTGCAGTGGTGTTTGTGGTGCAATAATTTTCGAAGCTGAAACTGTTGCTTCTCTTCAAGTGGATGAAAATGGTCGATAGTTTAGATTTGAAGACCAAGTTAACTCATTAATTATAGTGAAATAAAAAAAAATTGGAGGTATTTCAAAACATCATGCTCATCGCATGGCAGAGGTGAAATCATTGTGGTGTCATGAGCTACGCTCGTTCATCGAGTGTCTGAGTGATTGAAGGCCTCTTCATGCTCATCAGGGTGTGGCGAGATGAAATATGGTACGTGGTGTCACACCGCTTTCGCTCATCGGGCATCAGAGTAAGCAAAGCGTTCAGATGTAGCCCCTACGTAGGGATGGTCGAATCTTGTTGAAATCTTTGCCAAATTTGGACTTAATTCTGACTTGAATATATTGCTTGCATTTCATCCTGCAGGTTTCAAGACCCCGCTAATGCCCATGAGGGCATAGTGGGTGCGAGAAAATGTGAATGTGAAAATAAATATATACTTGCATTTCTTTTTGCAGGTTTCAAGACCCCGCTAACGCTCATTAGGGCGTAGCGGGTGCAAACGATGGTGGTGTCATGAAGACCGTTATTCGCTCATCAGGCGTCTGCGTGATTGAAGGCCTCGTTATGCCCATCAGGGTGTAACAGGATTGAAGGTCGGTGAGGTGCTTCAAAACACCTCGTCCGCTTATCGAGGCATGGCGGGTAGGTCACATCCTCCCACACGAGGATGATGCCAAAAGGATGCCAAAATTGTGTCAAATCTTTTGACTTAAAAAAAATGGGAGCATAAAATGAATCGACTTAAGAATGTTAAGCAAGGAAACCTAAAGCTAAAATTCAAATTAAAAACTCCAAACAACAAAAGGGAGAGGGAAATAACATACAACAAACATAAAAGTAAAACAAAAAAGAGGGAGAAAATGAAAGCTACTCTGAGTAATAAATCTTCTTTTAAAACAATAAATTAAACTGTCTTTTGGAATCTAAATCAAAATGTCTTCTTTGCCACCGGATCTGCAACTCTTTGTACAAGCAGATAGAAGGTGATACTAAACCAAAATCTACAGAAATCATATGACTTCCTTTCATAAAAAATTAAGGAATTTCATTCTAATTTGATTTTCAAAATCAACAAATCACTAATTAGGTGAAATTATCTAAGTTATAAATTCCAGCATGTGCTTGGACATAGAGATTTCAAGTGCAAATTTTAATATCTAAAAAGGCTGCGCAGGCTAAGTTAGAATATATTAAATATTATTCTGAAAAATCTAATAAGATATTAGATCAATTTACAATGCCTTCTTCGCCACCGGATCTGCAACCCTTTGTACAAGCAGACATAAAGCGATACTAAATCAAAATCTATAAAAATCATGGAGCTTCTTTCAATAAAAAATTAAGGAATTTCATTATAATTATGATTTTTAAAAAATCAATGATTTCATTAATTAGATGAAATTAGCTAAGCTATGAATTCTTGCATGTGCTCGGGTATAGAGATTTCAAGTGCAAATTTTAATGTCTGAAAAGGCTGCACAAGTTAAACTGGAATAAAAAAAATGAAAAATCTGAAATCAATCTCATAACTCAGAAATAAAAACTACATAAGGTCTTAAATACACTCGCATGGGCTCTGACACCATGCTAAATGCCTAAATTCAAGTGCGTGAGGGTGTTGCGCAAGTTGCTTCCCGGTTTAGTCTTGGGACTGGGTCCGGGTTAACAAAACCTAAAAACCTATAATAAGAGTTTCAAATCAATGAAATATCTGAAAAATTGATTCTGTTAGGTGATAGTAGATCTAATCCTCTATTAGTATCTAAACAGAGTCGACAGGGTCTAAAGCTCTTAAACATATTCAAATTAATCAATATTTCTAATCAAATTAACTCAAATCAAATAGTAATCTAAAACTGTTTAAATGAAACTCTATCACTAAAAACTTAAACCAAACTCAATCTATCCACCTTACGTAATTATTTGTCGGAAGTGACAAATTAAGAAAACTCTAGCTCACAAAGGAGTCAAATCAAGTGTTACGGTATGTTCACTCTCAATCAATCTCTTGTCGATGGCGTGGCTGTTATCCTATGTGGCTTTCGGCTCCACAGATGAAGCAGTTACCATCAGAGTCCTCTGATCGGGTGGTTTGGTCAGTCCGGCTCCATTATATTACGATCACGACCATAGCGCGTATTTTCATCGAAAAGATCGGTGAAGAATTTTCGGAGCCCACAATATGTTGCAAATTCGGTGGTGTTTAACATTTCAGATCTCGTTCAATTATTTAGATTAATATTTATTTATTGGCATCTAGTTCATAGCTCATTGAGCTCTTTAAGTTTCAATGGAGCTTAACTCGTGATCACTAAGAAGCTCGTATGCAACTATCAAGATCACTGGAGGCTTTACTTGAATTTTGTTCTTGTTAGGAAACAAACCCTCAATTTCATTAAAAGTTATATTTATGATCGTCAACAAGTTGTCGAGATCATTTTTATTTAAAGACTTTTAGAATTTTATATGTAGGTTTATTCTTTAATTTATCATTTTCAAATAAATTTAATTTAAGCTCGTCAACACTTTTATCTATTCTTGTTTAGGTCTCCCGTCAATCTAAAATTCTGACCTCTTAGTCCCGTGTAAGGCTGCCCGAGTTTATTAAGCCTTCCCACCAGCTCTACTGAGCATAACGATCGGTGTCTTGCGACACTGTGGCCGTAGTCTTCTAACATGTCAGCTCTCCTATGCATAACAGGGTCTTCAAACACCTGCAATTTCAATTCAGATTTTAATTTTGAGTTTATAGTTCATTTTGTATTAAATTAATTAAGTTCTCTGTCAGTTTGAATTCCGACAGCCTCCCGTTATCTTCCCCGTATAGGGGGCTGTATCAGGAGTCTATTCAACATTCTCGTTAGCTCTACTGAGCATAACGGTTAGTGTCTTACGACACTACGATCGTGATTTTCTATCCGTTAGCTCTACTAAGCATAACGAGGTCTTCAAACACTTATACTCATGGCTAACACCATAAGCAAAAACAATATTTGGAAAGTGCTCAAGCATGGAAACTGCACATGAGTTCATTAAGTTCAGAGCATTCTCATTATTAGGTTTGTCAAAGTCATGGTCATCAGAAAATTGATGAAATTTGTGACCATCAAGTCTTCCAATAATCCAATTACAAAGTGGCAGCTTAGCCTCCATTTCAAACTTTTCACGTACTCGTATTTATTATTTGTCATTTGATCAAAATAAGAAAAATAGAGAGACAACCTTGGTAGCGTCTGCAGCTTCTGTAATCGATGGTTCAGGTTAAGAGAACCTAATGGGTTCATTATCAGATGTGCTTTTGTTTGAGGGTTCAGTTAAAGAAGAGGGTTTTCGGGTAGAAAGAGAAAGAGATAAAGAGAGAGAGAGAGAGAGAGAGAGAGAGAGAGAGAGAGAGAGAGAGAGAGAGAAACAAAGAGAAAGAGAGAGGGAGAGGGAGAGCAGCAACTTTTTTTGTTTTTCTTTTTTTTTTCGATTTACTGTAAATCCCAAAGAGAGAGAGAGAGAGAGAGAAGGAAAGAAAGAGCATAACCTTTTCTTTTCTCATTTTTTGGTTAAATCACAAAGAGAGAGAGAGAGAGAGAGAAAAGAGAAAGAGAGGGAAAGAGAGAGAAGCAAACTTTTTTTGGTTTCTCAAATCACAAAGAGAGAGAGAGAGAGAGAGAGAGAGAGAGAGAGAGAGAGAGGAGGAGAAAGAGAGAGAGAGCAAACTTTTCTCTTTGGTTCCTCTAAATCACAAGGAGAGAGAGAGACAGAGAAAGAGAGGGGGAAAGAGAGAGCAGCAATGTTTTTTTTTCTTTTTTTTGGTTTCCTGCAAATCACAAAGAGAGAGAGACAAAGAGAAAGAGAGAGAGCTGGAGAGAGGGACGTGAGGCCTGCTGCTATTAGGATAGTGGGTCGGACTCGTTATACATAAGAGGGAAGATAGAAGGAGCTGCTGTAATGGGTGAAGCTCAGAAGAGGAAGGGAAGAGGAAGGTACTTCTGGTTTTGGAGAGCGAAAGCAAAATTGAAATGGAGGAGGGAGAGTCTTGCCACGAGTTGCGGTGTAAGGACTAAGTGTCACGGGGGGAGAGCTTGGAGCCGTGAGGGAGAAAATGGGATGAAGAGGGAAAACCCTAGAGCGAGACGTGAAAGTAAAAAAAAGGGGGATTTACACCCATACCACGGAATTCTTAGTGATTTACATATCTCACACCTAAAGTTTACTATTTACTCAAGTAACACCTAAATATTTTAAATACATTATTTCTACCACCCAACTCACGCCGTATACATCTCGGTATAACTCCGTTTTAGGAGAACCGTGAAATACCTCCCGCGTCTGAACTTCCCTCGTCTGCGAACTCCTTTTGGCGGGATTAAAGACGAGCGAAATCTTCTAGTTCGTCTGTGAAGAAGGAACGCAGGCCGCGTGGATGCTCTTTCGTCACCGCTTCCTCCTCTCCGAACTTCCCCTGCTTCCTCGCTCTTCCGTACTACAAGATTTGTTTCTGTGTTAGCTTATACTCTGTTTTGCACCTTGCTCGAACAATCTCCTCTCTCCACTCTCCTCGTTCCCCTCCTTCCCTCAATTCGAAGCCCACTCCTACAACTCCACACACGGACGATTTCCCTTGTCCGTCTCTATAGAGACCGATCAATCCAAGCCGAGATCTTGATGTTGCGTCTCGCCGCAGGTCGGGTAAATTCCACTAAAATAAAATGTACACAAATGAAATAATACAATATTATAACTTGAAATATGTGAACAAATTGAAGTTCTAAACTGAAGATAAATCGATAAAGAAATAACATTAAAATCACCGAGCATATCTCCAGAGAGACGAACTGAGTCACGTGCGACAGAACTCCACTCACCGAGTCGAGCACTTACCACGGCCCCTTCTTCTCCCTCATCTCGTACTCCAGCCCCACCACGTATGGAATAAAATATTAGAAGTTCTATTCATTTGAATAAAATATAATTAATTGGCACAATTTTGAAAGAATTTTAAGAAAATAACTTTATTAAATTCACAAAAAAAAAATTTTAAAGATCGACAGAACAAATGAAATTGCTTGCTTACAAAATAAATTGCAAAACCTCTCAAGTTATCCCATGTTCTTTCCTGAACTCTTTTTCAAACACAAACTTAGAAAGAAGAACATCGATCGTAAACAAAAGAATTTATTTGAAAGAAAACAAAAGCATAGCGTAAAATTTTAACTCGAGTCTCTTCCATTCGATAACCTTGACCTTTTCGATACACAAAACTCCAACAAGAAAATAGGATAAACAGAAAATGAAGAAGAGAAATGACTATTGAATAACAACTCAATTCCAATAAACACACTCCAATACTTAAGGAGTAATCAAAGATTCAAAGCCAAAACAAATAATACCCATCTCAGATTTCCCAAAGTTCTTACTTTATCTGCTTCGGTTCTCTCAAGCCATTCTCCAATCCAACTCGTATTCATCGCCTCCCTCCCTTTCCTCATCAATTTATTAATTCAAAAGCAACCAACCCTCTCGCCTCCCTCCTCACAAAAACATAGAGTAAAAAATGGTGAAATCCTTAAACATTAAAGCTATAAAACCGGAGGAAAGACACCTAAAAGAGAAATTATATAAGTATTTCACTTATTTCATCATTGCTTTCTTCATAGTTGGTAAGCTTTGTTTCATTCATTTGAACTTCTGTGCCAGATATCAGAGTCATGCCACGTGGTGGAGTAGAGATGATGCGACAAAACAAAGAAGGTTTGGACTGTAGGGACATGCTACAATATGAATATGTAAGCTCCGACAATGATAGCCAATTTCCAGATGAACTTGCTTTATATAATGAAGATCCATTAACTAGCCAAGTTGCAGAAAATATGTCATTAGTAGTTGGCACCCGATTTGATGATGCAATGAGTTTCAAGCATTTTATTCGGTCTAAGGCTATTCATGAAAATTTTGGAGTGAAGATAAAAGCCAGTGACAAGACACGAGTCATTGCCACTTGTGCTTATGTAGGGTGTCCTTGGAGAGTGAGAGCCTCTTTATGTGTAGATGGGCAAACATTTGAAGTCAGAAAAGTAGAAAATTTACATGTATGTCCAGGTGTCAATAGAGGTGCACAAGCTACATCTAAATGGGTGAACAAATCCAAGATATAGTTAAAAACATCCCGATGTCCCTCCAAAATAAATAAATGAAGAATTAGAGAGTAAGTATGGGCTATCACGCCTTATATGAAATTGTATGCTCAAGAGAATTAGCACGAGACAACCTCTTTGGGCCAGTTGATGACAGCTACAAATGGGTCCCTACTCTACGGGAAGAGCTTATTAGAAAGAAACCTGGCTGTCACATTACTTATGAGTATGATATCATTGACAACTCCTTCAGAAGGTTCTATGTTTGCTTCAAAGTATGTATCGATGGTTTTCTAGTAGGTTGTCGACCTCTTATAGGGCTTGATGCTTGTCATCTAAAATCAAAATATCTTGGGGTGTTGTTATCCAAATTCGTTAGATGGCAATAATGGTCTTTACACCATTGCTTTTGTGGGTAGAATCAATCAAAAAAGCTCATGGCAATGGTTTTTGACTAATTTGATTGACTCTTTTGGTTGTGAGGTTGTGCCATTATCTTTTATTTCTGATATGGAGAAGGGATTGGGAGAAGCAATTAAGTTTGTATTTCCTAATGCAGAACATAGAGTTTGTATACGCCATTTGTGGAAGAACATGAAGAGGTATCATCACTTTCAAGATAGCCAAAAGATTAGAAATATTTTTGGTTGGTCGCAAATGCATACACAAGACATGAATATGAGACAAAATTTAGTGAACTATGCAAAGTTAGCCCTCAAGTCTATTCTTATCTTCTAAATTTACCATATAAATGGTCAAGAGCCCAATTCCTTCCTAAAATTAAAAACCACTATAACACCAATAACTTATCAGAGTCATTTAACTCTTGGATTGGAGCGGCTAGAGATAAACCAATTGTTGAGTTGGTAAACATGGTTAGAGGGATGATAATGGAACAAAGAGCTGAACGAAAGATAAATGCATCAAGTTGGAGAAGTGAATTAGTCCCTGCTATTGAAGATTATATGCAAGAGATAACAACAAGAAAGGATTACTTTATTATTAGACAATCTACTTCATACACGGCAGAGGTTGAAGGGCATTCTGAAAGACATGAAATAAATATTGAACTAAAAGCAGTGGCCGATCGGCAAAATGACAGCCTTCCATGTATACATGTTGTTGCTTTCATCGGTCAAGGGACACCCACTATGGCACACTTATGTGGATCAATATTATCATGTTAATAGGTAATTTTAATTATTATGCATTTATTTATGTTTGTATATTACATATTTCATGATGAACTGGATATGCTATGGCTTATGATGGTGCAATATCAACTCTACCTGGAAAAAATCAGTGGAGAAAATGTAATGACGACATTGAGATTGGGGCACCTAATACACTCAGACCTAGGGGGAGGCCAAGGAAGAGAAGAATAAAAAGTTTCATGGAAAACAATACCAAAAAGATACAGAGGTTACATAAGTGTAGCGGATGTTGGGGTCACAGAACACTTGCAAAAAATGCTTGATGGATCAAACTCAAAGATGCCGATGTAGACATCAATGCTTACAACGAACTATCATATGCTGACTTGGGAAGTAGGAAAAACTACCGGTTAAGAGAGGGCAACATAACGATGAAGTTGAGGCAATTGATTACTGAGAGTAATAGCTACTAGTAGTTTTCATAGCAGGAATTACATGTATTTTTTGGCACACATATGAAACAATTGATAAGTTTTTGTTGTTGCTTTTAGTTCCATGGGTAGCATGATTTTTTTTGTAAACTTTCTTCTCAGACTGTAATCACAAAATTGCAAGTTGCTTTCCTAGATTTTAATCAGAATTCTTTTCTACAATTTGGGTTTTATATTCTCTCTGAACTTTACTACATATTAGACTTATGTTGGTGGTAGAAGTGGTTTTATATAGAAAAAGATGTACTTCTATCAGTTTGGTAAAGTATTGTCTGTATTTCAAAATACAGACTTACAGATTTTGAGAACAACTGTATCTGGAGATGGAAAATTACATATTCTGAGAACAACTGTATAGCAAAAGATGTACTTTTATCAGTTTCGTAAAATGGGAATACATAGGTGTATACTCTACGCTCAAGAGTACATGTGCTTTCTATGTGCTCCTGCTTTACACATGTAACTCTACAAAGTGAGAGTACAAATGAGCCTGATTACATAGATGTACACTCGCACTTTATACTTTCTCCCACGATATTCTCTAATATCTTGAGCAATTCTTTCCTCCGGTTTAGTTTGATGGATGGTTCGGTCGCTAGTTCGATTGTTTCGCAATTATTTATTGCTATTTTTAGCCCTTATTTTGGTAAATTTGTTTGAACTTAGTTGTTGAAGGGCATGCTTCTTGGATTTTGATACTTGGCCTTTCTTGGGCTTCTATATGATTGTTGATATTAAATTCCTTTAGTATCGGTTTTTTAAAATGACTTGTGATTCACTTTCGCCAAAGACATCATCTCGAATCGCTTTAGTCGCTTTGCGATACTATAAAGACATAAAGCATTGCCGATTATCACTGGTTATAAAGAAATGGTATTTTATCATGTTCTTAGTAAACCGCTTAAACAAAAATAAATAAATTCATAAGCATAAATAAACAAATATGATGATGCTCAAAATTGTCCTATTAGATGTCAAGTGCAGTTAAAAATGTCTTTCAAGAGAGTAGTTCATTATCATCTTACCGCCTAAGTATCAATAAACTAGTTAATATCATGTTTTAAAACACTCATGTGGGTAAAATTTTTCCTAATTGCTTGCAGAATCATTGGAATGCTATAAAACAAGTTTAATTTGTTCATAATTGCACAATCATTGATATTTGACCATCAAGAAATATAGAAACTTAACAACAGAAATTTTACTTTATAGCCTGTCGATGTATATTTTGCTACTAATAGCAATGCATTTGGCACTCAGATAATCTAACTAGAACGAGAAAGCACTGATGAGCTTTTTTGGGGATGTCTTAATTATTTTATTTTGTTATTATTTTTTTGCTTTTATACAAGTGCATATTAACCTGTAATATTATGAAAATCCTTTATATAGTTCTCTATTGATTCTAACATAAGCTAAACCGCTTAAACAATGCGACTTGGGTGGATTTTACAAAGTTTCTTCTTCTGTAGTAGGAAGCATCGCCATCCCTTCCAAATTAAAGCATGTAGGTATGATCTGTTTGGGAGCTCAATGGAGCTCTCTTCCTTTTGGTCTTTGGGTTGGCCATTCTTTTGTTCCTTGTGATGAACAGAGAGGATGAGTACAACATGTTCGAGGATTTGATGGTGATGAGTGTTTGTGTGAGTTCTATAAAGAACAACTTTGCTTTAGTTCTGTAATATTATGTGCATCTATTTTTTATTTTATTTTGAATGAAAATAATAAAGTGTTAGCTTAATATCGAGAACACTCTACATATGCTTTGAATAGATAGAGGAAATGGGAGAGAGAAGAGTCGTTGAATCATTTTGGGACAAGGGAAAATATGATGTTGCAGATTAAAGAAAAACTAGATATCTTTTGTGGTAGTTTCATAAACCATTGCGAAGATGGTTTAGAATGAGTTACCATTAATGTTAAATTTCAATCTTAAAAGGGGTATTTACGTGCATACCACATAATTCAATTCTGCACTAATTTCATTCAAAAAAAGCAACAAAATAAAATATTAAGCTTAGTGACAGCCGAAACGAGAGCATGCATTTACAACAAACGCCTTTTATATAAACTAGTTCCATTGATAACTCTGAACCAAATTTGAACTAGCAATCAATCAATTGCTACATTCAATCAATTGCATTTTAAAAGAATTCTACCAACACATTCAACCAATAAAGACAATATATAATAAAAAAATAAACTAGTTACATTGATAGTAGGTGCCAAAATACATTATCTTATACAAATTCTTGATGGTTTTCACGAGACCATCAAATACATGATTAACTTAAGGATTAAAACATAATTGCCATGATGAAAACGAGCATTGCCAACATAATTTTATTTTGGGTTGAGATGGTCTCAAGTTTCTTCATTATGTTCTCTTGAGAAGCTCTTCCTTGATAATCCCTTTCAAATGCTCTAGGTCATCACCATTTAACCGGATGAAATAACCACAATCATCTTTTGTATGCGATTGAGGGCACCTTAAATTTTTTTTACCATAAGTCCTTTCTTTATAGCTTGTGAATATGACACATTGTAAATTACAACGACACAACACTTGATGTTCTCTCGAGATGCCCATCGATGCGGATGATTGACTTGAGCTCATTTTGGCAATGTGTAATCTATTAAATAAAGTTAAGAAAAAAATAACAAATTAGTAACAATTAAGGACACTTAAATTAAAAAAGCGAAAAACTAACAACTATTACCGGATAAGGCTGCTCAATCAGTGGACGAATTTTGAAGGAAGAACTGATAAAAAAAATATATTAAGCTATATGATGCAATTGATAATTAACAGTGTTGAAGCTAATGACGTGTTTTTGTACAATTCGGAGCCTATGAATAAAGCAATCATTAGCTATAGATTAAACAACTTACTCTCAGCTAGCAAGCTTGAATGCATCAATGAATAGACAAAATCGTTAGAGATAATTGAACGAATAAAATCAAATAAAAAATCGGAGAGCCATTAGAGGAATTGCAAATTCAACAACAAACGTTGATCGGTTGAAGTGAAAGCCATTAGAGGAATTGCAGACAATAAAATCAGAAATATGGACAAAATAATAGATAGATCAATACTCATGTAGGAACCAATTTACTTAGACATGTAGCTCAAAACTCAATTTGGAGAATCACGGGACACGCAAGGTGTTTGGTATGGGTCCAAGTCAACGAGGCACAAGGAATGAAGAGATGTTGAGGCCGAAAGCGATATCCATACGGGTGGAGTACAGATGAGGGAGAAGAAGGGTAAGTGCTCGGCGACTAGGTGAGTGGAGTTAAAGACGATGACTTCGTTCGCCTCTCTGGGAGATATCGCCAGTGATTTTAATGTTATTTCTTTATCGATTTATCTTCAGTTTAGAACTTCAATTTGTTCACATATTTCAAGTTATAATCTTGTATTATTTCATTTGTGTACATTTTATTTTAGGGGAATTTACCCAACCTGCGGCGAGACGCAACGTCAAGATCTCGGCTTGGATTGATCGGTCTCTATAGAGACGGACGAGGGAAATCATCCGCGTGTGGAGTTGCAGGAGTGGGCTTCGAATTGAGGGAAGGAGGGGAACGAGAGAGTGTGGAGAGTGGAGATCGTTCGAGCAAGGCGCAAAACAGGAGTATAACAAAGCTAACCTGAAACAAATCTTGTAGCCGACGGAAGAGCGGGGAACGAGGGGAAGTTCAGACGCGGGAGGGAGAGCAGCCGACGGAAGAGCTTCCACGCGGCCCGCGTTCCTTCTTCACAGACGAACCAGAAGATTTCGCTCGTCTTTAATCCCGCCAAAAGGAGTTCTGAGAAGTTGACGTGGGATTTCACGGTTCTCCTAAACGAGTTATACGAGATGTATAATGTGAGTTGGGTGGTAGAAATGATGTATTTAAAAGATTTAGGTGTTACTTGAGTAAATAGTAAACTTTAGGTGTGAGATATGTAAATCACTAAGAATTCCGTGGTATGGGTATAAATCCCCCTAAAAAAAACAGGAGAGAGGGAAAAGATGGCTGGCATATCTCTTAACTCCTCTATTAGTTTTTTTTTTTTCTTTAGCCCCTTTTATTATTATTATTTTCTTTTTATACTTTGGCTGAATAATAAAAGTTGGGAGCCGCCCGTTTCATCCAATGGGAGCTGCCCATTTCATCTGATGGAATGGGGAAGGTATGGGCTTGGGCGGTGGGCTGTAAGACTTTAAATAAAAAAAATAAAAAGAAAAACAAAATCATTTAGGCAGCTATAGCGTAGGGAAAATGGCAAAACAGGAGAAAGGACATATAATGAGACATGAGGAACAATATGAAAATATCTTAGATAAAATAAATAAATTTTTTTTATAACTGATATCTCATTGTAAAGAGTATTTGTTAATTATTCATTGTAATTTCTTCATTATGCTCTAATTTGTAAATGAGCATAGTGGGTAAAAATTGTACTATGAAAATGATATGTTAGCATAGTGGAATCAGGAATGTAAGTGTTATTAGAATCAGAATTAGATAATAGAGGTATTTATAAAGAGTTATTTTTCTTTAAGTAATTAGATTAACTCTAACTCAGATTTCTACACCGACATAATCATATAGTTAATATATATGTATATCAATTTTAGGTTATTTCGATTCAACGTAGACAATCCTTTCATGATCTATCGTTTGATTCATGTCTAAAGCGGGTCAATTTTAAAATTGGGGTGTACTCTAATGAGAGTACAGAGAATACACATGCAAAATAGCTCCAAAAACCTCCAAATTCTTCAAGAAATATCTCCAAATAGCTTACAATAGGATGTACTAAACATATGATAAGCCCCACAGTTGAAAATTTTTAAAAAAATGAGGTGTACCCTCATGAGAGTATAAAGAGTACACATGCAAAATAACTTCAAAAAGCTCTCAAACTATTCAAGAAATATCTCCAAACAGCTTACAATAGATGCTAAACATGTGATAATCCCCATAGTAGAAAATTAAAAAAAATATGGTGTACCCTCATGAGAGTATAAAGAGTACACATACAAAATAGCTCCAAAAAACTATCACATTCTTCCAAAAATATCTCTAAATAGCTTACAATAGAATGTACTAAATATATGACAAACCCTACAATTAAAAAAATTGAAAATTGTACCCTCATGAGAGTATGAAGAGTACACATATAAAATAGCTCTAAAACACTCAAATTCTTTAAAAAATATCTCCAAATAACTTAAAATAGAATGTACTAAACATATGACAAACCCCATAGTTAAAAATTTTGAAAGAATATGGTGTACTCCCATAAGAGTACAGAGAGTACACATACAAAATAGCTCTAAAAGCTACCAAATCCTTCAAGTAACATCTTCAAATAGCTTACAATATGTTGTACTAAACATATAATAAGCCCCACAGTTAAAAAAAATTGAAAAAATGAGACGTATCCTCATGAGAGTGCAGAGAGTACACATGCAAAATAACTCCAAACTTCTAAGAGTACAGAGAGTACACATGCAAAATAGCTCTAAAAACTACCAAATTCTTCAAGTAACATCTTCAAATAGCTTACAATAGGTTGTACTAAACATATAATAAGCCCCACAGTTGAAAAAATTGAAAAAATGAGGTGTATTTTTATGAGAGTACAGAGAGTACACATGCAAAATAACTCAACCCCCCCCCCCCACCCCAAAATTTTTTCAGAAAATATCTTCAAATAGCTTACAATAGGATGTACTAAACTTATGACAAGCCCAATAGTTGAAAAATTGAAAAAATAGGGTGTACACTCATTAGAGTATAAATAGTACATATGAAAAATAACTCAAAATCTCCCAAATTCTTCAAAAATATCTCCAAATAGCTTACAATAGGATGTACTCAACATATAACAAGCCCCATAGGTGAAAAAATGGGGTGTACCCTTATGAGGGTACAGAGAGTATACATGCAAAATAGCTCCAAAACTATCAAATTCTTCAGAAGATATCTCAAAACAACTTACAATAGGATGTACTAAACATATGATAAGCCTCACAGTTAAAAAAATTGAAAAAAATATGGTGTACCCTCATAAGAGTATAGAGCGTACACATACAAAATAACTCCAAAAAACCCCAAATTCTTCAAAAAAATATCTCCAAACAGCTTACAATATGATGTACTAAACATATGATAAGCCTCACAGTAAAAAAAATGAAAAAATGGGGTGTACTCTCATGAGAGTACAGAGAGTACACATAGAAAATACTTCCAAAACCCCCCAAAGTTCTTTTGCAAAGAATTCCAAATAGTATAGAAAATATATATTACATAAAAGAATTTCAAAGAATATTACTACCTGTTTCAAAAAACTGTATATATAAAATGGTGGAGAAAATTTACCGATACATTTATATTTAAGACATGATCCACTAAATTAGTCGCAATATCAAGGCTACAACTTTCAAATTAGTTCCATCTTCATAGTTCTTCCCAAAATTGAAATGAAATTTTTTTTGTTTCTCTTCTGAGCTTAGTTCGTCAAAAAAATATATTATATTACTTTTAAATTTCTCCACAGATTCAAGCGGCATTTCTCCCGTTTTTAACGTGAGCCGAAGTTGAATAATGTTAAAGGCATAGTTATGTTATCGCGTTAAAAAGTAAAAAAATTATATTTTATTAGTGGATACATATTGAGATCTAGTAGGCATCCGGACGTAAAGCTATGTCTAGACTCCACATTTAATATTTTCTCACTATTTAGAGGGCTATGTTAGAATATGATGTTATAATATAAATATAAATCAATTTTATTAATGTTCATTGATGGTCAAGGGTTCCATGGTTGTTCCACTTATATACATAAAATATTTTATATTTGTTATATATATATATATAATGTTATTGCATATACATAGAGACAACATATAATTGCTATGACCCGTAAAATTACATCACAATATACATAATTGCATATAGTGATGAAAAAATAAAGCATTACAATGCATATGTGATAGTTTCCATCACAAAACATCGTAGTGCATGAAGAAGATTATTATTAATCATATTAGAGATGAATTAATACTTTCTCAATCTTTTGTATTTGATTACAAATTACTTTATAATTTACAATTAATTTAATTATATATTTTGAGTTATAAAAATATTATTGTTTTCTTAATTTCATAGATTAGAGAAGATAATATCATAAATATATGAAAATATTAAGAAAACGAGTACAACTATTTAAATTAAATTAAGATTAAGTAATTCATTAAACTTAATATTAATATATGTTAATTTTCCTTAAAGTTAGATATTAACATTTTGAATTTATAAAAATATTATTTTATGGGTAATCCAATCTTCAGATATGCTACCAATCTAATCTTATAACGTATATATCTTCTGAACATCACATTAATTAATAATGAATTAAAACATGACAATCAATCGTAATCACAACTATTTTAACAGATTCAAGTGATGGATCAAATTTATTTTCATAAAAATATTTGAGTAAATTTAATTATAAACTTACAGGAACGGGTTAATTTTTAAACTAGGCCAGTTTAAAATGCTAATTATGTGATTAGGCACGATTAAAAAAAATTTAAAAATTGGCCTAATTTGCCGCCTGATGGACGACCGGCGCCACTAAAATATAACCCGAGAGTCGACGCCGAAGCTCTCGGTTTCTCCGCTTTTACTTCTCCGCATCCGTCGCCGTCGTTATGCCACCGGGCTAAGACGGGTGAAGGAGCTTGCCGGCCAAGGATGGTCGCCGGTCGCCGCTTTCCACCGGTTAACTTGTTTGAGAGATCTTCACGATTTAGGTATTTTTAAATAAATGCAAAATAAATTTCAGATCTACTTTGAATTTGTTGTTTTGATAGGAAATATTTGTTAGATGTTATTTAGTGAGATTTTTGAAGGAAATTTGTTAGATTTGAGTTGGATGGTTATGTTTATGCTTATTTGAGATAAATTTTTGCATATGATTGAATAAAGTATATGGAAAAGCGTAAGATGGCTTGTTTTGTGTTTCTTATGTGCTCTCAAGAAGTCGACAAGCTATTTCATCTTCAAAATGCAAGTTTTTTTTCATGGTGTAGTTGTTTTGAAGGAAAATCCATAATAGCGACATTGTTTGTTTTATACAATTAATGAGAAAGTATATTAAAGAAATGATCTTTATTGATTTTGAGAAATCATATAGTTAAGTATTATGAAAATTGATTTGGTGAGTATTAAGAAAAATATGTGTTAATGATTATTAAAATTATTAAAGATGTGTATGATGGGTCATTAACTAGCTTGAGAAATATTGGTGCGTATAAAATTATTAAAGATGTGTATAATGATGATAAGTGAAGTTAGCTTTGAAAAGTCTATGAAGGTGATGCTTTTGGTTCAAATGAGAGATATGTGATTTGAAATGTTTAGGAGGGAAATTATAGTTGGTTTGGTTATGCTTATGTTTATGCTTATTTGAGCATAATGTGTAAATTATTTAGTGAGATGAAGGAAATGAGGTCGATTTGGTTGTGAAGCGTTTTGTCACATTAATTTTTTACAAAGTTATTGTTTTATAAACATGAATTTATGATTGTAATTTGCAAGTTTGTGTCACTGTTCTTGAATGTGATATTTGTGGAATTTGTAAGATTATCATGTAGAACATGTAGTGCAAGTTTATGGTGTAGATGAGTGTGGACTTTACTGATACGTTGTGGACTTTACTGATTTGAACTTATTTGCCAAATTCATCAGGTTAGTTGGGAAGGCAGTGTTGTTTTGTTACTAATAGTTGAGAATGAATTCAGAGACTGTATTCATAGTTCTTTACTACGGTGGTGAACTTAGAGTTAGCGACGACTTCATTCCAACATACATTGGTGAGAGAAATCGCCCAGTTCAAATCCCACGACGGACTCAATTTGGTGAATTACAACAAATAATAATGAGGTCGTTGACGCTGGATCCAGCACAGATATCTGTTAATCTTGTAGGTCGCTTTCCAGTAGGTACTGGATTTGTTGCAACACACATTTTGGATGACGAAGTCGGGACGTCCTAGGACAAGCAGATATAGGAATTCAATGGACGAGAGCATTTCTAAAAGTTCACGAATTTGTGGTGTGTGTAAAACTGTTGGCCACAACAGGTCTACTTGTCCTCAGAATAGAGTGCGGCGAATGTAATTTCTTTTATGTTATCCTGTTCGATGTTACTTATGTTTTTTGTTGTAGTACTTGTTATAGTTTTTGTGTTGGTAGTGACTGTGGGCGAGATAACTTGATGTAACTTTCAGCATTCACTTAATGAACTAAACTTGATCGTTCCTCGCATAAAAAAAGACAGATTTTTATATAATTTTTTTCAATATTACCTGCTAACTTTGTAACAGATAACATGTCTGGCAATGAAGCTCCTCGACCCCCACGTAGGAGGAGGCGACCAGGAGGTTACTTGAGGATTACGCCCAATACCGAGAATCTAGCATAGCATTACGCTGGAGGCAGAGCTACACATCCGATTTGGTAATGGGTTTTTTTATCATTATTTCTTGGTTTTGTGCTTCATTTCTAATTTTTGATACATCCTAAACATGATTCATTTGATTGCGGTTTCTATTCTTGAGGTCAGCTTCATCGATCGTGGAATGGCTCGTTAACCCTGCATTTATGGATGCATTGCGAGTTCTTTGGTTTAGATTGTATCTCAAATGCTATATAAAGCTTGATCATCATTCTTGAAAGATTGTTGAACGCCGGTGCCCCTGCAAATTCATTTCACTTGGCCAGGAGAGATGCGTTACTCTACGGGATGTGGCGATGATTTTAGGCGTCCAGATAGATGGCCCAGCGATGATTGGTAGCACTGTTGTTGGTGGAGAGAGAAGGTGGGCTTCATGGCCAGATTGTTGCGATGAGCTGATTGGAGCACATCCAGGCGCATATCATTTACCATGATCTGCCCATCCAGATCACATCCGAAGTTTCGCATGGGACAGCGCATGCATGTACTTGTTTACCTCTACGGTGGTTGCGGTGGACGTACTATCGTGACTCTTATTTAGATCTACCTGAGCTCGAGTTCACCATGCATGTCAGAGCTTACATTTTATTTTCCATTGCATCATTTCTTCTACCAGATACTTCAAGGTCTGAGGTTCACTTGCAGTATCTACCGTTACTTGAGGCTATTGATACATTCAGGGAGTTATCTCTGGGTTCAGCTATACTCGCTCATCTATACAGAGAATTACATGAAGCCACCAAACCAAAGCGCATAACATGACCGGATGCGACATTTACTACGGCATGGAGCACATTCATGTCTAAGACCTACGTTATGTGTTTATCCTTCCGACATTGATGGGCTTAGTGTTGGCTTTGAACGAAGGGTATGTTGGAAATGCCAGGCAATCTGGAGTGTGTGGATGATGGACGGACTTCTTGAGTCGTGATAATTGATGTAATCTTATTTCGCAAATTCTTTATTATGATAGAAACTGAAAGAATAATTTATGTTGTATGTGCAGGTCATCTGGGAGCCATATTATCAAATCAAATATGCGCCGCGATATATGTTCTGGGAGAGCAGATATGGCTAACTAGAGTACCACCGATATGTTGGAAGAGGGTGGAGTGGTACTACCGATCGTATACAGTTTGGCATTCCTCCTTCCAGATGTCGACCGATAGATCCATCATTCGACGATGGACGAGGAAAGGCGATGTTGATTGGGTACAATTCCACCACTTCATTGCACTGGGAGCATAGACGGACTCGATTATCACATTGATTCATCTCAAAGATGATCCGGTCGAATCAATCGCTATATGAGATGGTATCGTCATGGGCATCACTTTACATGCTCAGGCACGGTACCTCGACACATATTACCCCGAGCACCGGGAACGCGTTTGATGGTTAGTATGCATAAAGTATTTTAATTTATTTTTCCTATTTACAACGAAATCGATCTAAATCTTCTATGCACGAGCACATCTTGAAGACGGAGGAATATTCCACACTATTTCTAGAGATGAAGATACGGTTGAGATCTTTCAACGAATATGAAGAGCTTTGGACTTGAGTAAACATGCATATATCGACACTGCGATACATTAACACACCGTGCACTTCTGCATCGATACACATGTTTCGATGGATGTGGGGCCATCCTCGACACCGCAGGGGCGTCACGCACACATTCTCTCGCCCACCCGATTCATATCGCAGTAATGTGGTCTCAGATGCACCCATGGCACACAGCAGTCCAGCCGACATATGGACCACCACCATTCCATATGACACCACCATAGGTGTACCATGGGTATTCGTTTAAGGGTAGATACCTCATGTTACATTTAGGTATTCGCAACGGCCGAGGTGGAAGAAGAGGAGGACCATCGAACATCATCTACGCTGACGTATACACCACACACATTACACTCCGTGCAAATGATGCGATTCCACCACGCAGGCATCGCCGAAGATAGGTGTGGAGGGGTTGTACTCTATGTTATTTTATATTTCTGATCTCTTAGTCATTCATGTACCTTTTTATTGTATTATTCCACTGTATTATATTATTTGAATATTTTGATTAAATCAAATGTGAAGAGTTGAGATTCAACTGAGAATTGCATAAAGATTCAAACTGAATATCTAAGTTTTTGTAACTTAATGCATTATTTGTAAACAATCTCACCGGACGAGATTCGAAAAGTGGTGAACATAAAAGTTGTAGGATTTTTATTATCTTTCCAAAGATACCAAGCACTCCCAACCGACATCCGGCGAGCAAATGACCATAAAATGTATCGCCCACTTAATTTTTTTTAAAATTATTATTTGATAGTATCGGCGATCTGACAAGAGCTATTAGCATGATCAACCTATTTTAAATTTTTTTTATCGTGTCTAATCACACAATTAACATTTTAAACTGGCCTAGTTTAAAAATTAACCCTACGAGGATTATACTAGCTTAAACTCAAGAAATTTTATTTGATAATCTAAACTCTTAATCAATGGATTAAGATGTCTTGCAATTAAATTTATTCAAAACAAACAACTTGATAGAAGGAAACACATAAATCGATCAGCGATAACTAATCAAATCATATTTAACTGCCGATTATAATGGAAGGAGCAAGCGCAGCAGCATCAGTCGTCGAATTGAAAGAGAGAAACTTATAGGTCTCATAACGTATCACACAGCTGCTACCGAAAATACGACATCCCTCTTGATTTCTGCAGTTATATAACATGAATTCCAATGCAATTTCGAGGCACTCATTGCATGCAGATTCCCCAAGATCTTGCGTGCACTGCGCCATTCCATAGACTGTTAAGTTCTCGTTCACATTCTCCATAACTGAATTTCTTCCTTCCTGCCGCCGTTTCCGGCAATACCACCACCATCAACTCGTGCACTGCTTGTATAAAAGCCTTGGGATTTACGGCGAAAATTTCTGAATACCACAATTCGACGAAGTTTTTGTCGGGCTTGCCGAGGAAATCATCGGTGTCGTAGCCGAGGAAGCAATCCTCATACCATATGCGAGACTTCGCTGCATAAGGACAAGCTGATCGGATCTTCTGAGCGGCGTTGGTGATGCAAGCGGAGCATGCTTCCACGCTCAAGTCTCCTTGGCATCGTGTGACGCCATAGACAGTTTCGCAGCTATTGGTGGCGTAGGAGGAGATGGCATAGCCGTGAAGAGAACTCTTCGCTACCATATCGAGAAGGACGTTGTTGATGCTGCTCTGCAATATGTTGTTTTGGGTAAAGTTTTTTTCGCATTGTTGAATTTGTATTAAATCTGTGCTGAGAGTGGAGAGAGGGAGAAGGACTAGGGAGAGGAAGAAGAGCCGATGGCTTGAGAGCAAAGCCATTGTCACGTAGATTGATCAGCTTCTGTGTTCTTGAGTTCTGGCTGGTCTCCTATCTTGCTCTTTGCATGTGTACTTATAGAGAGAGAGAGAGAGAGAGAGAGAGAGAGAGGAGCCGGCTCTCACGATCAATGGAGACAAAGTATGAGAGCAACTTGGAGAGATAATTTGTAATGCCTTCTGGCAATCACGGACTATCATTGGGGGCCGGTAAAAAAAAATAGTAACAGAACATGACAAATGATGTAATGTAGAGCGGCATCCATTTCTTAAATGAAAGCTTTTCATACCTATTATACAATTTTTTATATTTACACATTTAATACTTAAAATTTTATAATTATATTTATAATAATTTAATTTTTAAAAAATATAATGATATAGTATGTTTTAGATAATATCAAAATTTTGAATATTTTGCATATAAATATCAAAATTTTAAGTGAGATATACAAATATAAAAAAATTATATAATATGTACTTAAATTTTTTTAAAAAATCTAAGACATACAAATGGTTGCCCTACATTGCATAAAAGAGTATATAAAAAAATTAAGAGGAATTATCTCGTACCACCCAAAATTAGGTTTTTACATATCTAACACTTAAATCAGAATATTTACAAACCTAATGCTTAAAACTTATTTTTCTCTCTAAAAATTATCACTTTTCGCCTTCTCGATATCTAGAGTGATTCTCGTACTCCCAACTTCATTCGGTGAAGTCGCATGAAGGTTCTATCTCATACTTAATGTTTGCTAGAACCTAACTTCTTCGGTAGGGTTGCAAACGAATCGAGCCGAGCCGAGTATATATGTGTTCAGGCTTGAGCTTGTTTAATATTATCGAGTTTGAGCTGGATTCGTGCTTTTAAGAACAGTATTCAAGCTTGAGCTTGTTTACCATTATCGAGCTCAAGCTCGATTCGAGTTTGTTCATGAGCTTCATTCAAGTTGGATTATCGAGCTTGTTAATGAGTATCTCGTTTAATAAAATAAATAAGCTTTAATCAAGCTTTAATCGAGCTTGTTCACGAACAAAAATGTTGAGAAATTTACATGTACTGTAACGATGAAAGCTCATTAAACCTAGAAATAATAATAATTTAAACAATACTCTTCAAAAACAAGAATTAATTGAGTCGTAATCGAGTCATAATCGAGCTCTTTAGCAAGCTTGTTCATGAGCTTTAAATGATAATATTCATGAACATAAATGAACCGAACGATAAGTTGTTCAAGCTTGTTCATTTAGAAATTGAGTATTTAAAAAACTGTTCAAGTTCAATCACCAGTAGCTTGTCCAAGGCTCGGTTCATTTGCAGCCCTATTCTTCGGTAAAGTCAGGTGCCAACGTGGTCATTTGAAGTGCCCTATTATTTACAAAGGGCGCGTGAAGCACCCTATTCTCCTACCAGATAAAAAATGAACTGCCCTTCTATGATCTCCTGCTGAAATTTACCTTCTTCTACAAGATGGGGTGAAGTGCTATATTCTCTGATGAAGTTGCGTGAGCCGCTCTATTGTCCAATGAGGTCGCATGAAGAATTAAGAAAAGTTTTCTGTCCTCTTTTAGAATAGTTCTTTTTTCTTTGGATCTATAGAAATGTTAGTTATAACTTTTAAATTTCTTCAAAATTATTTTCTTTTTCTCGACTTTATAAATAGCCATGTTTTTCTTATCCTCAGATTTCCCAAATCCCCATTTATGGATAATTATTTTTGAAGTTGTTATGTTTAATTTTTTCTTCTAAAATAGAGTTTCTTTATTAGATGAACTTAAGAAATGCTTGCTTTGTCATTGCTGGATTTGTATATGAACCTGCAAATATGGATATGAGGGTAAAGGAGGAGGGAAGATTGATGTAGATTAGTTTACCTTTGTCGAATATTATTGCAAGAGAAGAAGTCGAAAACTGTATTAGAAAACTACATGTTGGCACCCTTCTATTTGTTTAGTTTGCAGGCTTATCTTTTCTATGTTTATATACTTGTCTAGTTTCTAAAATCTGATTTGTTATGTTCGAATAAGGAAATTAAAGATCAAGAAAAGCTTGCAATCAGGTTGTTAACAATCTGAAATAGCACCCTTAGTTTATAAATATGTTTAGATTTGTTATTTGCTATTATATGATTTGTTTCTTCTTTCCAAATATGTATTTATTTGTTAAAAATGTTGCTAACATGCATATATTAATGAATTTTAACAGATTACATAAACTCGAGAATGAGTTCAAGTAATTCAATGGTATCAAGGCGTGCTGAATATAAAGTTTATTGTAGATGTAACTTATTATTATTGTAGTTAAGATCTTCTTAATGTGAAGTAGCTTGAAGGATTGAAGCTTGTTAATTTTGATGATGTATTAAGTGAGGATATTGTGAAGTAACTCTTGTAATCTCAACCTTCTTAATATAGCTTTGTATTGAAGTTTGTGTAATATATCTGTAAAGCATCTATTATTTATTTGAATATCTATTTGTTAAATTGCAGCAGTTGAATGAATACTTGAAAATCTATTTTTATTGAAGTTTGAGGGATGAATCCTTGTATGAATACCATTAAGCGTGAGTTAATTTATTGAACTGTTAAGCTCCAGGCATTGCATCAACCAGAATATGGCTCAAGTTGAAATTTGAGTGCAACTGTAAAGCCCTTTTCATGTAGCTGCAAAACCAAGTGATGACCAAGTGTTGCTAAAGAAAAACAAGACAGTTTTGTTGTGGATTCTAACCTCAAGTGGTGCTTTCTCATTTAGATCAAACGCCTGCATTGTTCAACATGTGTCGTAGTAATAAAATGGTTAACTATTTACTGAGATGTTCTAACAGATTTGTTAATTTGCATGACCTATAACGTATATAGGAATTTACGTGTAATTCTTATAGCATCCCGCATCTAGGATAAGAAGTGTTACAAAATCAAAAATTTACAGATGAAATAATTTAAATTTAGCTTAGATATTCGACTCTAATTTGATATCTCTACTGTGGGCTCCGTAAATTTGCCACCGACCTCTCCTGATTTAAAATATCGATATAATTTTCAGAAGGCAGATGAATGGTAGATAAGACACTACTCAGAGATTTCGCCCTCATTTTGTGAGGACTTTAGATCTCGTTCCAGGTTTCCTATAGACGTAAGCACCCACAGTTAATTACCCCCCTCAATGCTGAAAGAGAATTTTCAATTAAGGCTAGTCATTAGATCGCTTAGTGCGTAGCGTATAGTAGCAGCATGTGGAGTTTCAGAATTTTGAATTTATGAAATTCATTATATTTAACTTAAAGAGGATGGTTGGGGGAACGATGACACGTCCGATCTAGATCTCATGGTTCCGTCATCCCGGGCTGTCGTGGTCCCTAGTCTATTTAGTCAGAGGAGGTAGTCGACCCAACCTAACCGAATGATCCTTATCAACACATGAGTTACGTCGTCCAAAAAATCCTTGTAGACCTGGGCTAGTGTTTGTCTAAGGAGACATGCTTAAGTCTATCTAAGTTAACAAAGGGCTTTTTGCCCAATCAAGTATACCCTATAGTTCACAACTCAAAGGACGGAGCCATTGGAGAGCATACGGGCTACAGTCGTGACCGTAATATAGTGAGATCATTTGGCGACAACCACGCCGAGGACTCTCGAATCATCATGTGGAGCTCTCGGCCAAACCACGCAATGAGGACACGGCCACGCCTGCAGATTATTTGAGAGTAAACATAATGTACTTGATTGACTTTGGCTCTTTTGTGAGTTAGGGTTTTCTTAATTTGTCACCTTTAACAAACTATGGAAGAGTTGAATTTTTTGGCTTTAAGTTTTTAATATTGAATTTCATTTTGACATTTATAACTTAGTGATTTACGTAATTTCATGTTTGTATTGATATTTGGATTTGATTAATTTGATTTGAGTCTGCAAGCATATTTTGATGGTAATTATCCCCTCCGGTTGAAATCTTCTTTTGCACAATCATCATCGGGATGGTTAATTGATTGAATCAAATATATTTAAGAACTTTAGATCCTCTCAACTCTATTTAGCTGCTAACATAGGATCAGATTTACTGTCACATGACAAAATTAGCTTCTCAGATATTTTACTAAGTTGAAATTCTTATAATAGATTTTTAGGTTTTGTTAACACGGACACCCCAAGACTAAACCGGAAGCAACAACATCCTCGACACTAAATTTAACATTGATAGTGCAGCCTATCTGTATTTTAGATTGCTTGCATGATTTTGAAGTATTTAATTTGAGTTTTAATCATACTTTATAGTGTGTGTAAGAGTTCAATTAGAGCCTCAATTAAAGCCTTTTGTTTTCTTGTACGATGTGTTGTGAATCCGGTGGTGTAGAAGATGTTATATATTGATCTAATATCTTATTAAATTTTTAAGATTAATATTTAATTGATTCGAATTTAGCATGCACAGCCTTTCAGACATTAAAATTTGCACTTGAAATCTCCATGTTTGAGCACATACAAAAATTTATAGCTTAGTTAATTTCACCTAATTAGTGATTTTGTTCATTTTAAAAATCATAATTAGAATGAAATTACTTAATTTTTGTATTGAAGGAAAGCTCCATAATATCGTCTTCTGTCTGCTTGTACAAAGAGTTGCAGATCCGGTGGTATAGAAGATGTTATAGATTGATCTAATATCTTATTAGATTTTTCAGATTAATATTTAATTAATTCTAATTTATCATGCGCAGCCTTTTCATACATTAAAATTTACACTTTAAATCTTTATGTCAGCACATGTATCTAAGAATGCCTTAATTAACGCTTTTATGTTAGCATGATATGTTGTGAATCCGGGTAGAAGATGTTATAGATTGCTCTAATATCTTATTAGATTTTTTGATTAATATTGATTAATTTATTCCAGTACCTTTTTTAGACATTAAAATTTGCACTTTAAAATCTTTATGTCCTCACAAAGTGTAAGAATGCCTTAATTAACGCCTTATGTTTGCTTATATGATATGTGTTGCATATGCGTATGTGTCATAAGTCATAAGCCCACAAGTCAAAATTCGATTTCGAAGTAGCGCAAATCGAAGTTCAAAATGCACTCGACGTCACCGAAAATGATCGAAACGACCACTGATCGATGAACGGATTTCGTCGTCGCATTCAGAAATTGACAAGAATATAAATATTGCAAAATCTAACGATCAATCGATTAAACGCCGAAGCACGCGTCGACACGCATATCGAAGTCGGTAAAGGACGATGACCAAACGACCTCCGCTCATTAAATTGATCACGCCGTTTCAAAATATCAAAATCTATCAAATGAGACATCCTCCAATGAGTCCGTGTGTCGAAAGTGATTTGAAGTCGACAAATCGGCGTAAAATACACTAGACGTCACCAAAATAAATCCAAATGACCTCCGATCGATGAACGAACTTTTCCATCGCGTTCAGAATGTTGAAATTGATTAGGATATAAATATTAGATGACTTGATGAGCAATCAATCAAGCGCTCGAGTCGTCAATGCGTTTACACGCATATCGAGAGGCGAGGAGGATCAAATGACCTCCGTCACAAATTGACGCCATTGGCTTCAAAACACCAAATCTATCAAATAAGATCGCTCACACTCAACGAACCGCACGAAAATCGAAAGCAAGCAAATTGACAATTGACTGTGCCGAATCACGATTTCGATCCAAATAACCATATAATATATATATATATATATATATATATATATATATATATATATATATATATATATATATATATATATATATATATATATATATATTGACCATATAACGATGTCGGCTTAAATTCATTTTAAGATTGATTAATATTTGAAAAAATTAATTAAAAAAGGTCTATTAATTTCCAATCTGTTTCTCGTTCGGTTCCTTTAACCGTAAGCATGATCCTTCCTCCCGCTCTTCCGTTCGAATGAGCCCGCTCCTCGAAACCGCTCCTGTTCTCGGCAACTCCAAAACCGCAAGAAAACGGCAAGCAGCCCCCTCTGGTCGAAGACAGAAAAGACAGGCGACAAAACAGCCATAAAAAAGCGTCATTTCCTTTGGGATGAAGAATTCCTCAAAGAAAATCCAAGCCTGCTGACATTCACCGAGCCTTCGTTAAATGTAAGAAAAAAAAAATCGCAGTCTCTGAGATTCTGAAGCTTACGACGGAGGCAGCCATGAAAGCCATCGAGGAATGGGGATAACCCAAATCCTGCATAACACACCTTATCTTCTGCACCACGAGCGGCATAGACTTGCCTGGAGCAGACTTCTAACTCACCAAAATCCTAAGGCTCAAACCTTCCATCCAACGCTTCATGCTCTATCACCAAGGCTGCGCATCCGACGGCACCGTCCTTCGCCTCGCCAAAGTGCTCGCTGAGAGCCACAGAAACGCTCGTGTGCTCATAGTCTGCGCTGAGACAACCACCGTACTTATCAAAGAACCTTCAACGAAACGTCAAGGAAACCTTGTCTGTCAATCCCTCTCCTCTCTCTCTCTCTCTCTCGACTCCGACGAGACACGAAAATAGAGCGAACGTTGTCTCTGATAATCGAAGACCGAACGGCCTCCATCCTTTCGCTGCAGCACATCTCTTTCGATTTCTATCCATCCATTCAGGATGGCCTGGATTGCCCTCTGCGGGGGCGACGGAGGCAACGTTCGCTATGTTGGTAGAAGAGGACGAGTCGATAAGCATCGATGCTCTGAGGCAATTCGTCGATCTTAGCATCGGCAAGTGGAACGGGTCCTTCTACGTCCATGTACAATTTGATGGCAATGGGGAGATGCTGCAGCGTGTGAGCACAAAGCTCTCCGTAAGCACCTATGGGGAAGATGACCTCATTAGTCTTATTCAAACGCTATACATAAAGCATCCTCCATCAAGCACAGTGGTTTTGGGTTATGATTCTGAACCTGAATGGTTGGAATACAAAATTAAGGAGACAAATATGCTCACTGTTGATAAATATCAACAAAAAAAAAAAGCATTCTCTCTTAGATATCAAACTGCTGGAATGCTGGAAACTGTATTGCGGCTAGTTTGCTCGATGAACATGAAGCTTGCTTGATGTCCCAAACAGGATAATTCCATTCTTTGGTCAATGGAAAGGTCTCTCCATCACCGAGTGCAGTGGTGTTTATGGTGCAATAATTGTTGAAGCAGAAACTGTTGCTTCTCTTCAAGTGGTTGAAAATGGTCGATAGTTTAGATTTGAAGACCTCGTTACGCTCATAAGTGTGTAACGAAATAAAAATTGGCCGAGGTGTTTCAAAACACCAACCATCATGCTCATCAGGGCATGACGAGGTGAAATCCAGTCGTGGTGTCGCAAGACACTGCTCGCTACGTTCATCAGAGCGTACAGAGTGATTGAAGGACTCTTCATGCTCATCAGGGTGTGGCGAGATGAAATATGGCTGTGGTGTCACAAGACACCGCTCGCTACGCTCATCAGGGCATACCGAGTAAGCCAAAACAGTTCCGATGTAGCCCCCTACGTAGGGATGACGTCGGAATACTGCTGAAATGCTGCCGAAATTTGGACTTAATTCTGACTTGAATATATTACTTGCATTTCATCCTGCAGGTTTTAAGACCCCGCTAATGCCCATGAGGGCATAGTGGGTGTGAGAAAATGTGAATGTGAAAATACATATATACTTGCATTTCTTTTGGTTTCAAGACCGCTAACGCCATTAGGGCTGAAGGGTGCAAAAGAGTGTCGCGAAGACACCGCTACGCCATCGTATGCATCGAAAGTGATTGAAGGCCTCGATATGCTCATCAGGGTGTAACGGGATTGAAGGTCGACTGAGGTGCTTCAAAATACCAACCATCACGCTCATCAGGGCGTGGCTGGTAGGCCAAAACACTCCCGATGCAGCCCCCTACACGAGGATGACGCCAGAAGGCTGCCAAAATTATGTCAAATCTTTTGACTTAAAAAAAATGGGAGTATAAAATGAATCGACTTAAGAATGTTAAGCAAGAAAACCTAAAGCTAAAATTCAAATTAAAAACTCCAAACAACAAAAGGGAGAGGGAAAATAACATACAACAAACATAAAAGTAAAATAAAAAAGAGAGAGAGAAAATGAAAGCTACTCTGAGTAATAAATCTTCTTTTAAAAAAATAAATTAAATTGTCTTTTGGAATCTAAATCAAAATGTTTTCTTTCTTAGCTCGAACTTTCAGATGTATGAAGGTGATACTAAACCAAAATCTAAATCATATGACTTCCTTTCATAAAAAAATTAAGGAATTTCATTCTAATTATGATTTTCAAAATCAACTAAATCACTAATTAGGTGAAATTATCGAAGTTATAAATTCCACGTGTTGGAGACAGATTTCAAGTGCAAATTTTAATATCAAAAAGAAAAAAAATATATTAAATATTATTCAAAAATCTAATAAGAGATCAATTTACAATTCTTCGCCATCGGATTCAACCCTTTGTACAAAGATATACTAAATCAAAATCTATAAAAATCATGGAGCTTCTTCGATCAAAATTAAGGAATTTTATTATAATTATGATTTTAAAATCAATGATTTCATTAATTAGATGAAATTAGCTGTATAATTCTTGCATGTGCTGCATAGAGATTTCAAGTACAAATTTTAATTAGGCTAGTGTTAAAAAAAAAAATGAAAAATTTAAAATCAATCTCATAACTAAGAAATAAAAACTACATAAGGTCTTAAATACACTGCGCTGACACCATGCTAAATTTCAATTCAAGTGAGGGTGGCAAGTTGCTTCCGCTTAATCTTAGATTAAACAAAACCTAAAACCTATAATAAGAGTTTCAAATCAATGAAATATCGAAATTTGATTCTCATAGGTGATAGTATCTAATCCTCTATTAGTAACAAAGAGTGAGTGGTCTAAAGCTCTTAAACATATTCAATTTAATCAATATTTCTAATCAAATTAACTCAAATCAAATAGTAATCTAAAACTGTTTAAATGAAACTCTATCACTAAAAACATAAACCAAACTCAATCTATTCACCTTAAGTAATTGTTTGTCAGGAGTGACAAATTAAGAAAACTCTAGCTCACAAAGGAGCCAAAGTCAAATCAAGTGTTCTGTTATGTTCACTCTCAATCAATCTCTTACTAGAAGGCCGTGTCCTCTGACGTGGCCACAGGCTCCACAGATGAAGCACTGTGAGTCCTCTCGACGGTAATTTGGTCACCCACCATTATATATTACGATCCACCATAGCGATTTTCATCGAAGAGGTGAAGAATTTTCGAGCCCACAATATGTTGCAAATTAACGACATTTAACATTTCGATCTCGCTCAATTATTTAGATTAATATTTATTTATTGGCATCTAGTTCATAGCTCATTGAGCTCTTTAAATTTCAATGGAGCTTAACTCGTGATCACTGAGAACCTCGTAGGAAACTATTAAGATCATTGGAGGCTTTACTTGAATTTTATTCTTGTTAGGAAACAAACCCTCAATTTCATTAAAAGTTATATTTATGATCGTTAACAAGTTGTCGAGATCATTCTTATTTAAAGACTTTTATAATTTTATATGTAGGTTTATTCTTTGATTTATCATTTTCAAATAAATTTAATTTAAGCTCGTCAACACTTTTATCTGTTCTTATTTAGGTCTCGTCAATCTAAATAAAAGCTGTAGTCCGAGTACGCCGAAGCTTCACGTGCACTAATCCATGGACGACGTGTCCAAGTTTTTTCTTTTAGATTAATTAGTAAGATAATACTGCCTGAAGATATTTCCCCGACTCAGAGCTGCCGATATGATTTATTCACCGCTTATACTTCCCTTGGCCCAGCCTCGTTTAAAAAAAATGGGAGAAGAAGAACGAGAAACATTACCGATGTTCGACATTCCTCGTCACAGAATAGTTTAGGCCTTTCTTTAAGGATTTTTTCGCCTTAGCTCCGCTCTGCACGCCCCGGCCTTCGCTGGATATAAAATCAAAATTGAGGTCTTGTAGGTGACTACATGAGGTATTTTACATGCATTCCAACTTGAATGAATTTAGAGTTTACTGTTTCTCGAAGAAAGATTGTTTTTATATGTTGTTTTGATCAGATTTCTACCTCTCTCGAGGGTACATCATATTTAGGGCTTTTTTTCCAGTTTTCTTAGCCTGTTTCTTGAGATTATATTCATTATATTCAAATGTACGCAAAAAAATGATGGGATGGTTTCGGTGGTATTTTGCATCTATACTCTGTACCTCTTTGGATCAATTATAGCATTTTTTCCAGTTTTTTTTACCTACTTCTTATGCTTATATTTAGGGCATACCAATGGAAGTATTTGGAGGCAGTTTGGATGGTTTCTAGGGAGGGGGGTATTTTGCATCTGTACTCTATATACCTCTTTGAAGGGTATAGATCATTTATGGCCTTTTTTTCCAATTTATTTTTCCTACTTCTTATGCTTATGTTTAGGGCATTCCAATGGAAGCATTTGGAGGCAGTTTTGATGATTTTTGGGGGGTATTTTGCATCTGTACTCTGTGTACCTCTTTGAAGGGTACAGATCATTTATTTTTTCCGCTTTTTTTTCCTACATCTTTGATTGCGTAGGCATTCCAATGGAAGCATTTGAGGCGCTTTGATGGCTTCGGGGTATTTTACATCTATACTGTGTACCTCTTTGGAGGTACATATCATTTTGACCTTTATTTCTAGTTTATTTTACTTATGATTATGTTTAGGGCATTCCAAAGGAAGCATTTGATGGCGCTTGGGTGGTTTCTAGTGATATTTTACATCGACTGTATCTTTCTAGTGATCATTTTAACCTTTTTTCCAGTTTATTTTGTCCGCTTTTGATTGTGTTTTATTCCAAAGCATTTGATGGAAGTTTGGGTGATTTCTGGGTGGTATTTTATAATTGTACTCTGTGTACCTCTTTCGAGGGTACAGATCACTTTTGATCTTTTTTTTGCAGTTTATTTTGCCAACTTCTTATGATTGTGTTTAGGGCATTATAATGGAAGC
Source organism: Cymbidium sinense (assembly GCA_021442155.1). Taxonomy (NCBI): domain Eukaryota; kingdom Viridiplantae; phylum Streptophyta; class Magnoliopsida; order Asparagales; family Orchidaceae; genus Cymbidium; species Cymbidium sinense. Next base: position 27,472,939 of record CM038231.1, read on the forward strand.
ATTTGGAGGCAGTTTGGGTGATTTCTGGATGATATTTTATATCTGTACTCTGTGTACCTCTTTGGAGGGTACAGATCATTTATGACCTTTATTTCTAGTTTATTACTACTTCTTAATAAATAAGATTTTCAATGGAAGTTTGGAGGGTTTAGATTTTGTATATGTACTGGTACCTCTTTGAGGGTAGATCATTTTGACCTTTATTTCAGCTTTATTTTGCCTACTTCTTATGATTATATTTAGCATTCCAAAGGAAGCATTTGATGCGGGTTTTGGTGGTATTTTGCATGACTTGTGTACCTCTTTGAGGGATTATTTTGACCTTTTTTTTGCAATTTATTTTGCCAATTTCTTATGATTATGTTTAGGGCATTATAATGGAATCATTTGAAAACAGTTTAGGTGGTTTCTGGGGGTTATTTTGTATCAGTACTTTGTGTACCTCTTTGGAGGGTACAGATCATTTATGACTTTTATTTCCAGTTTATTTTGCCTACTTCTTATGAATATGTTTAGGGCATTCCAATGGAAGCATTTGGAGGCAATTTGGATAGTTTCTGGGGGGTATTTTGCCTCTGTACTCTTTGTACCTCTTTGGAGGGTACAGATCATTTATGGCCTTTTTTTCCAGTTTATTTTGCCTACTTCTTATGATTATGTTTAGGGCATTCCAAAGGAAGCATTTGATGACAGTTTGGGTAGTTTCTGGGTGGTATTTTGTGTATTCTTTCTTTAGAGGGTACAGATCATTTTGACCTTTTTGCTTTATTTTGCCAACTTCTTATGATTGTGTTTAGGGCATTATAATGGAAGCATTTGGAGGCAGTTTGGGTGGTTTCTAGATGATATTTTGTATCTATATTCTGTGTATCTCTTTGGAGGGTATAGATCATTTATGACCTTTAGTTTTAGTTTATTTTGCCTACTTCTTATGAATATGTTTAGGGCATTCTAATGGAAGCATTTGGAGGCAGTTTGGATGGTTTCTGGGTGGTATTTTGTATCTGTACTCTGTGTATCTCTTTGGAGGGTACAGATCATTTATTGCCTTTTTTTCTAATTTTTTTGCCTACTTCTTATGCTTATGTTTAGGGAATTCCAATGGAAGCATTTGGAGGCAGCTTGGATGATTTCTGGGGGTTATTTTGCATCTGGACTCTGTGTACCTCTTTGAGGGTACGTGATCATTTTACCTTGTTTTCGCTTTATTTTGCCTACTTCTATGATTATGTTTAGGGCATTCCAAAGGAAGCATTTGATGACAGTTTGGTATTTTACATTCCTATACCTCTTTGAGGGTACATCATTTTGACCTTTTGCGTTTATTTTGCCAATTTCTTATGATTATGTTTAGGGCATTATAATGGAAGCATTTGAGGCGCTTTGGGTAGTTTTAGGGGTTATTTTGCATCGTACCTCTTGAAGGTATCATTTATGACCTTATTTCCATTTTATTTTGCCTACTTTTATGAATATGTTTAGGGCATTCCAATGGAAGCATTTGGAGGTGGATGGTTTCGGGGGGGTATTTTGTATCAGACTGTTTGGAGGGTACAGATCATTTATGGACTTTTTTTCCAGTTTATTTTGCCTACTTCTATGATTATATTTAGGCATTCCAAAGGAAGCATTTGAGAGTGGTTTTGGGTGATATTTTGCATCTCAGACTTTGTACCTCTTTAGAGGGTGATCATTTTGATCTTTTTTGCGCTTTATTTTGCCAATTTCTTATGATTATGTTTAGGGCATTATAATGGAAGCATTTGGAGGCGTTTGGTTTTTGGTGGCATTTTGTATCGATTCTATACCTCTTTGAGGGTGATCATTTTGACCTTTTTTTGCAGTTTTTTTACTACTTATGATTGTTTAGACATTCCAAAGGAAGCATTTGGCGCTTTTTGGTTTCGGGTAGTATTTTGCATCTGTACTCATGTGTACCTCTTTGGAGGGTACAGATGATTTTTGATCTTTTTTTTTGCAGTTTATTTTGCCAAATTCTTATGATTGTGTTTAAGGCATTCCAAAAGAAGCATTTGATGACAGTTTGGGTGATTTTGGATGATCTCAGACTCTTTTGGAGAGTACAGATCATTTTTGACCTTTATTTCTAGTTTATTTTGTCTGCTTCTTATGATTATGTTTAGGGCATTCCATTGGAAGCATTTAGAGGCAGTTTGGATGGTTTGTGGGTGGTATTTTGCATCTATACTTTGTGTACCTCTTTGGAGGGTATATATCATTTTTGACCAATTGACTTTTCTTTTTGAAGTTTATCATGTTTGGGAAAAGGATAACTTCGAGATGCAGGCCTACTACTGTGAGAACTGTGTTCGATAATATTACGATGCTTCACATGAGCCACCGATTTTAAAGAGGCTTCATCTCCATCAATTCATTAGACTCAAAATTAAGCAAGACTCGCCATTACATCGATCTGTCTTTTTGGGAAAAGCAAGCTTTCTTCGGGTGGGCGGACATTCCTTTACCCCATGAAGTTGCATTGATGATAGGGATGCCAAACAGAGGGAGAAGATCTTATGGCGTAAATCCTCTTGTTTGACTACAAGAATCAACTTGAGAATTTAGATGGCTCGTATACGCTTTGTGCGTTGTATATATATGTCACAATCTATTTTTTGTATATCCCAATTACATGGTGGCATCAGAATTGATTGCTTACGCTGATGACATAGATAATTTCAATACAATCAAGCGATAGGCCATTTGGGACTTTCTAGTTTCCCAATTTGATGTTATTGCATCAAAGATTTAGACCTAGAGGGCAGCCAGTTACATGAGTGGCTTTGTCACTCTTCTGATGGTATGTTTTATATCTCCAGGACTATGTAATTTAATGTGTTGAAGTTTACTGTTTAAAATATTCATTGTAGATATGAGCGACTGAGCACATAAGCATCATAAGCCCGTCATCTCGAACCGCAAGCCACGTATCTGATGGGAAAAATAGAGTTTCCAAAAAATGCTTTCACTGGTTTGGGAGGACACCAGGTGACATATAATAATATCACTTAATTTATATAAGAATGTCTTTATTTATGTTGTATGTCTTCATATTTTTTTATCGGTTTATCATAGGTATGCCTTTCATTCGAGGACATATTAGAAGAGGAGAACTAGCTCCTTCAGTCAGTGACCCCTGCCCAATAATCTACACATGTGGAGCCCGATAGCAGTCCCATTTTAAGTCCAATTAGTGCAACCCCCACTAACTCTCCTTATGTCTCTCCTCGATATTCTCCCCCGTCCAGTGTTTCTAGCCTGCCCTCTGCTACTACCCCCACAGCAGACTTTATGGTGGAGAGGATACTTGTAGGTTTCAAGGACTTGAAAGAGACAAGATCATCTTTCATGCAACAATAAGGAGGATGGATGGGTTTGATTTGGGCTACATCGAGGATGTTCGAGGCGGGGTCCTACCACCCCAAATACAGGGGAGGTTCTGTGGGGTCACCGCAGGGAAACTCTTCAGGAGGCTACCACAGGAGCTTCCCCTGTGGAGGGTACCCATGGGAGGCTACCACGTGTAAAGCCCCTGAGGAGGGTACCGCAGAGGAAGCTCTTGTGGAGGCTACCACAGGAGCTTCCATTGTGGAGTTGGATACTTCAAAAGGGGAAGCCCACGTGGAATTGACCGTAGGAGAAGTTCTTGTGGAGGCCACCACTACACATGACGATGCACCGAAACCTGCAGCATTGAGCGTGGTGTTAAAGCTCGGCAGATAAGAAAGAGGAAAGCTATTTCTTCCCCCTTCATACACACTTACAGGAAGTCTCGATCAAGAATAAGTGATGGCCTCCCTCAAGATGAGAAGTACAACAGGAGGTATTAAGTTACTTTCTTTTAAATTTGAGATAATAGAAATATATTTCACTAAATTTTTTTATAGGTTCACAAAGATGAATAAAGGTTGATGACCTGACGCTATCGTTGTGGTGGAGGAGCCAATCGAGGTATGAATCATCTCAAAGATCGATCCTTTATTCATAATGTAGCTCTTCATCACTAACTTCGCCAAATTTTATGCATCGAGGCACTTCATGTTGTTGAGTTCTCATCCGTAGCTTTTGCTTCGATGCTCGATCTTATTGACACGCCATGCTCCTGAGGACAAGTAAGTCAAGCCTCAATGTCCTTCATACATAAAATAACCTATTCGCTTTAATTGAGATCACTTTAAAATATTTATCACTTGTAGGGTGATACGATTCGCTGGAATATCATTAACGAGGGTGATCGATGAGTTGACATCAATATCTCTCAGATGCACACATTGATGCCTTTGCCTTCTTACTAGCCGAGAAGTACTAGCTCTGTCCAGGGCTGTATGTCCCCTATTTGTACATTTCATGCTTGCATTGGGTATGTTACCCCACAGGAATGTTGGGTATTACGATTCAATTCTTATTTGTTTAGATAAAAGTTATAATGTGTAATCATTCTCTTCATTTCCTGCAGAGTTATGCCAGGTACAACCTAAAGATGGAAAGCAAAATGTTCATCCAACATGTCACTGCAGACAGTATGTCGAGGGCTGAGTTAATCTTACTGCCAGTTATAGATAATCGACGACACTCTGGTTAGTCATATTAAGTCGTCACGGTATTTTTATGACTCATTACCCAAACCAACCCATAAGAGCATTCTTCTTGAGATTGTAAGAACATTTTTCAAATTTGGTTCTTCCTAACTATTTTTTTTTCCTGGTCCAACTTATTGAGATTTTGTTCTGGCTATTCAGATCAAATTACTTGTTGAAGATGTTGGCCAGGCTTTTGCGAGCGATCCCAGGAAATGGCCAATCAAAATGGTGAGTGGGATACCAGTCCAAGAAAATAATGTCGACTGCGGAATGTTTGTCAAATACAGGCAAAGAATCAAACCTCCAATGGATTGGGTAGACCAACAGGATTGGCCAAAGAAAATGAATATATTTAGGGCTGAGTTCGCTTACGCTACATTTTGTTTGGGACTTAAAAATCCAAAGTGAGAACAATATTATTTAGTTTGATATAGGATTTTGTATAATGCATCGGTTTGGTGGCTTCGAAGACTTAGCTGTGTTTGTTGAAGTGCATGGACCTGGGATGATATTTTACTCTGCTTTTTGTAAGTTCTTTTTCTCTCATTTCATATAGTTTGATTTCATTGATATTTTACTCTGGGTTGATATTTGGGGGCTATACTCTTTAAAGAAATTTTCATTTAAAATCATTTTTTATGGTATGGTCATTTTGTTATGAGCAGAATGCATAAAATTAATGCAGCCGAATGCATAAAATAAATGTTACCCAGCAGAATGCATAAAATTAATGCATAAAATTAAATTAGTGATTACTGGCCATTAGGGATTATCTTTTTTTAAAAAAGTTTTATTGTGAAATTATTGTGGTTGGTGTAAGTAAATTTTGATTGTAAAATCATGATATTCTAACAATTTTAATTTTAACTGATATGTATTAAAATACGATTATGATTGTTGTTAGCTATTTTTTTATTATGAAAATAAAGTAGTTAAAAAAATTAGCTCATAGGTATTCTTAGTATGCTCATGGTCGAGTGAAATGAAGTTGAATATTAACTTGAACCTTATCAGACTGACTTGTCTATTTATTTAGATGAAACAAAAACAAAATAACTTAATTTATTATTAAAAATATTATTTTTTTCGTCGCATTGCAATATGAAAATTTTAATTCTGTTATAACTGTAATGAAACTTGTCCGAAACAGATAACTTTTAACATTTAATTATATAATAATTATTTTCAATTACTGAATATTATAAATACAATAGATTAAGAGAGCTTTTAAATTTGTCCCCAAACAGTTTAAAGGTCAAAAATGATCTGTACCCTCCAAAGAGGTACACAGAGTATAAATGCAAAATATCACTCAAAAACCATTCAAACTGCCTCCAAATGCTTCCATTGGAATGCCTTAAACATAAGCATAAGAAGTAGGCAAAAAAAATTGGAAAAAAAAGGTCAAAAATGATCTGTACCCTCCAAAGAGGTACACAGAGTACAGATGCAAAATACCACCTAGAAAATACCCAAACTGCCTCCAAATGCTTCCATTATAATGCCCTAAACATAATCATAAGAAGTAGGCAAAAAAAAAATTGTAAAAAAAGTTCAAAAATGATCTGTACCCTCCAAAGAGGTACACAGGATACAGATGCAAAATAACCCCCAGAAATCACCCAAACTGCCTCCAAATGCTTCCTTTGGAATGCCCTAAACATAATCATAAGAAGTAGGCAAAATAAACTGAAAAAAGGGTCAAAATGATCTACCTCCAAAGAGGTACACAGTCTGCAAAATACCACCCAACGCCATTGCCATGCTTCCTTTGGAATGCCCTAAATATAATCATAAGAAGTTGGCAAAATAAACTGGGAAAAAAAGGTAAAAAATCATCTATGCCATCCAAAGAGGTACACAGAGTACATATGTAAAATACCACCCAGAAATCACCCAAACTGCCATCAAATGCTTCTTTTGGAATGCCCTAAACACATTCATAAGAAGTTGGCAAAATAAACTGGGAAAAAAAGGTCAAAAATCATCTGTACCCTCTAAAGAGGTACAAAGAGTACAGATACAAAATACCACCCAGAAACCACCCAAACTGCCATCAAATACTTCCTTTGGAATGCCCTAAACACAATCATAAGAAGTTGACAAAATAAATTGCAAAAAAAGGTCAAAATGATCTGTACCCTCTAAAGAGGTACACAGAGTACAGATGCAAAATACCACCTAAAAACCACCCAAACTGCCATCAAATGCTTCCTTTGGAATGCCCTAAACACAATCATAAGAAATTGGCCAAATAAACTGCAAAAAAAGGTCAAAAATTATCTGTACCTTCCAAAGAGGTACGCAGAGTACAGATGCAAAATACCACCTAGAAATCACCCAAACTACCATCAAATGCCTTTTTTGGAATGCCCTAAACACAATCATAAGAAGTTGGTAAAATAAATTGCAAAAAGGTCAAAAATCATCTGAACCCTCCAAAGAGGTACACAGAGTACAGATGCAAAATACCACCCAGAAACCACCTAAATTGCCATCAAATGCTTCCTTTGGAATGCCCTAAACACAATCATAAGAAGTTGACAAAATAAACTGCAAAAAAGGTCAAAAATTGTATGTACCCTCCAAAGAGAACCTGATGAACAAAATACCGAAACCACCTAAACGCCTCAAATGCTTCTATTATAATGCCCTAAACATAATCATAAGAAGTAGGCAAAAAAATTGGAAAAAAAGGTCAAAATGATCTGTACCCTCCAAAGAGGTACAATATATAAAAATACCACCCATCCAAACGCCTCCAAATGCTTTCTTTGGAATGCCTAAACAATCAAAAGCAAAATAAACTGAAAAAAAAGATCAAAATGATTTGTACCTCCAAAGAGGTACACAGTACATCAAAATACCACCCAAATGATCAAATGCATCCTTCTAATGCCCATAATCATAAGAAGTAGGCAAAATAAATTGGAAAGAAAAGGTCAAAATGATTTGTACCTCCAAAGAGGTACAAGTGAGATAAAATACCACCCAAAACCACCATCCAAATGCTTCCATTATAATGCCCTAAACATAATCATAAGAAATTGGCAAAATAAACTGTAAAAGGTCAAAAAAATCTGTACTCCAAAGAGAAAGAGTACGATGCAAAATACCTGAGAATCCAAGCCATCAAATGCTTCCTTTAGAATGCTAAACATAAGCATATGAAGTAGGCAAAAAAAGCTGAAAAGGCCATAAATGATCACCCAGAAATCATCCAAATAGCTCTCAAATTGCCTGAACAAGAATGTAATGAACATTATTTCTAGAATCAGGCAAAATAAACTAAAAAAAGGCAATAAATGATCTATTATTTATTATACATATTTATTGGTACAGTCCAATGATTATAATGTCCTCAGTAGGGGATTAACTCAATCACTATTGCTTAAAGAGCTACAAATAGACCAGTGTCAAAATCCCCTAGCTAAATATAATCTAAACATCTTGGTGTGTCTGTTAAGTTAAAGAGAGTCATCTTTGGGACTCTAAAGCATTGGAGAAAAGATTGTACAGTCAAAGAACACAAAACTGGATAATGTCATGCATCAAAATGTTTTCTTGAAATAATATCCATCATCAGCTTAGTGTACCCTTCAGCCGACTGATTGATTGTGGAGCTCAAGTTAAATTCCTGCATGTAGAACATTGTATTAGTTGATACTTTCTTACGACGATGTGATATTCTGCGTATCGAAAATATTCGCATAACGAGCGGTGATGCAACTTGTGACGAAACACGTTCAACAACACTATCAGACTGTATCTTGGTTTCTGCAATAAAAAGTAGAAGGGTTTGAAGATTAACAATAATATTTAAAATACTAAAAAACAATACACAAATAGAAAAGTACTCTTGGCTTTCTTAGATCTCTCTCAATATTCCTTAAGCCTTGAGTTGGATTTTTCCTTATCTGTTGTGGTTGACTTCTTCTTCTTCTTAATCGCTTGGAGAATTCCTATTATAGAGTCGACATCATCATATAGTTTTTTAGGGATCCAAGCATATAGTCCTCGCTCTCTTGTGCCCGCGTCTCGCTTATTTGATATGCTTATCGACTTATGTGGTTCCAAAATAATGCCGTAAGTATTTCCATCTGTGTGCATCTCTTTAATTTTATGTATCAATGTAAATATCCCTCTTGTGACCATCATAGAAGATACTTGTCCGAATGCTTCTTCCGACTAAGAACTCTGATACAGTGGGCACAAAGTAATCTCATCATTTCAAAGTTTTTACAAGTACAAGTTACTTCTAGGGTAGTCCTATCGAAATGCACAGTCTATATTTTGGATGCACTTTTATTCTCTAAGTTTCTCACCAAATACTTCATGGTGCTGTCATCTGACTTAGTTACTGATAGGCCTCCAACTCCATACAAAAATTCCTCTTCAAACATAGTGTAAACCTTTCTTGTATAAAACATAACAGCCTTATTTTAGAATTGACCGTCTTAACGAACAATCGATTATGCTACACTTGAAGTCTTCGTCATGTTCATCCCGATGCCATGTCTCCATAACCTTTTCCAACCCCAAGAAACAATCTGTGAGTGAACTTATTGGTTTAGATATTCCGTGACATACATTGTTCGTGGACTCACTACGTTGCGTTGACAAGATGCCCATGCAGAATGAGTCGTCAATGCAATGGACCACTTGGATCTAATCTTATAAAGCTCAGACCAAGCATGATTATGCAAATTGCCTTCTTCTAGCACCAAGCCTCTTTAAACTCTTCCTCTGAGTCACACTTACTCATGCATTTATAAAATAGCCCTTGTACTATCTTATTACTTTTAAAGCAATGAACCTTGGAAGGAGCTTTCTTTGAAATATGCCATTGGCATAACCTATGATGAGTATGCAGTAATACAATTTCAATAGCTCGCCATAGCGATCTTGATCAATTATTATAAGATGTCGTCATTCATCAAGAAAATGTTTGGAATAGCCATGAGAATGACTCAATTGTCTCTTCTGATAAAAATGCTACTCCAAATAAGACATTTTGCCAGTGATGATTCACTCCAACAAGAGGAGCATAAACGAGATTATATTTATTGAGTCGATAGCTTGTATCAAAATTATCACATCCCCAAAATAATCATATTCTATCCCAGACATGCCACTAAAAAAAACTTACTAAGCAATCCGACTCATCAACTTGCACATCCCATGCAAACATCCCATCCCGCTTGCCTTTCCTTAAACAATCAGATAATGCATTACTATCACCATTACAATCCTCGATCTTTTTCTTTTGAATAAAATTGAAAGCATCTCTTTTGTGAACCCGAAATTCTCTGTGCCGCCAACTTTCTCAATTAGATAGCTGAATGCATCAGTTGCTCTAATACTATCCTCTGTCATTGTCTTCAACACGGATGCCTTCTCATCGTTAATGCATCTGTGTGATCTGAGAAGATGTAGGTCAGCAGGCTCTTCCAAAGAATGATTATGACTTTCTATATATTTTTTAATCGTCCAATTCCACTCCAAATCAACAGAGAATCTAATCATGGCTGGACAACCAGTTCTTGTATCAATTTTCTGGAATTTTGTTAATCCATTTATGCGGACTTCTTCCGACCAGCTTTTGCACATAGAAAATCTTTTTTCATTTCTTTGAGTTTGGCCAATAACTAGTATGGTCCTTCCAACACCCAATTTGATGTGCATAGTCACAGAACAGTGCATACGCCTCCGTTTCATTCTAAACAGTGGTGCCAAGGAGTTTTCCCAAATTTGGGTCATTAGACATCACAAATTCATCATCGCACAGCTCATTGACTGCATTTACCTGGCCAAACAGATACAAAAATATGTTAGAAAATACAGATGCAAAATACCACATAGAAACCACCCAAACTGCCATCAAATGCTTCCTTTGGAATGCCCTAAACACAATCATAAGAAGTTGGCAAAATAAAAAAAAAAAAAGGTCAAAATGCGTACCCTCCAAAGAGGTACAGTACGATGCAAAATACTACCCAAAACCACCCAACGCCATCAAATGCTTCCTTTGGTAAACACAATCATAAGAAGTTGGTAAATAAATTACAAAAAGGTCAAAATGATCTACCCTCCAAAGAGGTACAATTATATACAAAATACCACCCAGAAACCACCCAAACTGCCATCAAATGCTTCCTTTGGAATGCCCTAAACACAATTATAAGAAGTTGGCAAAATAAACTACAAAAAAAGAGTCAAAAATCATATGTACCCTCCAAAGAGGTACATAGAGTACAGATGCAAAATATCACCCAGAAACCACCCAAACTGCCATCAAATGCTTCCTTTGGAATGCCCTAAACACAATCAAAAGAAGCAGGCAAAATAAACTGTAAAAAAAGATCAAAAATGATATGTACCCTCCAAAGAGGTACACAGAGTACAGATGCAAAATACCACCTAGAAACCACCCAAACTGCCATCAAATGCTTCCTTTGGAATGCCCTAAACATAATCATAAGAAGTAGGCAAAATAAACTGGAAAAAAAGGTCAAAAATGATCTGTACCTCCAAAGAGGTACAGTGAGTAAAATACCACCCAAGCACCCAAATCAAATGCTTCCTTTGAAATGCCCTAAACATAATCATAAGAAGTAGGCAAAATAAACTGAAAAAAAATCAAAATGATCTACTCCAAAGAGGTATACATAGAGTACAAATAAACCCAAAACCACCCAAACTGCCTCCAAATGCTTCCATTATAATGCCCTAAATATAATCTTAAGAAGTAGGAAAAAAAACTACAAAAAAAGGTCAAAAAGGATCTGTACCCTCCAAAGAGGTACACAGAGTACAGATGCAAAATACCACCCAGAAATCACCCAAACTGCCTCCAAATGCTTCCATGATAATGCCCTAAATATAATCATAAGAAGTAGGCAAAAAAAATTGCAAAAAAAGGTCAAAAATGATCTGTACCCTCCAAAGAGGTACACAGATTACATATGCAAAATGCCACCTAAAAACCATCCAAACTGCCATCAAATGCTTCCTTTGGAATGCCCTAAGAAGTTGGCAAAACTGGAAAAAAGGTCAAAATGATATGTACCTCCAAAGAGGTACAGATCAATTAAAAACCGCCTCCAAAATGCTTCCATTATAATGCCCTAAACATAATCATAAGAAGTAGGCAAAAAAACTGCAAAAAAAGGTCAAAAATGATCTGTACCCTCCAAAGAGGTACAGAGTACTGGCAAAATACCACCCAAAACCACCCAAAGCGTCAAATGCTTCCTTTGGAATGCCCTAAACATAATCATAAGAAGTTGGCAAAATAAACCTGGAAAAAGGTCAAAATTATCTCAGATTCTCCAAAGAGGTACACAGAGTACAGATGCAAAATACCACCCAAAAACCACCCAAACTGCCTACAAATGCTTCCATTATAATGCTCTAAACATAATCATAAGAAATTGGTAAAATAAACTGCAAAAAAAAGTCAAAAATGATCTATACCCTCCAAAGAGGTACACAGAGTACAGATACAAAATAACACTCAAAAATAAAAATTCAAAAAAAATGGGATGAAGAGGGAAAACCCTAGAGCCGCACGAGACGTGAGAGCAAAAAAAAAATAGGAGAGACGGAAAAGATGGCTGGCATATCTCTTAACTCCTCTCTAAGTTTTTTTTCTTGCCCCTTTATTAATTTTTTCTTTTATACTTGAATAATAAAGTTGGAGCATCGTTTCATCCAATGGGAGCCGCCCATCCATGGAATGGGAAAGTATGGGCTTAATGGGTAAGACTTTAAATAAAAAAAGAAAAAGAAAAATAAAATCATTTAGGCAGCTATAGCGTAGGGAAAATGGCAAAATAGGAGAAAGGACATATAATGAGACATGAGGAACAATATGAAAATATCTTTAGATAAAATAAATAATTTTTTTTTATAACTGATATATTATTGTAAAGAGTATTTGTTAATTATTCATTGTAATTTCTTCATTATGCTCTAATTTGTAAATGAGTATAGTGGGTAAAAATTGTACTATGAAAATGATGAAGATCAGGAATGTAAGTGTTATTAGAATCAGAATTGGATAATAGAGGTATTTATAAAGAGTTATATTTCTTTAAGTAATTAGATTAACTCTAACTCCATTTCTAATCATAATCATAGTTAATATATATGTATATCAATTTTAGGTTATTTCATTATTCTGGACGTAACAACGCAATCTTTTTCATGATCGGAGGCCGTTTGATTCATGTCGGCGTTGAAACAGGATCAATTTTAATTCAAATTTGCACGTTGTTGCTTTTGCTCACTCGATATTCATGCAAACTTGTCTGAATTGAGTGTGAATAGTCTTATTTAATAGGTTTTAACATTTTGATGCTAACAGAGTGATCAATTTCACGGACGGGAGTCGTTTGGGCAATATTGCGGCTTCCCAACCTTGATATGTGTGTGCGAATTGATAGGCTTAATCAAGCTCATTAGATTTTGCAATATTTATATTCTGATCAATTTCGATGTTCTGAATGTGACAGTGAAGTCTGTTCATTGACCGTAGGTCATTTCGCCCATTTTCGGTGACGTCCAGCATTTTGAGCCCGAGCGACTGTCACTTCCAAAGCCCGTAATTGACTTGTGAGCTTGACTCATGACACATATGTGAGGGTCAACAAATGCCCCAATAAATCTGATTCGTCATGAAGTGAGTCACGTTTGTTGAAAGTCGGTTGACCCTTTGGGTCATCTTGGATCACTGCCTTTCAACTTCCTGATAATCAAGAGCTTCTTCCACCATTTACTCTTTGCTTTGATGGGTTCACTGAAAGTCTCTTTCTTTTTTTATCTTCACAGATTTGGATTTCCTCCAACCCTAGCTTTGTGCCTAATCAGGTTGGATGGAGGAATCAGTTTGCTTGCTTTGAGATTTAAAATTTCTTCTGTCTTAGCTTTAAGCTTGACAAACTTTGATGAACGATTGACCTGATTTGTCTATATTGACTTATCATGAAGTGTATGTATGTCCCAAGTCTTATGCTCGCTTTGACCCTGAAGGGATACTTATTGACTCATCTTCCGCTCATATTAGCGTTGAGTTATCGCCTAACACCGTACTTTATGATCAATAACCATGAAATTTATTTAGTTCGACCATTGCCTTTGTGTGAACTATGGAATTGCTTCCTCAATCCTGTGCTTTCTGCTTTTGCAGACTTGATGAGAGAATTAGTTTTGATATGTGATTTGTGCTTGATCAGATCATTTGAAAATATATTTGAATATCACCTTGCAAGCAATATGTAGATTGATTTGAGATAGCTCTAAATTGAGAGTTTCCTCAGATTATCTCGGTCCATTGATCGAGTGGAAAGATCTCTTGAATTTTAGTTTCTTGTAGTCACTAAGCTAGATCTAGTTTGAGATTGAACAACTATCATCATTGGACTGACGAGCAGGGGCTCTTTTAATACGACCTTTTCTTGTGGCTTGTTGAGTGAGGAGAGCGTTAGCTACTCAACCATTTGTGGGCTTGTTAAGTTTGACCTTTAGAACCTACTCAAGTTTTTGACTTATGCTGTGATGGCTTGGCGGTCTTATCATTAGACTGACGAATGGGGGCTCTTTCAGTGCAGTCTTTTCTTGCAACTTGTTGAGTGAGGAGAGCGTCAGCAACTCAGCCAATTTATGGGCTTATTGAGTCTGACCTTTAGAACCCATTCGAGTCCTAGAATTGAATATATAAGGGTTGATGTTTTTCCAACTTAGTTGATTGAAGCTTCCCAAACTAGGAGTTCTTCTAACTTGATCTTCAAAATTTGATAAACTCGGTAGACAAACTTTTGATATTTAGGGTTGTCTTTTCATGCTTGCAGTTGATTCTTTTTGTTATTGTAAGAGCTTATAATTTTAATTATAGATATATTCAGTGGATCTCGCATAAAGCTCAATGTCAACCTGAATATATATACAAAAAGATCTCATGTTTCATAGGAGAGGGTTGAACAACCTTGATTATGAACAAATACCCCATCTACTAGGGGATTGCATATTAGTAAATATATTCCAAGGTTTGATTTTCTTTATTGCAAAATAGACATGATATTTTTTATTTTTTATTTAATCATTATATGTATCTAAGAATCTCAACTTAAAGCATGATGTCGACTTAGATAAATATGTAAAAATGCCATCTGTCTAACAGGGGGAGCTTTCATAGTAACTGTTGAGAGAATTTGGAATGTCTTTGGTCTTATGTTTTGTGCTCTCGGACTTGTTGAATACTTTCTCCTGAGAGTTTGAAATTTGTATTTTCCTCCTGTCCTAGCTTTGTGCCTTGGTAGACTTAATGGAGTTGATGGTTTTGTTGGCGAGATGAGAACATCTTCGGTCATATGCATGGTGCTTTGATGGACTTATTGAAGACTTCATCTCGGGGATTCGAATCTTATATTTCCTTCTATCCTGGCTTCATGCCTTAACGATGGAGGAAAGTCTTGAATTATTTTAAAGACTTGTCGTGATACAATTGCATTCTCTCGCCGCTCGTGGGCTTATAGAAGGATGTCTGCCGATGACCTAGACCTAAGAGCTTGTGTTGGGTCAATGGAAAATAGTCATCAGTCCTATACTTTGCGTATAATGGACATATTGATGACATAACTCCCTTAGTTCAGCCTTTGGCTTTGTATGAACATTGGGGTGACTTCCTCGGTCCTTTGCCTTTTTGCTTAGCGAGATTTGCTGAGGAAGAGTTTCATCTTTGCTTTCGCTTACATATGTTGAAGGAGTTGACATTTTTCATTTGATATTGATACCAAAGATAATGCTTTTCGAGTGAGGATCTTTTGTTGGATTTTAAAAAAATGAACTTACGACCATTAGGGATGATCTCTCAGCTTGAGCCACTTGAACTCACCAAGTTGGAGGGATTTAGAGATTTGGATGCTCTTGTCTTTGAACTAACAAAGTAGAGGGATCCCTTACTGCGCCTTTTGTGCGTGAGTAAGTGCACTGCCGGCACTGCCATATTTGAGCTTGTTGAGTCCGACTTTTAGAACCTACTCGAGTTTTGGACTTGAGCAATTGATGGAGGATTTATCATCAGGCTAACAAGGCGGGGGATCTCTTACTACAGCCTTTGTGGCATGTTGAGTAAACAAACCTGTCAGCAACTCGATCATATTTAGGCTTGTTGAGTCAGACCTTATGCACTAACTCGAGCCTTAGACTGAATATATGAATGTAAGATGTGTTTCCAACTTAATTTGTTATAATTTATAGACTTGAAAATTTCTCTTTTTAGTTAGTAAGACTTTGAGATTTGTGAACTTTATGTATATGGAGATCTCGGCTTTGGGTGCGATGTCAACCCAAATATAATAAAAAGACCCCCTATTTCATAGGGAGAGTCTGACATTTTGCTGTAAAATTAAAAAAATGCCCCCTATCTGATAAGGGGTTTTTTGCTTCATTTCAAAAAATGCATTCTTATATTACAAGATAATTTCCAAGCAAAATTTGCACATGTAATGAGAGTGAGGAATAATTAGTCTTCTCCGCACTAGGACCAATTCTCCTTCTTGAAAAGCTTGAGGATGTAATATATGATTGAATGCTTTGGACGTCTTCGCTCAGTAGACTTCTAAATTTTATTGTACTTGGAGCCTAGCTTTGCAAAGTGCATCAAGCTCTTCTATATGTAGAAGGACATTCTCATCTTGGGTGAGGTTTTGTTGAATGGCTACTCGGAGTGAAGGTAGTTCAACTTCAAGTGGTAGAATTGCTTCAGCTCCAAATACTACTACATAATGAGTGGATTTTGTGAGAGTTTTATAGCGTGAAGCCCATAAAGCTTCAATAAGTTTGATATGCCACCTTTTATTTATTTCTTATAAGGATTTTTCTAAGTAGCTTGACTAGTATTTTGTTGAAAGCATCACCCAAGCCATTTGCACTCTGATTATAAATCAATGAGTATCGTCAATCAATCTTATGTCGATCAAGAATCTATAAATTTTAGTGCTTTTGAAGGTTGGGTCATTGTCTGAGATATTGTTGGCTTCTTCTATTCCCAAACATCATAGCCACATTTGCTCGAATGATCTATGATATAGGGTATTGCCAACATAAGCACATAGTCAAAGCCTTTTCTCAAGTTGTGCATCCATTGACTTATTGCTTAGTAATTTGCTTTAATTAAAGTAGTCAACGAAGTGTTTTCTATAATCTTCCTTCTCTTCTACTATAAGAATTTCACTTTCTGGTCTCAGAGTTTCTTTAGATTGAGGTCTTGCCTCTTGAATAGTCCAAGCCTCATCTTATTGATTTCGATGAGCAATTTGTAAGGGAGTGTGAGGAGCAATGTGAGTTGCATCCTGCTGGATTGCATTTGATGACTCCTCTTCCAAAGAAGGATTTTGATTTATTGGCTTTACCCAACGAAAACACTAATTAGCACATAGTCATCATTTTCTTAGCTAACTTAAACAAATTTATTTTGCTCAAAACTCGAGTCATAATGATATTTAGATTTGTATGAGCTCGAGAACTCATGATAGTGGGTCAATTCAAGCTTGTTGATTTTGTAAAGGCCCAAAGACATGAATGATGATGGAGAATCACCATAAACTTATAGATTTTGAGCTCCCATGTAGATGGCTTCATCCATATTTGCCACCAACATTTCGTATTATGCTTCGTGGCTCAATCAACTGGTAGGAATGCCTCATTATACCACCTTCTAGTGTGATCAAGATGAGACTGATGCCAGCATGAGCTTTTGGGAGATTTGAGGGCTGAGTGTATTTGATGGATGAAGCTCCATCAAAATACAATCCCCACATTTGCTACTTTTTTCATATATATGCATGACCGGCTCATCAGGAAGATCATCATTAAGCGATGAATCGCCGGATAGGGTGCGAAGAGTCTAGAATTTACCCCTTCACCTCTTTCTAGGAACATATGTGATGTCAAATTGTAGCAGAATAACAGCCCATCGTGTCAAGCGATCTGTCAACGCTAGTCTTATCATCAAAAACTTCAGCGGATCGATTCTTGAGATGATAATAATTTTATGAGATAGCATATAATGACATAGCTTTTGAAAAGTAAAAAATTAATGTCAAACAATACTTCTCAATTATAAAATAACATATTTTTGCTCTTATCTTTCTTCGACTGATGTAATATAGAGTGTTATCCTTTTCCTCTTCATTGTGTTGCGCTAACAGAGAACGTAGAGATTCTTTTAGTGCTGTGTGTACAAGATGAGAGGTTTTCCTGGGATTGCTACTGCGAGAATGGGCAGATTTAATAAATACTTCTTGATACTATCAAAAGCCTCTAAATATTTTTTTTGTTCTATTTGAAAGGAGTATCCTTTTACATCAGCTTCTTCCTCTTGGATGTGGAACTCTGATTGATGCCTCCAATAAATTTATGGCTTGGAGGACTACGATCGAACCTGACCTCTTCTTGAAGATATGGAGATGGTTGGCAACAAGCTCCAAGGTGAATCTCATCACATAAGATATCTTTCTTGGATACACATTCTTAATGTTTTTCATTTATGGTGGATCTCTAGGAGTACAGTCTAGATGGCACGTCGCTATCCTTCTTTAAAGCAGTTTCACTTCGAGGCTTTAGCTTCCAAATTTGCTTATATTTTTATCAGGACTTTTCAACAGAGGATTCTTAGACATGTGGTCCAAGTGTCACGCCTCGATGTTCACCGTGCAGGACTTGAATTGGTTGACATTTTGGTGGGGTTGTAGGAGAAGGACTCCTTGGAAAAGCAACTCTAGCCTTCTTGATGATAGGACTTTGATATTTTCTTTTCATCAGTCCTTTCTCCTTAGCAACTTTAAGGACTCGAGACACTCATGCATATACAATTTAGAGTTTTCTCACTAGAGAAGCTGGAACGTGACATTAACGAGTCCAGAAGGACTATTTGATTTGACCAGTAGAGTTATTCCGCTTTACCCATCTTAGGCTGTCAAACCTATTATGGGTAGGAATACTCACTTCTGGTTCCACAGTTGGTTGTATAAATTTTTTATTTTAACAATGGTCATTGAGCACCAAGATTTCTTCTCTTCCTGGGTTAGCTTTCTTCCAAATGAGGAAGCTTTTGTGTTACCACTTCTTCTTGAAGCTTCGGCCTCCATATTTATTTATTTATTTATTTTTTACCGGGACCTTTCGGTAGCGGATTCCCGAGCATCTGATTCAGGTGTCATGCCCCGATGTTCACCATGTGACTCTTCGAGGCTTTGCCCTCTAGATTTATTTTTCTTTCTACCGGGACCTTTCGATAGTGGATTCCTAGACACGCGGTCCAGGTGTCACACTCCGATGCTCACTATGTAAAACTTGTTTAGAATGATCTTGAGTTCTTACTACCACCATGGTAGTTTCAGAGTGGAGCATTCACTTCTCGATAATTGGCCTTTGATATATCTTCTTCATAAGTATTTTCCTTAACAACCTTGAGGACTGTGTACTGATAAAAGGTTTCAAGTTTTTTTTTGAAGAGTTGAGCCGACCATTGTTGAGCCCAAAAAGATTGCTTAACATCACTAGTAGAGCTATTCTTTTCACCCATTTTAGATTTTCAAACTGCTAATGGGAACACTCGCTAAAGTCGATCGCATGGTGGTGATTCGAGAACCGCTAAGCTCACAGTTCAGCATTTCTTCTCCTTCTTTGCCTTCCACTCAATTTTTCTCTAAAATATGAGACTTCAGCATTATGTCTTCCTAGTACGAAAGATTCAACTGGCAAAATAGTACGTTCATAAATATGGCTGAAACTTTCTGCCTATTGACGGTTCTTTTCATGACCGACGCCTTAAAATAACCCAATCTTTTAAATACAAAGGCTCTCTTTCGGGGAATCTTAGTAGTAGCCATTCCAGTTGTCCTCCTCCCTTGCACAAGTTGGTGTGTACAATATGTAGGTGTTTCAAGTAGAGGATTATTTGTAGCAACAATGACTAGAAAGTCTACACTACCAAATTGAAAAGTAGCTCCAACATCCTCAGTATTTACTACAGTGCTAATCAGATGAATATCTGCTCCGTAACCTAGTTGCATGATGAACGATCAAGATCCATCGATACTAACAAAAGAAGAATATGATTGATTTAAATTTAATTTCATTCATAATTGGTTACTTTTTTATTTTAAAAAATCAAATTTTTTATTTAACTCCATTATTACTATAGTTCATATTCGACTAGCCAAAGATGGAAAGAGAAACATATCCCCAACGAAGTCGCCGTGGACTCCGAAAATTCATCACCGACCTCCGGCGAAGAGAGTATGATGTAAAATATCTGGTAATTTTCAAGGCGATGAATAGTAGATAAGACACTACCTAGAGATTTGCCTCATTTTGTGAGGACTTTAGATCCGGTTCCTGGTTTCCTATGCAAGCACCCATAGTTAATTACCCCTCAATGAGAGAGAACTTTGATTAAGGCTGCCAGACGCTAGCGGTAAAGTAGCATATAGAAAGATGTGGAGTTTCGTAATTTGGAATTTAAGGAAATCTATTATATTTAAAGCGGGATCCTTATTAGCAACACATGGATTACGTCATCCAAGAAATCCTTGTAGACCTGGGCTGGTGTTTATCTAAGAAGACATGTTTAAGTCTACCTTAGCTAACAAAGGGCTTTTTGCCCAATCAAGTATACCATATGGTTCACAACTCAATGGACAGAGCCATTGGGGAGCATACAGGCTACAACCGTGATCGTAATATAGTCGGGTCATTTGGTGACAACCACCCGAGAGGACTCGGTCAGAATCGCATCATGTAGCCAAACCACGCAGTCATAGGACACAGGTCATGTCCTTGCTGGCATGAGATTATTCGAGAGTAAACATAGTTGTGTACTTGATTTGACTTTGGCTCCTTGTGAGCTAGAGTTTTCTTAGTTTTTCACCTTTAACAAACTATTGCGAAAGGCGAGTTGAATTTTTTTGCTTTAACTTTTTAATATTGAATTTTATTTTGACATTTATAACTTAGTGGTTTACGTGATTTCATGTTTGTATTGATATTTGGATTTGATTAATTTGATTTGAGCACAAGCATATTTTGATGATAATTATCCCTCTGGTTGAAATTTTCATTCAACACAGCCATCATCGGG
The DNA here is from genome assembly GCA_021442155.1 of Cymbidium sinense. NCBI lineage: Eukaryota > Viridiplantae > Streptophyta > Magnoliopsida > Asparagales > Orchidaceae > Cymbidium > Cymbidium sinense. Next base: position 27,493,684 of record CM038231.1, read on the forward strand.
GTGATTAATTGATTGAATCAAATATATTTGAGAACTTTAGATCCTGTCAACTCTGTTTAGCTCCTAACAGAGGATCAGATCTACTGTCACATGATTGAATTAGCTTCTGAGATATTTTACTAAGTTGAAATTCTTATAATAGATTTAGAGATTTTGTTAACCCGGACCGAGTCCTAAGACTAAACCAGGAAGCAACCCGCGCAGCATCCTCAGACACTAAATTTAAGCATTCAACATAGTGTTAGGGCCAGGTGTATTTTAGATTGCTTGCATGATTTTAAAGTATTTAATTTGAGTTTTAATCATACTTTATAGTGTGTAAGAGTTCAATTGATTTAATTAACGCCTTGCTTGTACATAGTGTGAATCCGGCATAGAAGATGTTATAGATTGATCTAATATCTTATTAGATTTTGATTAATATTTAATTGATTCCAATTTAGTCTGAGATTTTATTACATTAAAATTTACACTTGAAATCTCCATATCCGACATACAAAGAATTTATACAGCTAATTTCACCTAATTAGTGATTTAGTTGATTTTAAAATCATAATTAGAATGAAATTACTTAATTTTGTATTGAAGGAAAGCTCCATAATTTTGTAGATTTTGGTTTAGTATATCTATCTACTTGTACAAAGAGTTGTAGATCCGGTGGCGTAGAAGATGTTATAAATTGATCTAATATCTTATTAGATTTTTTAGATTAATATTTAATTAATTTCAATTGAGCCTGCGCAGCCTTTTCAGATATTAAAATTTGCACTTTAAATCTTTATGTCTGAGCACATGCAAGTATATCTAAGAATGTCTTAATTAATGCATTCTGTTTGCTTGTATGATATGTTTTGAATCCGGTGACGTAGAAGATGTTATAGATTGCTCTAATATCTTATTAAATTTTTTAGATTAATATTTAATTGATTCCAATTTAGCCTACACAGCCTTTTTAGACATTAAAATTTGCACTTTAAATCTTTTATGTCCGAGCACATGCAGGTGTATCTATGAATGTCTTAATTAACACATTATGTTCGCTTGTATGATATGTTGTGAATCTGGTGGCGTTTGACATTTGAGATCTCGTTCAATTATTTAAATTAATATTTATTTATTGCCATCTAGTTCATAGCTCATTAAGCTCTTTAAGTTTCAATGGAGCTTAACTCGTGATCACTAAGAAGTTCGTAGGCAACTATCAAGATCACTGGAGGCTTTACTTGAATTTTGTTCTTGTTAGGAGACAAACCCTCAAGTTCATTAAAAGTTATATTTATGATCGTCAACAAGTTGTCGAGATTATTCTTATTTAAAGATTTTTAGAATTTTATATGTAAGTTTATTCTTTAATTTATCATTTTCAAATAAATTTAATTTAAGCTCGTCAACACTTTTATTTGTTCTTATTTAGGTCTCCCGTCACTCTAAAATTCGACAGCCTCCCAGTGTCGTCCCCGCGTAGGGGTTGCTTCGGGAGTATATTCAGTCTTCCCGCCACCTCTACTGAGCATAACAATCAGTGTCTTGGGACATTGAGGTCGTAGTCTTCTAACTTGCCAGCTCTACTAAGCATAACAGGATCTTCAAACACCTGAAATTTCAATTCAGATTTTAATTTTGAGTTTATAGTTCATTTTGTATTAAATTAATTAAGTTCTTTGTTAGTTTGAATTTCGGTAGCCTCTCGGCGTCGTCCTCGTATAGAGGGCTGCATCAGGAGTCTATTCAATCTTCCCGTCAACTCTACTGAGCATAACGATTAGTGTCTTGTGACACTACGGTCATGGTCTTCTACCCGTTAACTCTACTGAGCATAACGAGATATTCAAACACTTATACTCATCGCTAACACCATAAGCAAGAACAATATCTGGAAAGTGCTCAAGCATGGAAACTGCAAATGAGTTCATCAAGTTCAGAGCATTCTCATCATTAGGTTTGTCTAAATCATGGTCATCAGAAAATCGATGAAATTTGTGACCATCAAGTCTTACAATAATCCAATTGCAAAGTGGTAGCTTATCCTCCATTTCAAACTTTTTCACGTACTCGTATTTACTATTTGCCATTTGATCAAAATAAGAAAAATAGAGACAACCTTGGCAGCGTCTCGCTTCTCTTAATCGATGGTTTCGGTTAAGAGAGCACAGGGGAAGAAAGATGTGGGTTTCTAGCTATAGCTCCCTCCGCCAGCGCTTTGTTTTTTTTTCGAGGGTTTTCGGGTAAAAAGAGAAAGAGATAAAGAGAGAGAGAGACGAAGAGAAAGAGAGAGGGAGAGAGAGAGCAGCAACTTTTTTTTGCTTTTCTTTTTTTTTCGGTTTCTTGTAAATCCCAAAGAGAGAGAGACAAAAGAGAAAGAGAGAGGGAAAGAGAGAGCAGCAACCTTTTTCTTTTCTCTTTTTTTTTTGGTTTCCTGCAAATCACAAAGAGAGAGAGACAAAGAGAGAGAGAGGGGGAAAGAGAGAGCAGCAACATTTTTCTTTCTTTTTTTTGGTTTCCTGCAAATCACAAAGAGAGAGAGAGAGAGACAAAAGAGAAAGAGAGAGGGAAAGAAAGAGGAGCAACCTTTTTCTTTTTTTTTTTTTGGTTTCCTGCAAATCACAAAGAGAGAGAGACAAAGAGAAAGAGAGGGCGTAAGAGAGAGCAGCAACCTTTTTTTTTCCTGATTTCCTGCAAATCACAAAGAGAGAGAGACAAAGAGAAAGAGAGAGCTGGAGAGAGGGACGTGAGGCCTGCTGCTAGTAGGATAGTGGGTCGGACTCGTTATACCTAAGAGGGAAGATAGAAGGAGCTGCTGTAATGGGTGAAGCTTGCGAGCCGAAGAGGAAGGGAAGAGCAAGGTATTTCGGTTTTGGAGACCAGAAAGCAAAATTGAAATGGAGGGAGAGTTCGGTGCTTACGAGTTGCTTCGTGTGACGGAAGTGTCACGGGGAGCCGAGAGGGGGAAAATGGGATGAAGAGGGAAAATCCTAGAGCCGCACGAGACGTGAGAGTAAAAAAATTATATCATAAAAATGATGTATTAGCGTAGTGGAATCAAGAATGTAAGTGTTATTAGAATTAGAATTGGATAATAAAAGCATTTATAAAGAGTTATTTTTTTTTAAGTAATTAGATCAACTCTAACTCAAATTTTTACGTTGATATAATCATATAGTTAATATATATGTATATCAATTTTAGATTATTTCGTTGTTCCGGACGCAACGACGCAGTTTGTTTCGCGATCGGAGACCGTTTGATTCATGTCGGCGTTGAATCGGGGTCAAATTTAGTTCAAATTTGCGCATCGTTGCTTCCGCTTACTCGATATTCGTGCAGACTTGTTCGAATTAAGCACAGATAGTCTTATTTAATAGGTTTTGACATTTCGAAGCTAACAGAGCTATCAATTTTGCGGAGGGGGGTCGTTTGGGCAATGTTGCGGCTTCCCGACCTCGATATGTGTGTCAGAAAATTGATAGCTTGAACACTTAATCGATTGCTCATTAGATTTTACAATGTTTATATTCTGATCAATTTCGATGTTCTGAACGCAACAGCAAAGTCCGTTTCACCCATTTTGTGGCGTCAAAGATATTTTGAGCCCCATTGTCACTTCCTCGCCAAATTCAACTTGTGAGCTTGGCTTGACTCATGACACATATGTGAGGATCAACATCTACTCGGAGAATAACAAAGCGACGATGAATTAATATAAATCTGCCACTGCAAGCTTACAAAACATGCCTTCAACACCGAATCAAGACGTGATCACACATAATCATAAATCACGCATTTCAACGCGCAGTGGTCGATCAATTAACAAAGACATCGGAAACACGCATATAATATCTAGGCAATTTTTTAAAATATGCTAAAATATGAATTAGCAAATTGAGTATCATTAAAAAAAATTTAAGAATAGTATACCCCATGGGCGATGGTTACGACGCCGTTTCGAGTGGTTTTGCCACGCGAGAGTAGCCAGCCCACTAATTGGGCAATCGAGATTTGAAGTAGATAGTCGAGAAAGAGCCGGGATAGGGCGAGCTCGACATTTTAGTCGACTCACGCTCTCCTTTTCCTCGATTCCTCCCTACACTCCACTCTCCGCCAGAGTTGCCCCGACCAAGTCACCACCGAGCACCACCACGCCCTCCCCTCTTGGAACTTCCGCCCGAGAGCTAAGAAGATGCGGTTTTTTTCTGTATTCATCAAACTTTATTTTTTTCCGCATTCGCAGACGACGCTTAACTACTTCCTCTCATTTACCTACTGGAAGTCAACTTTAGCTTTTCGACGATTCTTGCAGATTTCAGAAAAAATCCATTTGATTCTTCATTATTTTAGTGCAAGATGAATAGAGAATATGTTTCAGATACTTTATTATGGAGGCAAACCGAGTATCGGAGCAATTCACCCAAGTTATATGGGAGGTCGAATCGTCAATTAAGGTTTAGCCACAAGACCTTACCGCATTGAAGCAACGAATTGAGAAGCTTGAACATCGATCCGAGCGCCACACTACTTTAAGTGTCGTTATCGTGAGTAGCGGATTTGTAGCATCTCATCGACGATGACGTTATGGTTACACTGAAAGCTTCGCCGATGTTGTTGTATGTCGAAGTGGAAGATGTTAATATTGCATCCACATCACCGATCAGTAAGGTCAATAGATATACCGCTAACACATACACAGGAATTCATCGCACAAGAACATCCGGGGATACAATGCAGCTCTGATGAGTTTATTCCCAGGTAATTTATCGTCATAATTTATCTGATTAAACTTGTAACAATTAATATGATAATTAGTCAGAACTTATAAGTTATGTGGCGTTGATGATATTGTCACCGCTCGGATGAACCGTATGTGCCCGAGAGTGCTGCTTGGAGATGAGTATCGACATGAGTAGTGGCTCAAGTAGTGAGTCACGCGGTATTAGTGACGATGATGTTGGGTTAGAAGACACTGCATTGAGAATATGACAACATATCCGAGAAATCACTCATTTCGCAATGTTGACAAGTGAGAGTCAAATGTTGTCCACAAACCAGTATGTCCTGATGTGTAAAACTATGCGTGGGACAACGATGTTTAGCCCATCTGACTAAACCTAAATGATGAAATTGAAATTCCAAATGACATTCCCGAAGGTATGTGTTTTGCAAGTAAACGGAGTTTGCAATTTGTTATTGTCGGGTGATCCATAGTAAATAATGTACAAGCTACTCTAACCGTAAGAACTACAGGTTGTATGCGGCAAAAGACGATACATACAAGGCCCTGTAATTGGCGTACATTGTAGATCAGACGATTAGGGGTGCTTGGAGAATATCAAAAGTTGGTGAAAATCATATATGTCAATGCGAAGTTCATCACATCGACAGGTAGTTCGTTTCATAGCATACTACATCAAACCGTGATCGGCACGATTGATTTGAAACCTAGAGAGATTATAGGTAGGATGGAGTCAAAATTTAATGTTAAAGTTTCATATATGAAAGCATGGGATGCAAGGCGAAAGGCAATAAAAGCAATATTCGATAGCTGGGAAGAGTCCTACATGACTCGCCTTTATATGCAATCTTTACTACTTTACCGGTACACCGAATTCAGTACGACGCAACATTTTGAGACTTTTGGGCTGGACCTTCAATACTGGGATGGAGTTCCCGCACTGTTTAAGCAGACGGTACATTTCTTGGGCAAGTATCGGGCACATTATTAACCGCCAGGAATTGACGCAATAATGGGTTGTTTCCTTTAGCTTTTGCGCTGTGGGAATCGAAAATGTTGATTCGCCGTTGTGGTTTTTGTTTGCATGATATGTTACCCGTAGTGTCTAGTAGACGTGATTTATGCATAATATCCGATAAACATCCGGGTTCTCGCGTGGATGCAAAGAGATTTTTCCTGGCAGCGATAGCATTGTTTGCGTCATTTGCGTGAGAATTTTAAAAAAAGTCGCACGGACTAGAATTGCCGATGTTGAGTTTGTATGCCAAAAGATGTACATGGCTAACGATGATGTTCGTCAATTCAACCATTTGATGCGACATTAAAAATGTGAGAAGAAGCATACAATTGGCTTGAGAGCGTGACCAAAATGGTCACTGCGGTAATGGTGGTATCGTTATGGGACAATGACAATGAATGCATCCGAGTGCTTTAACGCCGTCGCACGTTTTACCAATTCAGGGTTTAATCACTGCTATCTACTATAACTTAGTAGCTTTGTTCATGAAACGATTATCCACTACTACTCAGCAAGAGGAAGTAAACTTGTCTATTTATACCCAGAGGTTCTCCACACTTATATAGCATACTGAAAGGGAGGCTAGGCATTTCAACCTGTTAATATAAACCCACATGATGCGGTTTTGATAGGTCCGATCGCTCGTGAGTTGATTTACTAGATAATGGCGTGTGTTTGTAATTGTGGCGTAACAATCATATATCATTGTCCATGCCCACATGTCATTGTCGCATTGGGATTTCGACGGTTAAACCACCTCACGCGTGTCACAAGATTACACTCGCATGGCGACATACATAAATGAATTTCATACTCTACCAGATCGCTCTGATTGGCCATCTTTCAGTGAAGAGGATGGATTAGTCACGTTGCAGCCCCCTAACTTTCGTAGAAGGTCAGGCCGACCACGTACGAATAGATTCAGAAACACAATGGATGACAACGTAGGTTCAAGTAGCAGAACTTGTAGCATATGCAAAACATCTGGTCACTACAGGTCATCGTGCCCCTATAACATTGACAAATACTCGATATTTTCAATATGACAATGCTTATTTCTCTTGCCGATCTACTAAGAATTTACAATATTGATACTAATATATTTGAGGTTCTATGTCGGTGTGACGAGAGAGGCCACCGCCGCATGCTACGCTGCATAGTGAGTAGTGCACTGAGGAATGCTTGTCACAAGCTTAGCGGTTCCGTACTACATTTTATTTTTTGCTTTGATTAGCAACTTGAGTCATGTACTACCTAACTTTCATTACACAATGAACTTTTGTTTCTTGTCCATTTGTGAAATGAATTGGTTTATTAGTGTATGTTTATTGGCTCAAATTAGGAAGTAAATGTGCCAACTCAGGTAGGAAGGAATATGCTTGCAAGGCTTCTAAAATGTAGTATGAAAAGAATTTGATATCTTACAAAATTCTAACTATTTTTTAGTCAAATTCATAAATTATTTGTAGGAACTCAAAATAGATGATGTTTGATGAATACTTAAATCATTATCCAAATGGTCTAACTCTTAAGCACAAATGCACCTACTCAAAAGAGGAGATGTTTCGCAAGGCAAAGCACAAATTTTCAATGAAGAAGAATGAGCTTCAGCTGATACGCCCAATCAAGGCGGCTCACTCAATTGCTTCCACGAGCGCCTAGTTCGGTTTGAGGAGAAACTAACGAAATTGAATTTCTCTTTTCAGCTTGGCTTGAAGGAATAAACATTAAATTGAAGAATGAATACAACCTAATAAAAAATTCACGATTTAAATTTAAACAAACATGATAAAAAGAAATATGCACGTTACTACATTTTCTTATAAAATAATTTCTGTTCAGTTACACTTAAACCAAACAATCAAGTAGTAAATAATTGATAAATAAATTATTTTTCAGCTCAATCCTCCAACCAGAACAAAGTTAAAAATGCAATCTCAAAGGCAAGAAGAATAATTAAAAGATAGCAATAATAAGGACAAGATGACCATGGAATCCTTCAAACAAAACAAGTGAGAATCATTGCCTACTACATTGTGCATTGAGTTTCACCTAGAAGCTTTCTACTAATACCCATATTCAATTCATTTCACAAATGGACAAGAAACAAAAGTTCATTATGTCGTAATCAAAGTTTGCTAGACAGACTCAAGTTGTTAAACAAAATGAAAAATAAAATGTAATAGACACGCCCTACTACCCTGAGACAACTGTCTTCCTCCTGTCTGCGGAATTGCACCACTCCCTGTGTGTGTACGCGAGATGGACGATCACGCAGTGATGCCGCCCTCTAGTGCAATATCCTCTTGAGACATATCATCTGTGATGGGAATATAGTGGCTGCGAAATATGACGCCGATATGTAGAAGGTCCGGACAGATGTAGAAGGACCTGGATCACCGTACGTAGAAGTAACTGGATCGACATACGCAGAAGGACTGATCGGGAAGTAGATGGACCTCGCTTCATGTCACTCAGACACCGATCCGTAATATGTGTCACCTATATGAACACCGATCAAGGTCTGATATCATCTCGTATCTATCGACACATCGCTGTAAGTGGTGATCATCGACAGCACCGAAGTATGGTTGAAATATGTCCCGGGTTGCCGCGATATGGTCCGCCTAAACAAAAAAAAAAAGAGTGTAAAATTATCACTTATAAAAATATTGAATATCTACTTATATCATAACTTACATAAAGACGCTCCACTGGGGCTCTAGCGTAGTAAGTGGTCGGAGGATCTGTCGGGGCGGCCAGTAAGTACAAAGAAGCCCATGATCAACCAGGCATGTACCGACCGTAGCTTTTCCCGTCTACGCCTCATCTAGCCCCTCGACAAGGCAATCCTCCGCTTCTTTCCAAGAAGCTATGTGATGGTACACAACCTGCCGCATCTGCTTTACCCATCACTTTTGAAAGTAAATCAAGCTATATCTACTCTTGGAATAAGGCCAATCAGTGCGACTTATCTGTGGTACCACTCAACCCTCTTCCAGCTGATAAGAGGGACTCGTGCTAACCATATGTCAGAGCCTATAGAGCATACAACTGATAGATGCGCTGTGATCTCCTCACTGTACGGCTCCCAGATCACCTGCACGTATGATAAGCTGATGTTAAAACATAATCGACATTCTTATTTAGACTAAAGTGGTAACGAGATCCAACTGTTTGAAGCCATCTAGCTCATTTCGAAACGCAATATTCGCTATCGCGTTGGCGAACATTTCATTCCACCGCACACGTAAAACAGCTTTAACATATATATAAGCCGCATATTGAAAGCATAGTTAAACACGCACTCAAACCGAGCCGAGACAGCTCGCAGATAAGGTACATGTAAAGTCGGCCTACCCACATGAATATGCTCCCAAGCCCAAATCAAGGAGGTGTAGCAACCGGCCCATGTTGGCCTCGGTCTTACCACAGAACTCTCTATATAGATGAGCCAAAACCGCTCCACCTACACATCATGCTAAAGAATCCAGATCCTCCAGAGTGGTAAATACGTAGTGGACCTCAACCGATGTATCGAAGAAAATCGAAAAATATAAGCGCGGTAGAAAATCCTCCGGCTTATCATGACTCTATAGAAAGTCCACCTAAGCCACCTCAATGGCATGCATGTCTGCGCATGTGCCTGGCCCATCCTCGAATGTCAAGAGCTATGAGGATCGGATCATGATACATCACCGTAATGGGTGTCGCCCTAACAAATCATCGCAAAGAATCGTGCCAATTGACCCATCTCTTCTTCGCCAATCACACCGGACCTATGATAGGTGGCCCATCAAGTAGTCCGAATCATCGCCACATCCCGAGCCATCTCACCGACCGAGGTGGAAGGTATTGTCTCAAGGGCGACCATCTTCAACCAAAGCGTAAGAAACGATGATCCAAATGGATGAAGCGTGAATGACTCACAAAGGCAGCCCAGCCTAGATCGATGAATCTCGCATGTAATGGGCCACTCCTTCAAAGATAAGCAAGTGTGATGCGCCCAGTACTCAAAAAAAAATCTTAGTACCGTCCAAATAAAAGGTAAGCAATACATTCTTAAAAAAAATCCACTTACGATCGATGAGTCGATGCCGCCCAATGCAGGGAGGCAATACTAGGATGAGCCTCAAGGTGCCCGCCCAATGGTGGGCCTCCTAACGCCTACGCCACCGACGCCTAGTGGTGGTGCTCCTCGCCATCGCACTGGAAAAGTAGAAGATTATGATTTACAATCAACGCTACATACTGCAAATTATGAGAAATAACGGATCAACCCCTAAAAAATAAAAGTGGGAAATAAATCTTAAGACAAACCTTACATTCTTATCACATATAATGAGTAGAAATCCACATTAACAAATGCTTGAATTCAGAAAGAAAATCCACATAAACAAATCCACATTTCCTCAAAATCATATTTTTGCACTTGTTAACACACTTGAATAGATCACTTGTCCAACTCACACTCATAAAATTGAAATTGAAAAGACAATTTATTTACCTAAAATTTTGTATAACAAAATATAGTTTTTTTTTAAAGAATAGATTGAGCTTGATTATAGGATTTAGAATTTAAGTAGGTAAAGCACTAAATGCATATAAAATTCTTTAATAATATATTCAACATTATGATGGATGTGAAGGGAAAAAAGCAAAGATAATGTGAATGAAAAATTAGACTTAAAGGAATACTTTAGAAGAAGAGAGTTTGAGCTCAAAAAGACTAATGATGGTAAAATTTTGAAGCTTAAAAGTCAAGTAATGCATCATATTAAGTCAACAAAGAATAGCTTGTGAGTGGGTATAATTACTAAACTTATCAAATGGGTATGCATCTAATATGAGTAGATATGTTGACTTCAAAGCAAGAAAGATATTTTGAGTAAAAAGTAATAATTTATATATTTTCTTGCAGTTCTTAATGCTACTTGCATTTAGTGCTTTACCTACTTAAATTCTAAATCCTATAATCAAGCTCAATCTATTCTTTAAAAAAACTATATTTTGTTCATTTAAATGGCGATTCTAAGGAAACAAGAAATGAGCATTCTACTAAATTTTGTATAACATGCTTGATAGTACCATATATAGACTCATCTTAACTTAGGTTAGTAGATATGCTAGTAACTCAATAAAATCTTTCCTCACCTAATACTTGTAAATTAACATGCTGCTAAGTATCTGTGATAAGGGATTCACCAAACAATCGTTCGCAATAGAGAATAATCGCACAACATTCACATTTAGAAATCACATTGCTAAAAAAAATACCTAGAAGAAGTCGTGTGCAACGGGACAAAAAAACCGCAATGCAGGCGGTGCTTTGTACGCCGGCGGCGGCCGAGATGTTCGCCGGCGACGGGAGGACCGTGGTCGTGCTCGTGGCCTGACTGGCCTGGGGCAACTACGAGCGGAGAGCGGAGTGTCGCGGGGAGGAATCGAGGAAAACCGAGGAGCTACCGATCGTCGATCGGCCCTGTCGAGGGCCGCTAACCATCGGGCGATAACAAGCACCACTGGGCGACGCTTCGCAATCGCAATTAGCGCTACTTACCATGCCCACGCCGAAACGACGAGTGATCCGCCACTAATCAGACTATACCTATTCTTAAATTTTTTTTTAATGATACTCAATTTGCTAATTCGTATTTTAACGGTACCTATTTTAAAAAAATTGCCTAATATCTATCACAAACAAATAATTATTCTAGACTTATTCCCTCATCGATCGATCAGAGTTAATTGTTTATATTGTGGGAGGATGGAGCAGGTGCAGTAGCAGCATCATCAATGGAAGTGAAGGAGGAAAACTTGTAAATCTCATATCTTGCAACGCAGCTGCTGCCGAAAATACGACATCCAACCTGACTTTTGCAATTATATTTCATAAGTTCCAATGCAATTTCCAGGCACTCGTTGCATGCAGATTCACCAAGATCACGCGTGCACTGTGCCATTCCATGTACTGTTAACATTTCATTCACATAATTCTCCGCATAGCTAAATTTCTCCTTCCCTGCTGCCGTTTCCGACATCACCTCCCCCATCAGCTCATCCACTGCCTGCTCAAACGCCTTGGGATTGGCGGCAGCATAAGCCGAATGCCAAACACTGACAAAGTTTTTGTCCGGCTTGCCGATGAAATTTCTGACGGCATAGTGAAGGAAACAATCCTCATACCATATGCGTGACTCGGCCGCATCCGGGCAATGTGATCGGATCTTCTGCGCTGCGCCGGTGATGCAGGCGGAGCACGCTTCGACGCTCATGGCTTGACACCGCGTGATGCCATATACAGAATCGTTGCTGCCAGTAGCTTGGGAGGAGATAGCGTAGCCGTGAAGAGAACTCTTCGCGACCATGTCGTGAAGGGTGTTGTTGATATTGTGCTGCAAGATGTAATTTTGGGTAAAGTTTTGTTCACATTGTTGGTAGAGCAGTGGTGTCACGTCGTGGCTGTGGAAGGGGAGGAGGGCGTGAGACAGGAAGACTAAAAGCTGATGGCTTAAGAACGATGCCATTCCCACAAATTAATCTTCAATGTGTGTTTGAGTACTGGTCTCCTACTTCAGTAGCGTGCACTTCCTTTCATCTTAACTATATGTATAAATACATATACAGGGAGGAGAAAGAAGAAACGGCCTTCACGCACAGCTGAGATTTTACTCAGTCAGACGAAACTCCAAAGGCCGGCCTAATCTGTCTAAAGCCGGCCTAATCTGTCTAAAGCCGGCCTTCACTGCATTGAACTCATCAAATTAATCGAAAACTTATTTTTAATATTACAATAAATTATGATATTCAACCACAACATTACACATCATCCTGCAACGGTATGATAAAATTTTAAAACAAAATCAAAGCTAATACACAGTATATTAATAAAACGAAAAAAAGCATTTTATGGATATAAAACTCATACTTTTAGCAGCGACCTGCATCATTATTTATTTTAAAAATTTTATTGAGAAATGATCAAAAATAAGATAATATTATCAATATATTATGGCAATATCATTATATATATTCGATTGATTTGAATCATTATTAATGTTTTTTGGCTTTTAGTGAATATAATAATTATGTCGCTAAATAAAATAATAAGAATAATAAAAGGTGACCAATTTGGTGATTTGATTGAGTCAAATGCAATTAAAATCTGATGAATGGTAAGCACATGGCATTTAGCCAAGAAAAACATGCTTGGCCTAAAAACAAAATCAATTTGAAAGGGCCACCCACCTATTATTCACAATGATAGAGCTCAAACGGGCTTGGCTGGGAACATTTAGCCAAGAAAAACATGCTTGGCTTAAAATATCATATAGTGATGGCACCACGGATTGAAAAAAAAAAAAAAGAGAAAAGGATGCACCATTACCTATAGAAAAAAGAATTTTTTCTCTGAATCTAGTAGCATACAGTTGAATTTCCCTCCAAAGGGCAGAGGAACGAGCAGTTTTTTGCCAAATCGACCCATACTTGTTACACAACCAGGAGGCAAAGGGGTTAGAATGATTTAAAACTTTACATAGGACCTTCACTTTATTCATAACATTAAGGGTGTTCACAGAAATTAACCCGGTTCCCCCCCTTCTCTCTTGGAAGTGTAGTTTGGAACCAAGAAATAGTGTGCATTTTCTTGCCTAGTTCGCCATGGAAGAAGAATTTGGAAGTAATTGAGGTCAACTTTCTGAGGATATTTTTTGGAATAGACACCGCCCTGAACCAAAATGATAAGTAGCCATTGATGGAAGAACGAATGAGCTGCAGCCGACCCCCATAGGACAGCCACTTGGACTTCCAACCCATTAGCCAATAAGAAATTCTATCAAGAAGAGAAGAAAAGTGCTGGATTTTTAGTGTTCCAGCAATCAAGGGCAGCCCCAAATACTTTAAGGGGAACTCCCCACATCAAAATTTAAGATTTGACAAAAAAGCTTAGATTCAGAAGAAAACTTAGAAAAACATAACCTGGACTTATGAAAATTAACATCCAGCCCAATGGAAACAGAGAGGGTATGTAAAGTATCTTTAAGAGCAGAGCCTGAACAAGAATCCACTTCACCTACTACCAGAATGTCATCAGCAAACAACAAATGGGAGATGTGATAATTGCCATATGTGATCGGCTTAAATAAACCCTGTTCAACTTTCTTATCCATTATACAAGAGAAAATATCCATAATAATTGTGAAAAGAAAAGGTGATAAAGGACACCCCTGTCGTAGACCATTGGAAGAGGTAAAGTATCCCTGAATCTGACCATTTAGAACAATGGAAAATGGAATACCCGTGACACATCCAACATTTCCAACTAGAATGTTCTGTAGGTTAATAGAATCTGGTTGAACCTTATTAAACAAAGACTTATAGGAGTTACAAATCACATTAGCAATCTCACTAGGATCAATAAGGGTACCATAATCAGTATCTATCTCTTTGATAAAATTCGCATTACATCTTTCCTTGATGGAGTGGTATAGGAACTTAAGGTCGTCGTCGGCATGAGTAAGCCAATAGTTTTTGGCTCGTTGTTTAACCCAAAGGCTTTCCTTTCTTGCAACATCAGAGTACTGAGAATTTATGTCCTTGAAGTGGTGAAGCAGAATAGGATTTAAAGGGTCGTTCTCAAGAGCTTGGATAACTGGACGTATTTGGGATAACTCATATTTTGTATCTTAAAATATTTAAGAAAATATTTTATTATTATTTTGTTAGGAGGGCATTTGGGATAACTCATATTTCTTAATTTGATTTGATTTTATTTATATTAAAATTTAAAATAAAATATATTTTGTATCTTAAAAGATTGTTATCTTTATTGTTATGTGATGATGATGGTGTTTATCAACAGCTATGATAGTGATTTGTGGTGGCAGCATGATAATTAACGATAATGATGATTGAGAGGCACTGGGTAACAGCTATGATGGTAGGTTTTAGTTGGTGGTGATAGTTATTTTTAAAAAAAATTAAAAATAATCAAAAATTCTTTTTAAAAAATAGTATGATATATATTTAAAATAATGATAGAAATAGAAAATTTATATAAAATAAATATATTGTAAAAAAATAATATGAAATTAAAAAAATGAAATTGATTTCAAATTGGCCTAAATTTTTAAAAATTATATAAAAAAGATCAAATTAAGTAGTATGAGTAACCAAGAGGTGTTTTATTGTTGTCTTTTTAAAAATTAAATCTCACCGTGATAAAAAAAATATTGCTTTTCAAATTAAATTATTTTGCATCAATCATTAAATGTAATAAATTTGAAAAACTATGTAATTTTCTTTTCTCAAATGAAACACATCAAAACATTACATGATAATTAAATATTTGAATATTTAAACTAAACCAAAAAACTAATATGTACTATAAAATGAAGTTAGTCCTTTCTATATCAAAATTTTTAAAAAAATTATAATATTTAATTGACAATGTTACTTATAAGTGTGGATATTCATATGCAGGGCTACAAATGATTGAGTTTTCTACATGTTCTTGTGGCTCAATTTGATAAGAGTTTTTTTATTATCATTTGATTAACTAAATAAATAAGTTTGAACACATTTATAAATGCTTGGTTGTTAAATGAATAAGCATAAACAACTTAATGCTCGATCAAATATTCACAGAGAATAGCAAGGCTCAATTTAAAGTTTGATTGATGCTTAATTTAAAGCTTAATTTAAGGCTTGATTTGTACTTAATTAGGAATGGTACAAACTGTGATAAAAGCTCATTAAAATTTTGGGGGATTTACATACATACCACACAATTCTTACGTATTTACCTATCTAACACTTAAATTTTAATTTTTACATATATAACACCCTAATCTTCAATATCACATCAAAAATATCACTTTATTCACTTTTAAAAAGTGAAATGCATCTTTTTAAGCATAGAAAAGTATTAGATAAGTAAATATCTAATTTAGGTGTTAGATATGTAAATACATAAGAATTGTGTGGTATGTATGTAAATCCTCCTAAACTTTTATTAATAAAATCATTGATTAATAATATTAAAAATAAAATAATAACTTATATTAAAATAAATTATGTTTAAAATAACAATGATTATTAAATTTAACATCTTTTTAGTTAACTATTAATTAATTTTAATTTCTAATCTAAATTACTCAAAAATTCAAAAAATCAAGCCCTAATCACCCATGAGGCTTGTTTGACTGTTATTCAACAATAATGGCCTTGTTTATAAACTTCATATGATTTGTTTGGTCAGCTAACAAATTCTCAAATAAAGTTCACCTTAGCAGGGGATATATAGAACTCCTTCAACTTCAACCAGGCATTTCAAAATAGCCGGCCCATATATGCTGTGCAGAGGACGAGGGAAGAAAAAGGCCCATGGAAGTAAACGATAAAAAATAGAGGCCTCTAACATTGTTAAATATGTGATTTTTTTTATATATTTTTTAGATATTTGAAAAAATCTAATCATAAACTCATACACACAATATATATATATATATATATATATATATAAATTTGAATCCAAGACCTCTTAAATAAAAACTTAAGTTCTCAACCACAGATGCTAGGCACAAATGTGTGATTAAGTATAAGAAAAATTATACTACTTATTTGAAAAGATTAAAAGGAAGAGAGAGAGAGAGAGAGAGAGAGAGAGAGAGAGAGAGATCCATTTACTCATAAGGGCTACAAAATTAGTTTGAAAACATTAGGAATGAGAAGATAGAGGAGAAAATAAGTATTTTCCCTCTCTTTTTTTAAAAAAATTAGGATAATATGACATATGAAGATAGAATAAATTTATCTTTTATGGATCTCATGTCAAATCATCAAGTAGATTTAATCAGAAATGTATCTGAATACATGAAAGAGCTATTGCGAGAATTTTAGCCTTACACTTCTAAAGGGGTGTTCTTGTGAGAGAGAGAGAGAGAGAGAGAGAGAGAGTCTTCTTTTTCACGTAAGATGAGATGTGAGGAAAGTAAGAACCAACCCTTTAGAATGGGGATCATGACTCTATTTTATACTTAAGTGCATTTCATTTTATTTTAGTCTATCATTAAAATAAAATAAAATGTCTCGTTTCTACACATGATAATTCCATACAAAATTAATAAGATGTCTCAAAAGCCTAAAATTAATTAATCTTTATTTAATTACAAAATTAATATACTTAAAAATAAGATAGCGCGTAATGTATAATTAAATTCATATGTGAGCCCACATTCAAAATTTTCCAATAATCTCTCACTTGGGCCACATATATATTCTTGACAATTATACATTATTAAATACTTTAAGAGCTCAATATTTGCTATCTTAAAAGATGAATATCTTTAGACAATCCGGTTCATTAATAATATTGACATAGAATCAAAGTGATCTTTATTATAATTTTTTTATAACAAGACCCATCAGTGATCACTAAATCAATATGATTAATGACATAGATCAAGTATGGATGTGTAACATGAAAATTCCAGATAATATGATCATATATCATGTCTATTTTCAATTGATCATATATTATAACTCAAAAGAGTTATAAATATAGTTTCATTTATTTATGTTAAACTGTAATTGAAATTATATAACTTTATTTAAGAATTTTCAACTATAAGATAATAACAATACTTTATTCTGATCAGAAAAATATATTTATAATCATTGAACATCATAAGCAAACTTCCACTATACTAGCATATCATCAAAGTAAATCACTCCCATATGAGCCACATGCTCATGACATACTTTAGGTGATAAATCTTTTGTAAGTGGATCTGTAATCATAAATTAGTACTAATATGTTCAATAGATACTTGAGAACTCTGAGCTTTTTCTTTTACAAAAAGAAACTTTATGTCAATATGCTTTGATTTTGATGAACTCCTATTGTTCTTTGAATATAACTCAGCGGCTCTATTATCACAATTTATTTTTAATGGTCTCTCTATTCCATCAAAAATATTTAGCCAGTGATAAAATTTTGCAGCCATATTCCTTTATTTGATGTCTTATAACAAGTTATAAATTCTGCTTCCATAGTGGAAGAAGTTATAAGTGATTGTTTAACACTTTTCCATGATATAACTCCTCAAGCTAATAAGAAAATATAACCTGAAGTGAATCTTCTACTATCGAGGCAGCCAACAAATCAGAATCGGAGTACCTTACGATCTTCAAATGATATGATCTTCGATATATGAGCATAAAGTCTTTTATTCTCTTCAGATACCGCATAACCCATTTCACTGCTTTCTAATGATCCATTCATGGGTTACTTAAATATCTGCCAAACATTCCAACAATGTATACAATATTTGAATGCGTACAACCTTGAGCATACATAAGACTCCCTACTGCAAATGCATATGAGTTCTTTTCATCTCTTTCTTTTCAAGTTCATTTATTGGATACTGAAGCAAGCTGAATTTATCACCTTTAGCAATGGATGTATCTCCTGGTGCACAATCTTTCATGCCAAATTTACTAAGCACTTTATCAATATATGCCTTTATGTGATAAACCAAGTATACGACGAGAATGATCTCGATGAATTTGTATACCCAACACAAAAGATGCATTTCCAAGATATTTCATTTCAAATTTATTTGAAAGAAATTTATTGGTTTCATGCAAAAGGCCGATATCACTCCTTGCTAGTAGAATATCATCAACATATAGCACTAGAATGATGAATTTATTCCCATTAATTTTGTGATAAATGCATTAATCAATAGTATTTTCTTTAAAACCAAACGAAGTAATCACTTAATCAAATTTTTTATACCATTGACGAGAAGCTTGCATTAAACCATAAATGAATTTTTTTAATTTTCATACCAGGTGTTTTGAATCAGAAGATTAAAAATTTTCTAGTTACATCATATATATAGTTTCTTCAATGTCGCCATTGAGAAATGTAGTCTTTACATCCATCTGATGTAACTCTAAAATCATAATGAGCTACTAGTGTCATAATGATTCTAAAAGAGTCTTTCGAAAAAACTGGGGAGAAAGTCTCTTTATAATCAATGATTTCCTTTTGAGTGAAACCTTTAGCGACTAGCCGTGTTTTATATCTTTTGACATTGCCTTTTGAATAACATTTGATTTTAAAAATTCATTTACAACCAATGGATTTTACTAATTTAGGCAATTTGACAAGATCCTAAACATCATTGTCTTTCATTAATTTCATCTCATCCTCAATGGCTTCTATCCATTTATGAAACCTAATACTTTATTTGACTTGACTAAAAGATATTGAATCACTTTCCAATCTAATGTCAAACTCATGTTCTTGGAGATACACAATATAATCATCTGAAATTGCTAATCTCTTCTCCCTAGTAGATTTTCTTAATGATCCATCATATATGTCATAGTATTCACCATCACGGTTAGATTTGATAGCTTTTATTTTATTTTGAAGTTGATATTCAACTTCAACCTTAAAATTTTTGAATACGTGCAATGATTATGTCTTCTCATAAATCAAGTATAAGTACCCATAACGAGAATAATCGTCTATGAAAGTAATGAAATACTATTGGCCATTCCAAGTAGCTATAGGGAATGGACCACAAATATCCATATGAATTAATTTCAAGACGTTTAAACTCCTATTAGCATCAACTTTCTTGATGTTTGTTTATTTTTTCTTGATACATTCTATATAGAGTTTATCATATGACAAATCAAGAGAATCAAGAATTCCTTCTGACACAAATCCTTCAATTTTATGTTTAAAAATATATCATAAATGCTTGTGTCATAACATATATGAATTCTCATTCATTAATTTTCACTTTGTACCAAAACTGCTTGCATGTAATATTTCATTAATTTGTGAAGCAGAAATATCTAATTTATATAGATTATCAATCAAAGAATCAGTACAAATAATATTTGAATACTGAAAGAGACTAAAATTTTCATTTCCAAATGAACAAATTAATCAGATTTGTCCAAACAAAAAATAAAAAATAAATTTCGTCTAAACGACGGCACATAAAAAGTCTCATGTAAATTTAAAATACAACCAGATTCTAGATATAATCTATATAAGCATATTGCTTCAATAGAAGCTTTATTTTCATTTCTCACATAGATGAATCTTTCAATATCAGTTGACATTCGTCTCCTTAGACAACCTTGCATAGTCACACTTATGTGAGTAGTTGTACCTGTATCTATCCACCAAGTGTAATTTAGTACTAAGGATAAATTAACTTCAAAACAAACAAAGTTGAGAAGTTTATCCTTTTTCACTAGCCAATTTACATACTTGAGACAATCCTTCTTCATATGACCAGCCTTCTTGTAAAAGAAACAAGTAACAACATTATCTTATTTCTGTTGCACCTTATGCTGTGAAGTCTCTTTGTCTCCAACTTCTTTGCCTTTATAAGTCCTTTTTCTTTTAGTAACAATGCCACGAGAGGAAGTAGCTAAGTGAGCACTTTCTATTTTGTCAAGTTTCAATCTCTCTTTCTCTTGCACACATTGAGCAATGAGCTCATTAAGAGTCCAATTTTTCTTTTAAGTATTATAACTTATCTTAAAATGATTAAATTATGTAGGAAGAGTGATCAAAACTAAGTGTACAAGAATGTCATCAGACATCTCTAATTTTAGTGCTCTTAGTCTCCTAACAAAATTAGACATCTCCATAATATACTCTCTTATGTTTTCAGTACCTTTATACCGCATTGAAATGAGTTTACTGAGAATAGTACTCGCTTCGACCTTTTCAGAACTAACAAAAATGGTTTGCTATTTGGCTTACAAACTTTTTAGCATATTCCTCTTCAGGCATTGCACCTATTATGGTTTCTAGAATGTGATGCTTCATGATCATAAGACTCATGCGGTTAGAACGCTCCCACTTTTCAAAGTTTTCCCTTTGTTCAATAGTGCTTTCTGCAGTAAGGACGTTAAGTCCGAATCGCATAGTCAAGATCCATACACCCAAGAACAATGGTGATATGCTCTTTTCATTTCTTAAAGTTAGTACCGTTGAGCACCGGAATGCTTTTCAAATTAATATATATAGAAAAAACATTAATTGAATAAAACAAAAAGTACTCACAATTAATAACATTATCATTTCCTTATGCATATATAATATTAATAAAATATCAACAAAATACATGCTTAAAATGAAATGTTCAATAAGATGGACACATATAAGATACCTAGCACAACAATGTAATTTAGTCTTTAGACAAAAATAATAATTTCTAAATGGTACTCTTAAAATTACAGTCAACAAATATTAATAATAAAATTTATCAATTATATGCCTATCTTTGGATCGACATATTGTATGTATGATTAATACATATTTATCACATATTTGTAACTGCACAAAATCTTGCCAAAAAATAATCTTCCTTTCAGCCGATTATTTTTCACATATGTAATATTCATATATTTCAAAAATTAAATAAATTGATATAATAGAAGTCACTTTGGTTGCATATTATTTCAATCTAAATTATTTTGAAATAATGAATATCAACTATGTCATTCTAATAATTGTTTCAATTTATATTAACTTCAAATAATGTAACAATAATATAAACTTTAATAATTGTTCCAATCAAAATAATTAATTTGAGTTTATATTAGTTAATTTAATTATATTTTGTAATAAGATCTCATAAATTCAATTAAGAGACTTGGGAACATAAGTATTAAATATAATAATGAATAAGTTTGCCTTCAAGTAGTTATATAGAAATATTTATAAAATACATAGAATGAGTATTTAACATTTCTAACGTTACTATCAAATGTTAAAGAAACCTTTCATTGAAACGTTTAATATAAAAATATAATTATTTTAAATGAAATGTGTTATACATAACATTTGATAATTATAATATAAAATATTTTCATTTTAACTGTTATCTTTATGCTCTACAATAAAACGTTCTATTTTGTAAGAGCATTAAATACAATATTTATAGCTATCTTAATGCAATAAAATATTTTATTTTATAAAAACATTAAATGTAATATTTATAACTATCTTAATGCAATAAAAAGAAACGTTTAAGATGCACAATAAGTAATTATCATTAATTACTTATAAAACCAAACAAATGCAGAATTCATCTTTACGGATTTAAAGCATCGATTTTGGAAAAAAATGATTCATCTTCTTTCATTTTTTAAAAAATATAATAATAAGAAAAATAATTATAAGCATTAATCATAATCTTATAAAATTCTCAAAATTAAAAAAAATGAAAGATGAAGCATGCTTGAATCAAATTCATATGATCGAATATGAATTTTATTTCTCAAATTAAAATCATAATGGAGAGAATAAACATATTGATCACATAAACAAAAATTAAAATTGTAATCACAGTATAAAGTAAATTTTAGCTATATTATTTTACTCAAAATCAACAATATAAAAGTCATCTAAAGGATATCGATACTTCATGCACATGGTCAAATTATTTGCTCAAAAAATTTTAAATCATGTACTTTGATCTAAAATTTTTAAATAATCAGTATAAAAGATTAAGAGGAAAAATCATTTCTCAACGACAAACATGATAAGCTCGATACCACTTGTAAAAACATAAGATAAGATAAATTTATCTTTCCCGGATCTCATGTCAAATCATCAAAGATTTAATCGGAAGCGTACCTGAATCCATGGAAGAGCTATTACGGGAATTTTGACCTTCCACTTCTAAAAGGGTATTCTTGAGAGAGAGAGAGAGAGAGAGAGAGAGAGAGAGAGAGAGAGAGAGAGAGAGAGAGAGAGACTTCTTTCACTCAAGATGTGATGTAAAGAAAATAAGAACCCACCTTTTAGAATGGGGACCATGACCCTTGATATGACCCTGAAAATTCCTCTAGTCAAAACACGAATCTTGATGCCGAAAGCAAGCTAATCAAATCAAAAGAGATCAAGCACTTAAAATATCATTAAAACTTTGAGACATCGCTAAATTCTTAAAAGCTCTCAAATATGGAGTGTTTATAGTCAAATCGAGCCTCTGATCGGTTCCAACAAGCTAAAGATCTTACAATGACTTCATTTGAGCATTCAAATGCACAAAATACATCATATGATCAAGGGGATCATTCGAGCCGTCCATGAAGTGGAGTGAGTTTTGCATGTATTTACAAAGACGCTCCTCCAATCTATAAATAGCCCCTCATTCCTCATATGAAGGGAGGCCAAGTGAAGGAGAAGGGAGGCCAAGCAAGAGAGAGGAGAGAGCTTTAAAGATCCTCCAAACACAATTGTGCCACCACTCGACGATCGTCAACCACCGCCGCCGTCAGCCTCCGCCACTGATCCTCGCCATTGTCAATCTCTGTTGGTCTCCATCATGACGACCTTCATCGTCAGTCGATGTTTCTCGATGTTCACCATCATCTGCTATCACTAGCAATTGTTATCACCTGAACGTGACTACATAGTTGTCCCTTTCTCATATACAATTCTGTAATTTCGGTATCAGGAAGATCTTGTACTCTGAAACAGATACATAGTGGAAGCTTTTTACTGGGCTAGGCCCCATGGTTTTTCCCTCTTTCGAGGTTTTCCATGTAAAATTCTAGAGTTTTATTATTCACTTTTAAATACAGTGTGTGGATTTCCCAACTAAGCTAAAACTTTTACTCTACAATCGGTTTTCTAGCACGCAATGTTTGGTTGTGGGAAGCGATTCCCATTATTTCATCTTGTATGATGACCAAGTTTCCCAACAAGATCAAAACCACCATCGAGGTAGAGCATTTCAATCTTTTAAAGAGCGCAAGCGAAGAATGAAGATTCATCAAACTTTATTTCTTCAGATTCTGTCGAGAACTGGGGGGCAACTCTTAATCTCAGAAGAACACCCATGTTAAGCATTTAATCGATTTCCATCCCAAGAAACAAGTCAAAGTTAGAGGATATTTCAACATTGAGAAGAGATATAGCTTTGCAAATTATGTTTTTACAATCATACTCATGGAAAAATAAGGCCAAGGTTAAGGAGCAACTTTGGCTACAACCACAAATGGATGTTTTAATTCGACCTCTTCCATAGGTTAACGCCATCGAGCAAACACTCGACAAACAACCTAGGATAGGTCAAAAGGTCCTTAGTGGACTTCCCACCACCTCTTCCATACAGGTTAACGTCATTGGGTAACACTCTGACAAACAACCTCAGATGGGTCAAAATCCTCAGCGGATTCAATTCAACCTCTTCTATACAAGTTAACGACATCGAGCAAAGACTCTGACAAACAACCTCGGATGGGTCAAAATCCTCAGTGGATTCAATTCAACCTCTTCCATACAGGTTAACATCATCGGGTAACACTCGGACAAACAACCTCGGATGGGTCGAAATCCTCAGGAGATTCAATTCAACCTCTTCCACAGTTGCGCCATCGGTAACACTCGACAAAAATCTGATGGGTCAAAATCCTCGCCGATTCAATTCAACCTCTTCCATACGTTAACATCATCGTAACACTGGACAAACAACCTCGGATGGGTGAAATCTCGGATTCAATTCAACCTCTTTCACAGTTAACGCCATCGGGTAACACTCGACAAACAACCTCGGATGGGTCAAAATCCTCGGATTCAATCTCTTCCATATAGGTTAACATCATTGGTAACACTCGACAAACAACCTCGGATGGGTGAAATCTGGATTCAAATCAACCTCTTTCATAGTGTTAACGCCATCAACACACTCGACAAACAACCTCGGATGGGTCAAAATTCTCGGATTCATTCAACCTCTTCCATAGTGTTAACGCCATCGAGTCACACTTTGACAAACAACCTCAGATTCAAAAATCCTTAGATTCAATTAACCTCTTCCATAGGTTATCATCGCAACACTCGAACAAACAACCTTGGATGGGTCAAAATCCTCAGCGGATTCTATTCAACCTCTTCCACACAGGTTAACGTCATCGGGTAACACTCTGATAAACAACCTCGGATGGATCAAAATTCTTAGCGGATTCAATTCAACCTCTTCCATACAGGTTAACGTCATCGAGTCACACTCTGACAAATAACCTCAGATAGCTCAAAAATCATTGGCGGATTCAATTCAACCTCTTCCATACATGTTAACGTCATCGAGTCACACTCTGGCAAACAACCTCGGATAGGTCAAAAATCACCATTGTCGTCGGTCATCCCCATCGACTACCGATGTCCGCCATGCCACTACCATCGCTATTAATGCCGACCACCCCGCTTCGCACCACTATAGCCGGTTACCGCCGACTACTGGTTGCCGGTCATTTGCCGAGAATTATCGCTGACAATCTCCGTTGATCATCTCGGCAACCTCATTGGTCACTACCATTGTCGCCGACATCTCGATTATCGACGCTGGCCGCAATTGCTGATTACTGCTGCCAGCTTACATCGCTGAACCCCCGTGCCGCAACCACTGTCGCCGGTCCGCCGCTAACTACCGTGATTATCGATCATGAAGCCGCCACCGCTGACATCTGTTGGTCACTACCGCTGACTATCATCGAACATCGCCGTACCGTCGTTGGCCGCCAACTATTGTCGGTCACCAACTACTATCGCTGTCACCGCGACCATCAGGCAATTTTGATTACTAGTAACGCGGCTATCTCTCGATATCGACGCTATCGTTGACCATTGCCGCTGGTCGCATTACCACTCGTTGCCGCTAACTACCATCGCCGGTTAGCTGACTTGCTGACAACCATCGTGACCGCTAGACCATCGGAACACTATCGCTGAACCCTGCTGGCCAACTACTATCGTGGCCATCATATCGACTACCGCCGGCCACCACTTCACCATCGCCGGCAGAATCTTCGCTTCAACCACCATCGCCGTAGTATCATCGCCACTACCATTGTATGTCATCGCACCAATGTCCGGCCACCATTCGGCATCTTCATCAACCCGCCTCCGGTGATCGCCCAACCCGTTTCGACAAAGCCAACGCCTCTTCGAGGGAAAATCGAGCTCGCCAGATGAACTACTCTTGATCGCCAACCCGGTCCGTCTGACGAGGTCGCTTAACACCTCTTTAGAGGGAAAACTGAGCTTGCCAGATGAACAATGGGTCTTGATCGCCTCCGAACCCGGTCGGTCCGACGAGGTCAGTTAACACCTCTTTCGAGGGAAAACTGGAGCCTTGCCGTATGAACTACGGGTCTTGATTGCCTCCGATCCCGGTCGGTCCGACGAGGTTAGTTAACACCTCTTTCGAGAGAAAACTGGAGCTTTATCGTATGAACTATGGGTCTTGATCGCCTTTGAACCCGGTCGGTCCGACGAGGTCATTTAACACCTCTTTCAATGGAACTGGAGCACTGATTTGAACTACGGGTCTTGATCGCCTCCGATCCCGGTCGGTCCGACGAGGTTAGTTAACACCTCTTTCAAGGGAAAACTGGAGCCTTGCCGTATGAACTACGGTCTTGATCCTCCCCATCGGTCCGACGAGGTTAGTTAACACCTCTTTCGAGAGAAAATTGGAGCCTTGCCGTATGAACTACGGGTCTTGATCGCCTCCGAATGACCTTCTCTCAAGAAGAAGAAAAGGTGCCTTCTCCCTTAGCCTTAGGGGGCTTTTTATAGACTCTTTTTAAGGGCAAAAGAATAAAAAAAGTGTCCAAAACCACCCAAAACCGTTCAAAATCGCTCAAAGCAACGAAACGGGTCAAAACGGACGTTTTGTCATGGCACGCCATTATCGCTGGCGCTTGGCTGAGCGCTGCTCCACATGGGTCCGCCGACCGTCGCCACCAGCGATGTTCAAGCGACCGGCCACCCTGCCGCTGATTCCTCAGCTACAGCAGCGTTCCGGTGACCACATACAGACCGGCGATATGGGCCCTCCTGAAGCTGACCAGACCGCCCGCTGCCCGCCACAAGGCTGACACAAGGTTCCAGACTACCGGCCTGCTCACATGTTCGGGACCATTGACGCTCATGTTGCTCAAATTTATATCAAAAAATCCGTCCAAATTTTAAGTTCATAATCTATTCTAACCCACTAAAGGCAACACCTTTCTTCACTATAAACTACGACCCACTAGAATTTCTTACCATTCTGTAATCCAACAAGAAACCTTGTGCAAACGCCAGAATGTAGTAATCAGAACCTCAAATTTCACGTATACTTACACATATTTGTGGTTGTGCATCTGCTTCTATAGTCATAATCTTGTGTCTACATGAAGATATGTTCTCTCAAACTATGTGGTTAATGGATCTGCAGATTTCGTTGAAGAATTTACTATTTTAAAGTACTTGGCACATATCTTTTTTGATGATTGAGATAATATCATCCAAAAATAGCAACTGATATGACAAAATTCCTCTAAGCACGAATCTTGATGAAAGCAAGCTAATGAAATTAAACGGTGAGATCAAGCACTTAAAATATCATTGGAAACTTTGAGACATCGTTAAATTCCTAAAAGCTCTCAAATATAGAGTGTTTATAGTCAAATCGAGGCCTCGACGAGTCGGTTCCAACAAGCCAAAGATCTTACAAATTTCATTTTGAGCATTCAAATGCACAAAATACATCATATGATCAAGGGATCATTCGGATCCGAAGTGGAGTGGTATGGGTTTTGCATGTATTTACGAGACGCTACTTCTCCACCTATAAATAATTCCTCATGAAGGAGGCCAAGTGAAGGAGAAGGGAGGCCAAGCAAAGAGAGAGAGAGAGCTTTTAAAGATCTTCCAAACAATTGAATGCCACTGACGGTCCAACCACGCCACCGGCCAGCCCGCCACATCTCGCCATTATCAATCTCTGTTGGTCTCCATCATGACGACCTTCATCATCAGTCGATGTTTCTCGATGTTCACCATCATCTGTTATCACTAGCAATTGTTATCACCTGAACGTGACTACATAGTTGTCCCTTTCTCATATACAATTGTAATTCAGATCGGAAGATCTTGTTCAAAGATACATAGTGGAAGCTTTTATCGGGCTACCCCATGGTTTTCCCTCTTTTCAGATTTTCTATGTAAAAATTCTAAAGTTTTATTGTTCACTCTTAAATACTGTGTGTGTGGATTTCCCATTTCGAAAACTTTTACTCTACCACAACTGGTTTTCTAGCACGCAACAACCCTATTTATATTTGAGTGTATTTCATTTTATTTTAGTTCATCATTAAAATAAAATAAAACGTCCGGTCTCTACATATGATAATTTCATACAAAATTAATAAGATGTCTCAAAAGCCTAAAATTAATTAATCTGTATTTGATCACAAAATTAATAGGCTTAACAATAAGATAATGCATAATGTATAATTAAATTCATATGTGAGCCCACATTCAAAAATTCCCAACATAATAAATTTTTTATAATTATCATAATCTAATAAAATTATTTATAAAATCAATTTCTCATCATAAAAATTTCTAAAAAAATAATAAAAGACTATTAGTCTAATAGAAGTGTGTATGAGATATAAAAGATTAAAAGTTTAAGAAAAGTTGTCATAATCAAATTCTAAGATTTGTTTGAGTGGTTTTATCTATTTTTAAAAATAGTTGTAAAGTAAGAAAATAAATAAAATTAATATTTAAATTTATGATTGTAATAAGTAAGTGCATGCAAAATGTTAGTGCTCAAATGACTTTTAATAGTGTTTTAGAACGTGACAATACGTAGAACTCTATAAGTTTCCACTATGTGTTTAATTATTTTGATTGGAAGGGACTTTTCAATCATTAACTTATTGCTGCAAAGGAGATTTAGTGCAAGGCTTCGCTATCGAGCCAGCATTAATGGATAAAAAAAAAGATAATAATTAGAAGAAATTTTATTCAAATTAGTGCGAGTTTAATCATGGCAAATCCTCCTTGTCTATGATTTATTGGTTACAATTAAAAATATCAATTTTCATTATTGAATAATACACAAATACTGGGTTATTTTGTGAAGCCCGATTTTATCTTTGAGCCCTGTCTTTGTTGTTGGTCGAACTCGGTGATGAGCGCGTTGGGTGGTTGAAGGGGATAGCGTGCCGCTTGCTCTAGGGTTCGAGGGCGGTGCACTCAAAATTTTTTTCTTGAGTGTAGCGCCTCGGTACTAGGAGGTGAAGATCTTAGTTTCAGAGACAGAGGAGACAAGGTCACAACACTTGAATGACAATGCCATGATGTTGGATTTGCACGAGGGAGATAGAGAAGTCAGCGCCTCAGCGCTAGGGCTGTAAATGAACCAGTGCACTCGTTGAACTACTCAAACTCAGCTTGATTTATGCTCGTTCATGTTTGTTCAAACTAATAAACAAATAAGCTTGAACGTTTTTTGAAAACTCGAAGGTTAAATGAACTGAACATGAACATGATCGTACTCGCTTATTTATTTTCATGAACATACTCGTTTATTATTCGACAAATAAATTAATAAATACTTGATATTAAGCTTGATTATCTTAAAAATATGAGTAAATATAACTTATAAAATTTTTAATTATATATTTGATAAAATATATTATAATTTAGTAGTATAATTTATAAAATAAATTATACATTTAATTAAATATTTATATAATTGATATGACACTAAAAATACTACTAGTCCAAGCACGAATCTTGATGTCAAAAGCAAGTTGATCCTAAGTTGAAACTAGTCGAGATCAAACACCTAAAATATCATTGGAAACTCTGGGATATTAGTTAAATCCCTAAATAGTTCTTAAATATAGAGTGTTTATGATCAAATCGAGCGTCTTGACGAGTTAGATTTAACAAGCCCAAGATCTCTTGATTCTGACTTCATTTTAGCATTCAAATACACAAAATACATCAGATAATCAAGGGATTCATCTTGAGCCATCCGATAGAGTGGTTTGGATTTTGCATGTATTTATGAAAATGTCTTCTCTCTAATCTATAAATAGCCCCTCTTTCTTCATGGGGGAGCCAAAAGAGAAGAGAGCTTTAAAGCTTGAAAATCCTCCAACCATAATCGTGTCATGACAGCCGACCATCTCCGGGCCCAACCATCGGGCCGTGCCGCCCGCCATCGCCAATACTCACTGCCACCGTCGCTGATTGCCAACCATCGCCGCCGGGATTACGCCGGCCATCGCGCAACCATCGTGCCGGTATCCATTGACTAGCCGATGCTGCCGACCACCGTGGGTCATCATCGCCGACCAGGCCGCCACCGCCAGACATCGCCGCCGGCCGCCGCCGCCACCATCGGCCATCTCCCGGTCTTCACCACCACCGACCATCATCACGTCAAGTTCACCATCATCACTACCACTAACAATCTATAACCTAACCATGACTATATAGTTGTTGTTGCCTGATTCTTGATTTTCATTGTCTCTTCTCATATATCAGTAATCCGCATCGAAAAAATTTTGTACTCAAAAGATACATAGTGGAAGATTTTACTTGGGCTAGACCGTGGTTTTTTTCCTTCTTTTGAGATTTTTCATAAAAATTGAGTTTTCTTATTAATTCTTCAAACATCTATGTGTGGATTCCACAACAAAGCTAAGTAACTTTTATTCTGAACTGCTAAGACGCAGTTTGACGCCATCTGTGAGAAAAGACTCCCTCAATCACAATTTTTGTGAACACTATTATGGCCAATAAAGTAATACTCAATGGAGCCTCCGCCCAACTCGCCACTCAAACCAATCCTTGAACTAAGGACGCCAAGCTTCTCCCTCACTTCCCCCTGATAGGCATGACCCTGTCGGTGAAGGTGCAAAAGGAATCTCTCTAGAAGATCGTGTGTACCGAATGGAAGAGTCTCAAAATGAGATAATCTGACTTTTACGAGGAACAAGACAGCCACTACCATGGAAAACACATCTCCCCCAAGATCGATTGTTAGCCAGGGGAGGTCAAAATGCTAATACGGGGCCTACTCGCCATCGAGTTCCTCCGCTTCAGACGTGATGAACCTCTTTGACAATGTTCTACTCATCCATCACTAGCTCAACCGATCGCTAATCCACCAATTATTCGGTACACATCATCATGTTGACTCCACCCGTCACGTTATACATGCGGAATTACAACGCTTGATGCGAGAAGAATTCTATTATAAAGATAGAAATCATCTTCTCTCTCATCGCGACTATCAGGAATCTTCACCACTAACTGAGGCTATTCTTCAACATCCCATTCCCGTAGGGTTCAAGCTTCCGAGCATCGACTCTTATGATGGGGCAACTGACCCATATGAACACATCGACCATTACAGGACCATCATGCATATCGAACGAGGTCCTGACATACTGCTTCGTCAAGTCTTTTCTGTTACCCTCAAGGGGCAAGCTCGCACTTGGTTCTATGCCTTCTAAGGGGATCCATCCATACCTTTGATGAACTTGTCAAGATTTTTTTTGAACATTTCATTGCAAACCGGAGGATCATTAAAGATTTTTCTCATTTCTGAGGCATTCATGAAAATGAGGGTGAATCACTTAAGGAATATTTCCAAAGGTTCTTCTTAGAAGCTCGCCAAATACCTAGAGTAGACCCTGAACTATTAAGAGGAGTTTTCCTTGGAGGGGTCCGTCATGGGCCTTTTTACTCATCACTAATGCGAGATACGATCCACTCATATGCCGACTTGGTTCATCGTGTGGAAGCACAAATTTCTACCATTGAGGCTATTAATGCCCATCGTAAATAATTTGAACAATCTACAGGAAAACATAAGAGCGCCCCAGGGAATACAGACCAACAATCCTATCAAAAGAAGCAACAAGGCAATTGTGATCTCCCTCCATGGCCCTCACATCAATGACGTGAACCACGACTAGAAAAGGAATACACACCATTGAACACATCTCGTGTTAACGTCCTGATGGCCATTCAAGATGAAGAAACCATCAAGTGGCCACATTTGCTAAAACCAAATTCAAGAAATCAGGAGCAATATTGTACTTCCATCGAAATCGTAGACATACTACTGAGGTGTGCAAACAACTCAAAGAGGAAATCGAGAGGCTCATTCAACAAAGATATCTACGTCAATTTGTGAAGAATCAATCGACTCAAATAAACATAACTCCAATTGGGGGGCAACCAGGACAATCATCATAGAAACAATAAAATAGTAATCAAATAGTTGGGGAAATTAAAACAATCGCAAGAGGACCTTTACTATCTAATCAAGTCCTCATTGTCACCTCTAAAGAACCAGAGTTAAAGAAATCTCGTATTGATCATTCCATCACTTTTAATGACTCAGACTTAAAAAGAGTCCATGTTCCTCATCAAGATCCACTTGTCATCGGCGCAGAGATCAGTGACCCATGCTATAATGTTAAGTGAATTTTGATTGACAACAAGAGTTTTATTGATGTCTTATTTTACTTCACATTTCTTAGCATGGGCTTGGATAGGGAAAAGCTCCAACCCTCTGCAGGACCATTATACGGGTTTGATAATCGCCTTGTGCGAGTAGAGGGGACAATCATCCTTACTGTTGTCCTTCAGAGAATTCCCTCGATAAGTGACTCATTCAATTCAATTCATGGTGGTCAAGTCAGATTCGACATATAATGCTATCTTCGAAAGGCCCCTCCAATCAATTTTTGGTGTCGTCACTTCAATATCTCATCTTAAGATGAAATTTCTAACCCCTATTGGGGTTGGGGTGGTCTGTGGAAATCAATAGATAATATAATCATGTTACCTCAGACAAGCTCAACCACGCCCTTCGGTGACCTTCAGCATCAAAAATTTTAATTTTTGAAATGAAGAAGTACCCCAGAAAGCTTTGCCTGTAGAAAACTTGCTCCCTGTTTCATTGTCAAATGACCAACCTCTACGAACAGTGCAAGTTGGATCTCTGCTCTCAGATGAACAAAGAGAAAAATACATAAACTTCTTGCATAAAAATCAAGGCATCTTCGTTTGGAGTCCGATAGATATGCTAGGGGTCGACCCTAATGTGATCATGCACTCCCTCAAGATTAATCCAACATTCAAACTGATCATCCAAAAGATACAGAGTTTTGCACCTGATTGCCTCCAGGCTATTGAACAATAAGTTAATAAGCTCTTAGAAGTGAGATTCATACGAGAAGTACATTACCCTACATGGCTAGCAAATGTTGTCATGGTTAAGAAAATAAATGGAACATGGAGAATGTGTATTAATTACATTGATCTTAATAAAGTTGCCCGAAAGATAGTTTTCCTCTCCCTCGAATTGATCAATTGGTCGATGCTACGTCTAGACATTAAATGCTCAATTTTTTAGATGCTTACTCTTGTTACAACCAAATAAAAATGGACCCAACGGATGAAGAAGCCACATCATTTCAAACATGTAAAGGTTTATACTATTACCAAGTTATGTCATTCAGGTTAAAAAATACTGGTGCTATCTATCAACTCCTTATGAATAAGGTTTTTAAAGACCTCTTAGGCCGCATAATGGAAGTATATGTGGATGACATGTTTGTAAAGAGCTTGGAAGAATCACAACATATTTATAACTTAAAAATATATTTTAACCTACTTTGACGTTACAACATGCGACTTAATCCGACCAAGTGTGCTTTTGGGGTTACGTTGGAAAAATTTCTTGGGTTTATGGTAACCCACCAAGGGATAGAGGCAATTCCCGAGAAAAATAAAGCCCTCAGAGATATGACTCCTCCAAAGAATATCAAAGAAGTTCAATATTTGAATGGACGAATTGCTGCCTTATCCTGCTTCCTAGCCTGTTCTAGAGATAAATATTTGACATTCTTTAAAATACTAAAGGGAGCTAAAAATAATAATTTTTAGTGGACTGATGAATGTTAGTCTACTTTTGAGCAACTAATAGAGTATTTAGCATCTCCACCCTTACTATCCAAGTCTATTCAATGAGAGATATTATACTTATATCTTATAGTATCTTCCTACGTGATAAGCTCAATTTTAGTATGAGAAGAAAATGGCATACAACGACCAATTTACTATGTCAACAAAATTCTCTCTAATATAGAAAGTCATTATCCACTGGCAGATAAGATGGCTCTAGCTTTAGTTTTCTTGGCACAAAAATTGCGTCCATACTTCCAAGCTAATACCATCGGCGTTTACACTCATTTATCATTAAGGGTCATTATACAAAAATCAGAGGCATCTGGGAGGTTAATTAAATGGTCTATAGAATTGAGAGAGTTTGATATCTATTTCCTACCTCGGCCCGATATAAAGTCTCAAGTACTCGTAAACTTTATAGTGGAATGCACTGCCCCAACTCCAAATGAGCTATCTACTACACCCCTTTCGCCTCCCTCAATGGACCATCTATGTTGATGGAGCTTCAAGAAATATCGCAGAGCAGAATCTTACTTATTTCCTCCAACAGATACTACCTTAAAGTATGGACTTCACCAAAAATTTTTACACCAATAATATGGTGAATATGAGGCTCATGTAGGTTGAGACTTGCCATTGATTGTGAAGCTCAAGACTTAGTGATTTACACTAACTCTCAGCTTGTCGCCTCCCAAGTTGAGAGAAATTTTAATACTCATAATCCTCAGATGGCCCAATACCTCAGCTTGGTAAAGTCATTTCTTGCCCATTTCAAGATACATCAAATCATTCACATATTACAAGAGAAGAATACTCAAGCTGACGCTCTCGCTAAGCTTGCTATATCTGCTAATGGAGATCTATTTAAGAGAAGGCACATTGAAGAAATATATTTTTCTAGTATCCAAAGGTCATGGGTAATATAAGTAATTAATGAGATAAAGGAACCTTCGTAGATGGACCCTATCATATCTTTTCTACAAGAAGGGACCCTTCCTGAAGATCCAACAGTTGCAACTCATCTCCGAATGCAAGCTTCAAACTTTATTATTATCGGAGGTGAACTATACAAATGAGCTTTTTCTGGGCCATACCTTAAATGCCTCTCACCATCAGAGGCCGATTACGCATTAAGAGAGGTTCACTCAAGGATATGTGGAGAACATCTAGGAGGAAGGGCACCAGTTCTTAAAATTATAAGATAAGGGTTCTATTAGCTTACAATGAAGTAAGATGCCTTGGAGTTCACAAAAAATGTGCAAGTTGTCAGTTGCACTCTAACCTCTCTCACATGCCTCATACAAAGCTCTCATCCCTCCAAAGACCGTGGCCTTTTGCTCAATAGAGAATTGATATCATGAGATATTTTTCGATAGCATCAGGGCAATGAAAGTTTATCATTTTAGCTGTCGACTACTTCACTAAATGGGTGGAAGCTGAACCACTCACTAAAATCATGGAGGCAAATGCTAAATAATTTATTGGAAAAAATATAGTGTGTCGATTCGGTCTTCCTGCAAAGATCATCACCGATAATAGAACCCAATTTACTGGAAAACTTTTTACATCCTTTAATAAAGATCTTCACATTCAGCTGTTGCATACGGCTGTAGCACATCCTCAAACTAATGGACAGGTTGAAGCTACCAACATGACTATACTCAAAGGGTTAAAAACATGTCTTGAGAAGGTTGGGGGCAATGGGTTGATGAACCCTCTAATGTTCTTTGGGCTTACCGCACTACATCGTGAACCCCAATTGATGAGACACCATATAACTTGTGTTTCGGCATAAAAGCTATTATACTAGTAGATATCGAGATTCCAAGTCCAAGAGTTCAATCATTCGATCATGATAGTAATAAAGAAAAACTCAAACAACACCTGGATCTACTCCCCAAAACTCGTGACATGGCCCTACTTCGGACTGCTTCCTACCACCAAAGGGTAGCTCGTCACTTCAACAGAAGAGTAAAACCCCATCCCATATTTGTCGGCGACTTGGTCCTGTGAAGTCTCGAAGCTGCAGGCAAAGACCCTCAACGTAATAAACTCTCACCTCTTTGGGATGACCCATATGTGATTATAGCTATGGTCAAGCTAGGAACATTCAAGCTCAAGGATCAAGAGGAAAAACTTTACCTTGAATTTGGAATACTGAGAATCTCCAAAAATATTATCAGTAATTCCTACTGCATAATTATTGAAACTTTTATTTTGTCTCGTTTGTCATTTCCTCTTCAAACTTATATTTATATTAAAATCATCTTATGATTGTATCACCGACCTTATCAGAGTAATGAGTTTATAGCTTTTTCTTTCAAGCTTGTTGCATATAAATAATCACTTTCATTTAATCCTCCCACTTGAGAAATGCACAACTCACGTTGTATCTCAGTCGGGGCATGATCAATCCCAAGGGGACTTGATCGGACCTCTTTCGTATAAGTAAGAAGTCAAGTAACAATTTGACTAATGCCTAGGATAGGTCGAAAAGTCCTTGGTGGATATTTTGTGGCCTCTTCTATATAAGTAAGAAGTCAAGTAACACTTTGGCTAATACCTAGGATAGGTCAAAAGGTCCTTGGTGGACATCCCATGGCCCCTTCCATACAGGTAAGACGTCAAATAATATTTTGACTAATATCTAGAATAGACCAAAAGGTCCTTGACGGACTTCCCATGGCCTCATCCGTACAGGTTAGTGTCATCAAATAATATTCCGACCAATCACCTCGGATAGGTAAAAACAAAACAAGAGCATATCACCCACAAAAATTTTTTATATCATTGACATCACTAACATGATGATATAAGAAATAATCAAAATTTTGATACAAAATAATAATAATAAATAATAATACATAGATAAAAGAAAAAAAAGATGCATCCTCAAGTGATACTACATGATATCAACGTCCTCCTCACCACTAAGATATGCTCCTTTAAACTGACTCTCAACCCCTTCATCTCATGAATCTAGCGAAGGGTCTTCAAATACTTGGCTGGGAGATAGATTCTCAATACTAGCTCTGGTTTTGCCATGTACTAAGAGGATTCCTTTTAGGAATCCTCGGATGAAGCCTTCCTCTAAACATTGGTGCTCCAAGTCCTTCACTTCAACATCAATAATATGATTATGAGCTTCCTGGACATGGTCCTCGATAGTATCACGATAAGCCAGGGAGTTCTTAAAGTCTTCCACTGCCTTCAAGGAGATTTTATTTGCTTCCGCTTCTGACATTATAAGATCCTTCTAAAAAAGACTATCCTGTAATGCTTTCTTCTCCAGTTCAAGAGCTTTCTTCTCCGCTACAAGTGCCTTGAGTCTTTTCTCTTTCTGGTGAGTCTCTGCCCTCACCTAAATTAGCTCATCAGGAGTGCACTCTACCTCCTGACGCTGGAGAGGAAGAGAAGTTGACATGTTCGCTAGCTCAATTCTACTCCCAAGCTAATCTCCAGCCTCAGCTATACCTTGTGATATTTTACCTTCACAATTCAAGATTCCACTCGCTTAGAGCGACACCTAAATGGGTCCATCACCTAATGTTTGAGCTACCTATATAAAAAATCATCATAAATATTACACAAGAAAAAGGAGAAGGAGAAAGAAGGAGGAGGAGAAGACAACGTATCATTTTGTCTCCGCTGTTGATGTCCAAGCATACGCATTTTAACACCTCTTCGGAATATGCCTGAGAAATGAATTCCCCATTATGAGTTGAGATAGCTAAACTCGAGAGC
Organism: Cymbidium sinense; assembly: GCA_021442155.1. Taxonomy (NCBI): domain Eukaryota; kingdom Viridiplantae; phylum Streptophyta; class Magnoliopsida; order Asparagales; family Orchidaceae; genus Cymbidium; species Cymbidium sinense. The sequence goes on from CM038231.1 coordinate 27,531,004, forward strand.
CAACTGGGGGAACATCTTCTCATATTTGAGAAGTCACTTGCACATGTCTTCTTTTTCTTTAAAGAAGAAACTTTGCCATCACCGTGATTTCGCAATGGGCTTTTTGAAAGAATCCTGTGAATATAAGGATATCTTTCATCACCTTTACTTGATCTCTTCAGTGGAAGAGCGTGAGATCTCCCTACCAGGATGGAAAGGCCAGCCTTGAACATTCTATCTTCAATTATATATTTGCCAATGTGACGTAACTCATGCTGTAAGCTTCCTACATCAAGAATATTAAGAGTTGTTGAGATTTTATTCTCTTCAATCAGCAATGGATCTGGAAGGTCATTCAATCTTCCCCATCTCGTGGAGGCCACTCATTTTCATAAAGAATCCATTAGACCAATTTCTAGATGGATCCCGTGCTGAAAATTCTATTTAATTCTTTATAGCCCGATAAGAAACACGTCCCTGAGCATCACATGTGAATCTACACATTCAGCACAAGTATTTGATGTTCAAAGTAACACCACGCTCTCTAAAGAAGACAGTCAACCAATGATGATCACTAAAGCTTGAAATAAAAATTATGACAAAGCTACACCACATATTTTAAAGATCTCAATCAATTCAAGAGCCAAAGGGAATCGCAGTCCTGACGAAGAGTCATCTCAGAAACAGTAAAGTATCCTGGCGGAGGTGAACAGGCTCGATCAGACTTTTTGACAATAATAGCCACCAACTCATTAGGGAAGTGAAATTTCCTACGAAGAACCATTAAACTATCTGATGTGATAGTAGATGATATATCGTCTGTAGCTATCATACTATGGGTTTTCATCCGGCCATCATCCTGTGAAAATGCATAATAAACAAATAAAAAGAGAGATAAAAAGATAAAAATCTGAGAATTTTGTGAAGCAATTCACTCACCCCAATACATGGGCATATCCTTTTCTGACTCTATTGCTCACGGACAACTTTGGATAAAATTTTTCGTCTACGATCTGACGAAAAGTATACACATACATATGAGGAAAAAAAAGTTATTCCTCTCTAATGATACTCTGAAATTACCTGCAAGACTTTCTGAGTCGTTCGAAGGATGGTTCCTAATTAACACTTTCCAGCCATCTTGGCAGTTATCAACTGTTGAACCATTCATTGAAGTTTCAAGAAATCCAATTTCCTACAAGAAGAAGTAGAAACTATGGGCCTTGATCACCTCCAAACCCGGTCGGTCCGACGAGGACAGGTGATGCCTCTTTCGAGGGAAAACCGGAGCCTAGCCGTATGAACTACGGGTCTTGATCACCTCCAATCCCGGTCAGTCTGACGAGGACAGTTAACACATCTTTCGAGAGAAAACTGGAGCCTCGTCGTATGAACTACGGGCCTTGATCTCCTACAAACCCGGTCGGTCTGATGAGGACAATTGATGCCTCTTTCCAGGGAAAATTGGAGCCTCGCCATATGAATTACTAGCCCCCAACCCGGCCGGTCCGACGGGACGCTTGACGCTCTTTGAGGGAAAATCGGAGTCTCGTCATATGAGCTACGAGCCTTGATCAGCAAAGCGAATGACCTTCTCTTAAGCAGAAGGTCAGACCTTCGCTTACAAAAGGAAAGAAATTTATTTATTTTTTACCCTAACTGTTGAACTTCTGCTAGATGATTTCTCATCCAATGCAGAGGAACACTAGAATATATGAGAATTGGGTCTTCTCACTTGACCATAGGGGGGTTTTTATAGACCCACTATAGGGGCAAAAATTTAGTAAATAAAAAAAATGAAAACAAAATGAAAAATGGGAGAAAACGGGAAAAAAATGCTCATCGACCAGCTTATGCATCGAGCAAGCAGCACTGTCGCCGCCTTCAAGCCACCGCACGCCTTACAGCGCACCATGGCAAGACTCCTGAAGCCCGCGATGCGCATGCACTACTCGTGGGTGCCTACAAGTGCCCGTAAGCATCCGGATGGGTCCGTAACTCAAACTGCTCCGACTACCGACACATCCACGCAGACTCACTCCGCGGATCATAATCTTACCCCATGAAGATCTATTCTCTCAAAATGTAATGAACTGAATTTTATTGAAGAATTTACTATTTTTAATTATTTGGCATATATTTTATATGATTGAGATAATGTCATAAAATAAATAATATGATTACTTAATAAGCACGAATCTTGATGTCAAAACTAAGCTAAACCTAAGTTGAAACTAGTCGAGATCAAGTACTTAAAATATCATTAGAAACTCTGAGACATCAGTTAAATCTCTAAATAGTTCTTAAATATGGAGTGTTTATGATCAAATCGAGCGTCTTGATGAGCCGGATTTAATAAGCCCAAGATCTCTTGATTATGACTTCATTTGAGCATTCAAATAAACAAAATATATCAGATGATCAAGGGAATCATCTTGAGCCATCCGATGGAGTGGTTTGGATTTTACATGTATTTACGAGAATGCCTTCTCCTATTATATAAATAGTCTCTCATTCTTCACATGAGGGGAGCCAAGCTAAAGAGAAGAGAGAGCTTTAAAGCTTGAAAATCCTCCAAGCATAATCGCGCATCACCGATGGTCACACCATTATCGTTGCACATCACCGCCATCACCATCTCGCCATCGTCAATCTTCATCGTTTCGCAAACCACTCTCGCCAACCACTATTGCCGGCATATCAACCATCAAATCACCGCCACAACCACTGCCGCATCGCTAAACCATCGCTGCCGGATACGCTGATTATCGCTCATTATCGTTGTACATTCTGCTGACATGCTGCCATTTTTGATTTAATTATGCCAATTATCGGCCACTATTTTCGCTCTATACATTTGATTGCTTTATGCCGTAGCTGCTGATTATTTGCCGGTTTTGCCACATTAATACCATCTCGGTCATCACCGTGAATCATTATCATTTGATTTCAACATCTTATCACCTACTATTTTAGAATAGCATAATATAAATGATTTGTGAATTTCGACTTGATTCATTGGAGTTTCTCATATATAATTCATAAATCAAAAAATTTTATTAAAATGAGAGATATATTGGAATATTTTACTGACTGATTTGTCCCTCTTTTCGAGATTTTTTCACGTAAAAATTCTGGAATTTTCTTATTAATTCTTCAAACATTTGTGTGTGCGCTGGATTCCACAATAAAGCTAAGGCATAAACATTTATTCTACCGCAACTGGTTTTCTAGCACGCAATAATAATATAATTGAGATTATAGCTTTATAAATTATAGGACAAATGCTCAAAGTAAAAAATTAAAAATACATATATGAATTATAAAAATGTTTAACTACAACTAAAAATTTAATTTTAAATTGGTGACCTAACAAACTCAAGTCACAACTCATGGGCAGCTTAGTTAGAAACCGAAATTATCTCGTGATTTTTTTCTTATTCTCATTTGAAGTTCATTTAAGCTTAAGTGATTCTCTTGAGCTAAGCTCTAACTCCTCTTCTGCATTGACTTCCAATATTTATTCCATTATATTCACATCGACTTTACTACTGTACATTGACTTCATCATATATTAATGTTTAGCTTTTAATTTTTATATATGCTTTAGCCAAATTATCCCTTATTAAATTTTTCATGATTTAATTTCTTTTTAGAATCTGGATTTTGTATTATGTGGAAAACTTGCATGAGATTTAAATGGATAACTATAACAAAAAATTAAAGAAACTTAAGTTCTCATTCAAAACTAGTTAATTAACTCAATTACATATTCGTTCGACTATTTCAAACAAGTCATGTACAAATCAAGCTTGAACATAGATAAAATTAAGCAAACTAAGTTGACAAGTTTTCGAACTCAACCAACATGAATAATTTTAATTTATTTAAGCCAAGTCCAACCGATAAGTACTCATGATTTAATACAACCCTACTCAGGTAATAGAGGCATCGCAACTCAGCATAGGATCATGACACTAAGACAGAATGATTGAGAGGCCAGTATCGAGACGCTGCAGAGTAGTGTCACAACCCTCGAACCAATGTAGAGATGCTTAGAGAACAACAATGCAACGCCTAAGAATCAAGGTTGTGATGTCACGACACTGAGACGGGAGATTTTGTATTTAGATAGTTTTTTAAAAAATTTCGATTATTCTCTTGTGTTTGTGAGTGAAGTGGGTACTTTAGACTGAAGTGTGGAGAGATTTCAAATATTATCTATGCTATTCTTCTCGGGTTTTTTTTCATACTATATTACTTGGTGGTGTGGCTCTATAATTTTTTTTTTGTTCTCAAGTTTTTAAACATTAAATCCAGTCTCTACTGTGCAATTACATTTACTTTGATTTCTTTTTTTTTATGCATATTAAAAAATACTTGAATTAATTTTTCACGTATACTTTATAATCTCTCAACAAAGCAATAGAACTTATAAAGAGACTTTGTACAAAATGACAATTTCCTTCTAAAGTTGAGTTATATCTATATATACATACATAAATATATATATATATATATATATATAAAATATATATATATATATATATATATATATATATATATATATATATATATATATATATATATATATATATATATATATATATATATATATATATATATATGTTAGAAAACTAGTAGAGTAAAAGTTTCAGCTTCGTGAAATCCACACACATAGTATTTAAAGAGAAACAATAAAACTAATTTTAAGAAAACCTCAAAAGAGAAAACCACCTAACTGAAAAGCTTCCACTATGTATCTATTTCAGAGTACAAGATCTTCCCGATACCGGGAATACATAATTGTATATGAGAAATGGACAACAGTTGCTAGTAACAGACAATGTTGACGATGATGTTGACGACGATATTGACGATGATGTTGACGACAATGTTGATGACGATGTTGACGAAGATGTCGACGATAGAAGATGATGACCGAACAAGGGTCGACGACACGAGGATCGCCGGCGGCGATGCGGCCGGCGCAGTGGTTGACAACCGCCGTGGTGGCATCAGGTGGAGGATCTTTAGAGCTCTCTCTCTCTTGGCCTTTCTCCTTCTCTCCCCCTCATATGAGGAATGAGCTATTTATAGATTGGAGGAGTGCTCGTAAATACATGCAAAACCCATACCACTCCACTTCATCGGACGGCTCAAAATGATCCCCTTGATCATATGATGTATTTTGTGCATTTGAATGCTCAAATGAAATCAAAATTATAAGATCTTTGGCTTGTTGGAACCGGCTCGTCGAGACGCTCGATTTGACTATAAACACTTCATATTTGAGAGCTATTTAGGGGTTTAACTGATATCCCAAAGTTTCTAAGGATATTTTAAGAGTTTGATCTCGACCAACTTGACTTTTGCTTTTAACATCAAGATTCGTGCTTCGACTAATAGTATTTTAAGTGTCATATCACTTGCCCCCCTATTTTTGGATTACATTATTTCAATCATCCAAAAATATATGTCAAATACTTGAAAATAGCAAATTCATCAATGAAATTTGAGGTCCATTAACTACATTTGAAGAGATCTTCATAGAGCACAATATTATGAATTCATGCGTCGCAAAATGTAGTATGAGAGTGCAAGATTTCGAGGTTAGACCATCCGGGAAGGAGCTCATGGCGCCATGCTGTGGCCTCATGACGGCTGCATGGTCATGGTATTCTGGCGAATGTCGTGAGTCGAGGTCGAACGTCGGATGCGCTGGTATGTCTGCTGATCCTGCTGGTCGCGGGAGAGATCGGCTCTTGCTGGTCGCGGGTCAGGCCATGCAGCGGTACATTCGAGTCAGAATGTGGACCGCTGCGCGTGGTTGGTTGCCATGGCACGCGGCGCGAGCTGGAGATGACTGGACCGGCGTGCGCGGGTCGATAGCCGGCTGGTCGAGCGGTCATGACCCGCGGGATCGACGATTTCGCCCGCGGATCGGGCGGTTTCAGCGGATCGGGCGGCATGGCCTCGTGGCGCCGGCCGTGCGCTGATCGGCGGGGCTGGATGGCTATGACCGGCGGTCCGCGGCCTACGCTTTTGACCGGCGTTCGCTGGCCGCGCAAGTTCTGGCGCTACCGCCGAATGACGTTTTTTATGATTTTAAGGCTTTTTTACCTTTGCCCTAGAAGGGTCTATAAAACCCCTGTGGGCCAAGGGAGAAGGCGCACTTCTTCAACACTCTAATGCTTCTTCTTTTTCTTGAGTGAGGTTAGTTCGAAGGCGATCAAGGCCCATAGTTCATCGAGGCTTTTCTCGAAGAGGCGTGATCTCGTCGGATCAACCGGTGAGATCACCCAGTTCATGCGGCTCTGTTTTCCCTCGAAAGAGGCATTGACCGCCTCCGGACCGATCGGGTTTGAGGCGATCAAGACCCATAGTTCATATGTGAGGTTTTTCCTCGAAAGAGATTGCCCTTGTGACCGACCGGTTTGAGGCGATCAATACTGTAGTTCATATGGTGAGCTCTTTTCATTCAAAGAGGTGTTGACCGCCCTTGTCGGACCGAAGTTTGAGGCATTAAGACCCGCAGCTCATACTGAGGCTCCGCTTTTCCCTCGAAAGAGGCACACCCTCAGGAGACCGACCGGTTTGAGGTGATCAGACCCATAGTTCTACTTCTTCTAGAAATTGATTTCTTAAAAACTTAATGGATGGTTCATTGATAACCGCCAAGGTGGCGAGAAGCGTTTAGAACCATCGCAATGACTCAAAAGTTTGTAATTTCGAGCATCATTAGGGGAGTATCTTCTCTCTCTCTCTCTCTTTTTATGTATGTGTATCTTTTCATCGATCAGGAGAAAATTTTATCCCAAGCTATCCGTGTGAGAGTCAAAAAGGATCCCAAGTATTGGGTAAGTTGCAAAATTTCAGATTTTGTAATTTCTTTGTCTTTATTTATCATGTATTTTCGTGGTGATGGCCAAGAAAACCCATGCACTACAAATGATATATCATCCACTATCACATCGATAGTTTAATGGTGTTCCGAGAAATTTCACTTCCCTAATGAGTTGGTGGCCATTGCTAAGAAGTCCGATCGATCACCTCCACCGTGGTACTTTACTACGAGATGATTTTACGTGGGATCGCGATTCCCTTTGGCTCCCGAGTTGATTGAGATCTTCAAAATATGTGTCTTTGTCACAATTTTTTCGAGCTTTAGTGGTCATCGTTGGTTTGAGTTCTTTAGAGAGCGTGGCGTTACTTTGAACATCAAATACTTGTGCCGAATGTGTAGATTCACATGTGATACTCAGGACGGTTTTATCTGACTATAAAGAATTGGATAGAATTTTCAGCGGATTCTTCTAAAAATTGGTCTAATGATTCTTTTGTGTGAAAAATGAGTGGGGCCTTCCTGAGAGATGGGGAAGATTGAATGACCGTCCAGATCCATTGCTGATGTCGGAGAATGAGATCCTGGCAACTCTTAATATCCCGGATCTTAGAAGCTTGCAACATAAGTTACATCACATTGACAAATATATAGTTGAAGATAGAATGCTCAAGGTTAGCCTTTCTATCCAGGCAGGGAGATCTCATTCTTTTCCACTAAAGAGGTCAAGTAAAGGTGATGAAAGGTCTCCTCATATTCATAGAGTTCTTTCAAGAAGCCCTCACAAATCGTGGTGGTGGTGGCAATGTTTCTTCCCTAAAAAAAAGAAGACATCTGAAGTGACTACGCCGATATCCGAAGAAGATGTTCCCCCACTGACCTCTAAGAGTTTAGCTGTTTCAACTCATGATGGGGGAGTTCATTTCTCGAAGCCGCACATTCCTGAAGAGGTGTTAAATCACATATGTATTGGGCATCAACGAGTAGATGAATTGGTACGTTGTCTTCCATTCTTTCTTCTTTTCTTCTTCTTTTCTTTTGTGTAATATTTGTAATGATTTTTTTTTATATAGGTAACTCAAACATTAGGGCAGATGGCTCATTTGGGTGTCGCTTTAGATGAGTGGAATCTGAATTTGTGAAGATAAAATATCCAAGGCGAGTATGAGCAAAGATGAGTATTAAAGCCAAAGAAGTGAAACTTTGGAGGATCACACGTGTGAACGAAGGAGAATATGTCGACTTTCTCTCGGTCGAGGTGGAGCGCACTCGTGATGAGCTGATTGAGGTGAGGACAGAGACTCGCCAAAAAGAGAAAAGACTTAAGGCACTTGCAGCGGAGAAGAGAGCTCTCGAACTAGAGAAGAAAGCATTGGATCGTCTTTCTGAGAAGGAGCATATAATGTGAAGCAAATGAAATCTCCTTGAAGGCGTGGAAGACTTTAAGAACTCGGCTTATCTCGACATGAAGACCATGTTGAAGCTCGTAATCATATACTTGATGTTGAAGTGAAGGACTTGAGCACCAATGTTTAGAGGAGGGCTTCATCCGAGGGTTCCTAAAAGGAATCCAAGTCGCAAGACCGTAGCTAGAGGATCTCCCGCCAAGTATTCAAGACTCTTCGTCCGATTCAGGAGATGAAGTTGTTGAGAGTGAGTCCAAGGGAGTATCTCCTAGTGGTGAGGAGGACGTTGATATCACCAACTGATATGATGTAGCATCACTTGAGGATGCATTTTTTTTATGTATTATTGTTAGTGTGTATCAGAATCTTGATTCTTTCTTATATCATCATGTTAATGCTATCAAATTTTTTTTTTAGATGATACGCTCTTATTTTATTTTTATCTATCCGAGGTAATTGGTCGGAATATCGTTCGACGATGCTAACCTATACGGATGAGGTTGAATTAAATCCACTCAGGATTTTTGACCTATCCGAGGTTGTTTGTCAGAGTCTCCGCTTGATGACGTTAACCTGTATGGAAGAGGTCGTGACGAGTCCACCAAGGACCTTTTGACCTATCCTAGATTGTTTGTTAGAGTCTTCGCCATGACGTTAACTATGGAAGAGTCGGAGAAGTCCACCAAGGACCTTTTGACCTATCCTAGGTTGTTTGTTAGTATGACATTAACTCGTGGAAGAGGTGGAAAGTCCCCTTAGGATTGATCATGCTTTGATTGAGATATAACGTGAGTTGTGTATTTCTCAAGTGGGAGAATTAAATGAAGAAGAAATAAGTTTGTAAGAAGAAAGCTATAAATTCATTACTCTGATAAGTTCGGATATAATCATAAGACGATTTTAACATGATATGAGTTTTAAGAGAAAATGACAACAACGACAACAACAACAACAACAACAAGTCTTTATCCTGGGTTGGCTACATGAAGGGGAAATGATAAACGAGACAAAATAAAAGTCGATAATTATGAAGTAGGAATTACGATAATATTTTTGAGATTCTCAAGTGTTCCAAGAGGTAAAGTTTTTCCTCCAATCCTCGAGCTTGAAAGTTCCTGGCTTCACCACAGCTATAACCACATACGGGCCATCCCAAAGAGATGAGAGTTTATTATGTTGAGGGCCTTTGCCTACAGCTTTTAGACTTCGTAGGACCAAGTCACCGATAGATATGGGACGAGATTTTACTCTTATGTTGAAGTGACGAGCTACCCTTGGTGATAGAAGCCCAAGTAGGGCCATGTCACGAAGTTTCGGGAGTAGGTCCAGTGTCTTTGAGTTTTTCTTCATTACCATGATAATTGAACTCTTGGACTTGGAACCCCAATATCTACCGGGTATAATAGCTTCGTGTCAAAACACAAGTTATATGGTGTCTCACCGGTGCGCTGTAGTGCGGTAAGCCCAAAGAACATTAGAAAGCTCATCAACCCATTGCCCCCCGGCCTTCTCGAGACGTATTTTTAGTCCTTTGAGTATAGTCCTGTTGGTAGCTTCAGCAGGATGCTACAAACCATGCAAAGAACTGAATTGAAGATCTTTGCAAAAGGACGTAAATACTTTTCCAAGAATTGTCCGCTTGTCGCGATGATCTTTGCAGAAGACCGAATCGACATACTATATTTTTCCAAACAAATTGTTTAGCATTTGCCTGTAATTTTAGAGTGGTTCGCTTCCACCCATTTAGTGAAGTAGTCGACGCTAAAATGATGAACTTTCGTTGCTCGATGCTATCTAAAAAAGGTCCCATGATATCAATCCTCATTGAGCAAAAGGCCATGGCTTTGAATGGATGAGAGCTCAGATGTGCATGAGAGGTTAGAGTGCAACAACTTGCACATTTTTTGTGAACTCCAAGGCATCTTGTTTCTTGTAGCCAATAGAACCCTTGCCTTATAATTTTAAGGGCTAGCTCTTCCTCCCAAGTGTTCTCCACATATCCCAGGGAACCTCTCTAATGCGTAATCGGCCTCAAGGTGAGAGACATTTGAGGGGTCCGAGAAAGCTCATTTGTATAGTTCACCTCCATAATAGTAAAGTTTGAAGCTTGTCTTCTGAGACTAATTGTTGGGTCTTCGTGAAGAGTTCCTTCTTGTAGAAAAGACAGATGGGGTCCATCCATGAATGTTCCTTTATCTCATCAATTGCTTGAATTACCCATGACCCTTGGATAAAAAATATATTTCTTCAACATGCCTTCTTAAACAGATCTCAGAAGATGAAGCAAGCTAGCGAGCCGCCGAGTATATTCTCTAGTATGTGAATGATTTGATGTGTCTTGAAATGGGCAAGAAGAGACTTCACCAAGTGGAGGTATAGCCTGGGATTATGAGCATTAAAGTTTCCTCAACTTGGGAGGCATAAGTTGAGAGTCAGTGTATCACTAAGTCTTGAGCTTCACATAATGAAGTCTCAACCCGCTATGAGAGCCTCATATTCATATATTATTAGTTGCAGAAATTTTAAGTAAGTCCATACTCTAGGTATTCACTGGGAAATAAGTAAGATTCCCACTGACCAGACTTTCTCAAAGCTCCATCAACATAGAGGGTCCATTGAGGAGACTAAAGGCATGTAGATAGCTCCTCCTGAGTTGGGGCATTCCACTATAAAGTCCAAGTACTTGAGACTTTATAGCAGGTAGAAAATTTATATCAAACTCTCCCAATTCTACAGACTACTGATTAACCTCCCGATGCTTCGTTTCGTAGATGGCCCTTAATGGTAAATGAGTGTAAACATAGTATGAGCTTGAAGTATGGACGTAATTTTCGCCGAAAAACTAAAGCCGAGCCACCTTATCTAAGTGGATAACTTTCTATATCGAGAGAATTTTGTCGACATAGTAAATTTGTTGTATCCCATTTTTCTTCGCACTAAAACCGAGCTTATCGCGGGAAGAGATCATGAGATATAAGTATAGCATCTCACCTTGATAGCTTGGATAAGGGTGGAGATGCTGATACTCTTTAGTTGTCGATCGACATTCAACACCCAATCAAAAATTATTATTATTTTAGCTCCCTTTAATATTTTAAAGAATGGCAAGTATCTATCCCAACGGCTGGGATAACGCAGATAATTCATCCATTCAAACGCGTTGAACTTCCTTAATATTCTTCTGAGGAGTCATATTTTGAAAGCTTTGATTTTCTCGGGGTTGGCTTCTATCCCACGGTGGTTACCATAAATCCAAGAAATTTTCCGACGTAACCCCAAAAGCACATTTGGTGGGTTGAGTCGCATGTTATAACGTCGAAGAAGGTTAAACATATTTCTAAGTCGATATGTTGTGATTCTTCCAAGCTTTTCACTAACAAGTCATCCACATATACCTCCATCATGCCCTAATAGGTCTTTAAAAACCTTATTCATAAGTCGTTGATAAGTAGCACCAGCATTTTTTAACCTAAACGGCATGACTTGGTAACAGTATAAACCTTTATATGTTTGAAACGTTGTAGCTTCTTCATCCGTTGGGTCCATTTTTATTTGGTTGTAATCAGAGTAAGCATCCAAAAAATTAAGCATTTGATGTCCAGATGTAGCATCAACCAATTGATCAATTAAGAGGAAAACTATCTTTCTGCAAGCTCATAAGGTAATCAATACACATTCTCCATATTCCGTTTGTTTTCTTAATCATGACAACATTTGCTAGCCATGTATGGTAATGTACCTCTCATATGAATCCCACTTCTAGAAGCTTATTAACTTCAATAGCTTGAGCGTGCAAAAAACTTCGCTATTCGGATGATCGATTTGAATGTTGGATCAATTTGAGCATGATCACATTGGTCACCGCATATCCGGGACTCCAAGCGAAGATGTATTGATTTGCAAGAAGTCTGTATTTTTCTTTTGTTCTTTTGAGAGCATGGATCCCACTAATTATTCGTGGTGATATAATACAGAGTAAGTCTTCTACAAAGCGGCTGGGGTACTTCATCTCGAAAATTAAAATCTTGTGAAGGTCAAGGTTGAGAACCAGGTAACATGATTGAGCTATCTGTTGATTTCCACAGACCACCCCAACTCTAACGGGGGTTGAAAACTTCATCTTAAGATGAGATACTGAAGTGATTGCACCGAAAATTGATTGGAGGGGCCTTCCAAAGATGGCATCAAACTGCATGTTAGAAACCAATCAGAGTAAAAGTTTTAGCTTCGCTTAGAAAATCCAAAGACACAGGTATTTAAAGAGAACAATAAAACCTGAATTTTTAATGGAAAATCTCGAAAAGAGGGAAAAATCACGGGGCCTAGCCCAGTAAAAAGCTTCCACTATGTATCTGTTTTTGAGTACAAGATCTTCCCGATACCGGGATTACAAAATTGTATATGAGAAATGGACAACAGTTGCTAGTAATAAACAATATTGATGACGATGTTGACGACGATGTTGACGACGAAGTTGACGACGAAGTTGACGACGATGTTGACGAAGATGTCAACGATAGTGGTCGGTGATGATGACCGACAACAATGGTCGGCCGAGGATCAACTCGGCCGATGGCGGTACGGCGCGTGGTTGACAACCGCCGAGTGGTGGCACGACAGCTTGGAGGATCTTTAGAGCTCTCTCCTCTCTTGGCCTCTTCTCCTTCACTTGGCCTCCCCTCATATGAGAATGAGGGCTATTTATGGGAGGGAGTGGCGTCTCCTCAGAATACATGCAAAACCCGCTCCTCCACTTCATCTGACGGCTCAAAATGATCCCCTGATCATATGATGTATTTTGTGCATTTGAATGCTCAAATGAAGTAAATTATAAGATCTTTGGCTTGAACCGCTCATCGACGCCGATTTGACTATAAAACACTTCATATTTGAGAGCTATTTAGGGGTTTAACCGATATCCCAAAGTTTCAAGGATAGTTTAAGATCTCTCACCAGCCAACTTGGATCAGCTTTTAACATCAAGATTCGACTTGGACTAATAGTATTTGTCATATCAATGTATATATATATATATATATATATATATATATATATATATATATATATATATATATATATATATATATATATAATATTAGTGTTCATATTATTAATAACAGGTTTTTTTATAATAGGTAGGGCTAAATTAGAAAATATTTTTAAAGTACAAATAAAATTTTTTACATATATTATATTATATTTGATTTGAACTAAATTTCAGAAACTAGAATTTGAGCCATGCATCTATCATTTGATAGAAAGTACATGCATAAATGTTAGTGCCTAATGACTTTGATAAGTGCTTGTTAATGATAAGGCTGGCCATAAGCAGAACTTTAATTATCATTAAAAATCCACTATCTGTTTAATTAATTATTTTGATTAAAAGAGAGCATGCTGAAGAAAGTGAGTGGCTCCGCTGTCGAACAGCTATTGGTTGAAGAAAAGATAACAACTATGAGAAAAAGGAAGCCAGTCAAAACTAATGGAGTCGTGACAAATCCTACGTGTCTATGATTAATCGGTTGTAATTAAATATTTATTTATTAATTTTTATTAATTAGTACCAAAGGACAATAAATTTTCAAGGATGTTAATTAATCTGTTTATTACTTTATTTAGAAATCTTGATAATTTTGTTTTTTTATAAAAATAATAGTCTGAATTTTAAGAAATTACTTTAAAAAAATTTTATTTTATTTTACAAATTCTCCTCCTTTATGTCTTATCCCTTAATTTCTAAACCCCAAAAATAATTCTAAGCTCTAAACAAAAAGTCAACTATTTATTGGATGACTTATAGTAAGCTCAATAACAACGTACTATTAACGAGAAAACCACGTGAAACAGCTCCTGCTATTTATAAAAAAAAATTATTAAATTATTGATGTGAAAATTATTCTTTTATTATTTTAATTATTTTGAATAATCTTTTTTTTTTTAATATTGGATAAGATTCTTATTATAATTATTATATTTTAACAAATCAAATTGTAATTATTAAAAGAAACATATAGAATAACACAAAAGTTTTAATTAAATAGAATTATAATAATTAATTAAAAATAATTTATAAAAAATATCTCAACGACACCCATAAATGAATAATTAAGAATATTTCATCTCCACTCAACTAAAAGCGGTGCTGATAGGTTGGCGGTTTTTACCTGATATGGATACAAGATTGATATACGCGCGAACTGATCCGCTGTCACCCTCAAGTAACGGCGGAGGCTGTCTTCAACTGGTGTAGGCGGCTTCCACTGAACGGTTTATTAAACCGAGTCCAGTTACCGTTACTCCCCTCATCCCTGAACTCCGGCTGCTCTTCTTCTTTCTCCGACAATGGCGGAGCTGAACGCAGCAGATGCTTTCGATGAGCTCTGCCATCCATTGTTTCGAGGGAAGAGGTAGTCTGAGATCTCGCCCAGTTTCAATAGTTATGGCTATGATTGGGGCTTATTGTTTGTTTTCTTTAGCTGGTTCTTGCTGTAGAGTGGGAAACGGTTTGTGGACAATGTCTAGTTCATTCATCTTGCTTTCTTATTACCTTGCTCTTGTCTTATCCCATCTGATTGAGTAGCCGTGAATAAATCCCTTCAGACCCCTTTCACTATGAATAACTTCTATCGCTCTACCCTTCTCTCAATTCTTCCCGGCGGTGATGATTCCACCGCTATGGATGTATCTCATGAGGATACTGATCGAGAGCTCATAATCCAGCAGCAACCAGAGCTTGCACTCTTCCTCCCAGACCCTGACATTAACGCTTTCCTCTCTTCGGATCAGTCGTCTCTACCTACCTGGAACTTTGATTCTTTTGAAACTGTAGATGTCGGCTTAGGCCCTGAGACTGAGGCTAGCGTCATCCATAGCCCCAAGATCTGCAACAACAGATACGCGAAGAGAGGGGACTGCATTTGGGGAGCTTGGTTCTTCTTCAACTTCTACTTCAAACCCATGCTCACCGAGAAACCAAAGGGGGAGATCACCCGTGATGGGATGGGGATGTATGCTTTCAACATATCCGATCTCAAAGTTGATGTTTTTCTTGTCCAGCGAGACATGGAGAACATGTACATGTGGGTTTTCAAGGAGAGGCCTGAAAATGCTTTGAGAAAGATGCAGCTTCAGAACTACATGAACGGCCATTGCCGACACGGCGAGCCTCAGTTCCCTTTCAGTGCTGAGAAAGGGTTTGTTCGATCTCACCGGATGCAGCGCAAGCAGTATCGAGGGATGTCGAATCCGCAGTGTATTCACGGAATTGAGCTCGTCAGGATTCCCAATTTATCAGCAGTTGCAGAGGATGGTCTTAAGAAATGGATGGCGCTTACAGGAAGAGACCTTAATTTTTCCATACCAGTTGATGCTAGTGATTTTGAGTCTTGGAGAAATCATCTTCCTAACACTGACTTTGAGCTTGCAAGACCTCTTCCTCTATTGAAGCGCAGTGTCCATCCTCACCCAAAGAGAGTGATTAATGAATCAGGACTGAACCTATCATCACAGCCATTGAATCATGATGTTGGGAAGCTTTCTCCACTGTTCGACAAGCGTAAGATGGATGTATTCAACCATCTTATAGACGAAGATTGCTGCTTGGTCGGTAATTGTTATTCGGATAGGCCTAAGGATATGGGCATCAACCCTGCTGAGCCCTCATGGATAAATGAGTTTACTGGTTCGATGAAGCAAGTATATGGTCCAGCGACTGCTGCCAAAACAATATATGAGGATGGTGAGGGTTATCTGATAATGGTGAGCTTGCCCTTCTCTGATCGACAGAGAGTGAAGGTGTACTGGAGGAACAACCCTACTCAAGGTGTTGTGAAGATATCTTGCGTCAGCACCGGCCGTTTGCCATTCTTGAAGAGACATGATAGAACATTCAGGCTGTCTGATCCTTCTCCTGAGCACTGTCCTCTTGGGGAGTTTGTTCGAGAAATAAAGCTTGCAACTCGTATTCCAGAAGATGCTAATATAGAAGCTTACTATGATGAGACTGGCACTGTGCTTGAGATCATTGTTCCTAAACATGGAAATGGGCCAGAAGAACATGAAGTTCTTGTGTCGATGCGACCTCCTCGTCTGAGCGAATAGTATATCTAGAAAACTCGAACTTCTTCAAATCTTATTGCTTGTACTTAACATTCATTGTTCTTGCATCAAACCAATTTTTAGCACCATTGTGGTTAATGAACTCAGGATGAAGTACATGAGATAGCAAAGCACAAAAAATCACCATCTACAAAAGATTCAACATTGATGGGGATGCCTCCATTGAAGTATCATGGGTCATCTATAAAGTAATTAGATTATTGAAGAAACCTCTTCTAATGTTGCTAAGAATAGCAATACGCAACTGAACGATGTGAGGTTGCTGCAGAGATGGGCTCAAAATGACCACCGACCTCTCATGAATTGAAGAGAGTGTGATTTATGAATGTGAAAATTTTCGAAGGTAGATGGAATAGTAGATACACTACCCAGATTTCTTCCTCAATTGGTGAGTACTTTAGACTTTGGTTTCCTATAAGCCACATATTACTATCCTCTCAATAAATGAGAGAGAACTTTCGATTAAGGCTAGTCGTTAGATCGCTAAATGCGTAGCATATGGTAGCAACATGTGGAGTTTAAAATTTATAATTCATGAGATTGATCATTTCGGCTTAAACTGGATGGTTGAGGGAATGATGATGTGCCCAATCTAGATCCCATGGTTTCGTCATCCCGGGCCACCGTGGTCCCTAGTCTACTTAGTCAGAGGAGGTAAACAACCCGATATCCTTATCAACACATGGGTTACGCCCAAGAAATTCTTATGTGAGATGTTTGTTTAAGACATGCTTAAGTCTACCTTAGGCGATAGATGAGCTATTTACTATCAAGTATACCCTATGATTCACAACTCAAAGCGTGAGCCATTGAGAGAATACTACAGGGATCGTAATATAATGGAGCCTAACTGACAAACCACCGATGTGAGGACTCGTCATAAGCTTCTGGAGACATCACCAAGCCATATGATGACACATGCCACATCCTTACTAGTAAGAGATTGATTGAGAGTAAACATAGCAGAACACTTGATTTGATATTGGCTCCTTTGTTAGCTAGAGTTTTCTTAATTTGTCACCCCCGAAAAATAGTTGTGGAAGGTAGATAGATTAAGTTTGATTTAAGTTTTTTTACAGATTGAATTTTGTTTAAGCAGTTTTAGATTGCTACTTAATTTGATTTAAAAATTTGATTAATTTGAATATGTTTAAGAACTTTAGATTCGAATTTATTTAGTTAATAGAGGATTAGATTTATATACATGACGTAATCGCGATATTTCACGATTTTGAAACTCTTATTATGTTTTAGGTTTTGTTAACTACCCAATAAGACTAAGAAGTAACCCAAGACAACATCCTCATATGAATTTAAACATTATTAGGTAGTCTACGCGGATATATTTAAAACTTTATGTAGTGTTTAATTTTTAATTATGAGATTGATTTCAGATTTTCATTTAATTTCAACTTAGACGCGATTTTGCATTAAAAAATTTGCACTTAAAATCTCTATGTTCGAGCACATGCATGTGTTTATAGTTTATCTAATTTCACCTAATTAATGATTTTGTTAATTTTGAAAATCATAATTTAGAATGAAGTTCCTTAATTTTTGATTGAAGGAAGCCCTAGGATTTTTATAGATTTTGATTTACTATCGCCTTCTGTCTACTTGTACAAAGGGTTGTAGATCCGGTGGGGACGGAAGTATTTTGATTTAGATTGTAGTTTAAAATATTACTTGCACTTAGTTTACTTGTTGATTTTTTTTTATTCTCCAGCTTGATTATGTTCAATTTACTTTTAATAAGTTATGTCAATTTCAGTATTTATTCTTTAGCCTTACTCATGCTTATTCACTAGTATTGTAATCATCTCTATATTGATATAAGAGTTATTAAACCAAATTTAGATCATCCTTAAGTCTCTTATTAGTTTGGCATTTGTCCCCCAAGTTTTAATTGAGGCTTGTTTAATTTTGAGGAATTTGAATAAAAGAGAACTCATTTTATCGCTTGTATTTAAGCCATAGAGAATTACAATTAAAACTTGTGAGTTTGGTATTAGCCTCTTCAAATTGTACTTGCATTTTAAATAGGTGTTCTATTCTTTCTAAAATTTTCTCTAGGTGGTCTCCCCCTATTTCTCTTTGATCTAACATTTATCTACATATTTATCATATATCATTTTGTTTGACTTAAATTTAAATGATTTCCATTTGAATATGTTTAAGTGGTTACCAAAATTTCAAGAGCTCAAGATATCATCCCAGGGGCTACATCGAGTATTTTGGTTTTTTTCATACCCTCAAGCATAGAGTGGTGTCTTCACACGCAATTATCTCACGGCCTTCATGAGCACGATGAGACCTTCAAACTTGAAAGAAGACATACAATGTAATACATATTCATTTCCTTTTTTTTCTAAGTTTAGAAATTAAACAATATTTGGGCAGCATTTCGTCTAGGAGGAGCGACATCTAACGGATGTTTTATTATGACGCCTCATGAGCGTGAAAGGTCTCACATCACGCCAATTTTCATCGTCTCACGAAAGCAAATGAAACCTTCAAACTTGCAAAGAAATACACGCATGTATATATATCCACATTTATACATCTCACATGTTCTAACTCATTCTTTCTACACGTTGCAATGATCGGCAAGGAAATGAGGTTGTATATGCCAAAAACTAAGAGAAGAAAGAGGGGTTGTTTGGCTGCAGGGGTAGTGGAAATGCCTGAAACCTAGAGAAGAACCCGCCTCATGATAGTGTTGCTTCTCGGTTTTCACCGTTTGCAAGAGAAGAAAAAGGGGTTATTTGGCTGCAGGGGTAGTGAAAATGCCGGAAACTTAGAGAAGAACCCGCCTTATGACAATGTTGCTTCTTGGTTGCCATCGTTTGCAAGAGAGGAAAGAGGGGCGGAAATGGGAGATGACGCTAGAAATTGGAAGAAGAACCCACCCATGACGGTGTTCTTCTCGGGCTGCGGCGAAGCGAAATTGTGACGAAATTCATATTTGGGAAATTGGGATTTTTCAGATTGAGAAATGCGGGAAAATAGAATTTCGGATTAGCTTTATAAGGGAAAGAGGGAAGATATTTTCGGTTTTAATTTTTGAGGGGGGAAAGAAAGGAAATGAAGAAGAAAGAAGAAGAAAGGGGTAGGAAAAAAAAGGAAGAAACCTTGAATCTTTGATGAAGGCTCTTTGCAAATCTTCGAAGAGCCATTTCTATGGGGAGCGAATGATTTAGGAGGTGGCAAAGTTCTACAAGGTTGATGCCTTTTGGCACCGCAATTGAAGGTTCCAGCATCAAATGGTGTGATGTCCCATAACACCTCTATCTCGATTGTAGATGGTTGATCCCATTGAACCTTAAAGCATTTCCATTTTAAATTAAGCCACTCCATTGGGTCAGCGTCTTCAATACCTATGATTGTGCCTGTATGTCTTTCTCCTTCACCCTCTTCTCCTTCAAAAGTCATTCAAAACCTTATTCCAATGGAATAATTATGATTTGCTGAGTCCATGTATAGATGATATGGAACAACAAATTCAGAACTTAGCTGGTAATAAACACTAAACATGGTGCTAGTATTAATTGTGTGCAAGGCAGATGCAAGTATGCCAATTTGCATGCTTTCGGTCGTAATGATGGACGTAGATGCAACAAGATGCTTTCAACAACCAAATTTTCCATCTTCTCCTCTGAGAAATATGAAAGCATCCCCAGTAGAAAACTTTTTAGAATTGAGAAATATGCTCCAACTAGTTGTCAACAAATGTCTCTTTGGATGGCCTTTGAGGAGACTAAACGGAATAGGGGTTGTGGTTTCTGCGTTCGGGTTGAGTGAATGAACTGGAGAGAGAGAGAGAGATAGACGGCCGAGGGATTACCTGCGGCGGACGACGTTCACTGGCGCGGCTGTAGACAAGCAATGGAGAGGGGGTCGGAGCATGGGAATGAGAAGAAGCAAGCCATTTTTGGTCCTCTTGCCCTTTTCCCTTGCGGTTGAGAAGAAGAAAAGAGGGGAACGGTTTTGCGTGTGTCGGTTCCATGCATGAGAGGGGAGGCTTCGGTCAAATGAGATTCGAAGAGGAAGAGCTGAACTTCCGTACGATTCAATCACCTCAAGAGGTTTGAGCATGTTGGGTTGAATGAAAATGACGAGATTTAGGTTTGGTTTATTTTTAAATTAATTTTTAAATGGATTAAATGACTTTAATGTGAATTTTACACCAATAAAATCACATGGTTGATATACATATCAATTTAAGATTATTCCATTATTCTGAATGCAACGGTGAAGTCTGTTTTGTGATCGAAGGCCATTTAGTTCAAGTTGGCATCAAATTGAGTCAATTTCAGCTCAAAGTGCGTGTCGTCGCTTTTGACCACTCTACATTCATGCAGACTTGTCCAAATTAAGTACAAACAATCTTATTTGATAGATTTTGATGTTTTGAAGCCAACATCATGATCACTTTCACGAACGAAGATTGTTTGGTTTGGGTCGACGCCTCCTGACCTTGATGTGCATGCAAACGCGCTAATGACTCGATCGTTTGATCAGTTGGTCATCAAGTTGTGCAACATTTATATTCTGACCAGTTTTGATATTCTAAATGTGATGGCGAAGTCCGTTCATAGATTGGAGATCATTTGGGTTAATTTTAGCGACATCTAGTGCATTTTAGCCTCGATTTACGTGCTGCTACTTTTGATTATTTGACATTTGTACAAACTCATTTGAATTGAGTGTGGATAGTTTCATTTAATAGTTTTCGATGCTTTGAAGCTAACGACATGATCAATTTCATGAACGGAGGTTGTTCAGACATCGTTGCATCTTCTCGACTCTAATATGCGCGTCAACATATTAATAGCTTGATCGCTCAATCGATCGCTCTTTGGATTATGCAATATTTATATTATTATCAATTTCGATGTTCTGAACGCAATGGACAAGTCCGTTCATCAATCGGAAGTCATTTCGACCATTTTTGGTGACTTTCAGTGCATTTTGAGCTCCGATTTATGCACTGTCACTTCCGAAGTCCGTCGAATTCGACTTGTGAGCTTGACTCAACTTATGACACATATGTGGAGGTCAGCAGAGAGCTAGCACTCCTATGAATATCCTTGTAGGTGCTCCAACAAGCACCCTAACTTTGAGGTTAGGCTTAAAATATTTTTAGAAGCGAGATCTATCAAATAATTTAACACTTCGAGGTCCTCATTTATAGCAGACATCAGCATGTTTTTCATGGCATCAAGGTGTGGTGCTTCTTAAAGTAAGGCGTTGATCTCTGAGCTTATCTATATATCTCATAATTATCAAAAGAGATGACTCTCTTGATGCATGGGCCAATTTCAATGGAAGCCAAGGGGTGAGTGCTTTCAAGTTGCCCCTCCTTAGAGAGTGAATGAGTTGACAACACTGCACTGGAGACCCAGCTCATGAGCAAATCTTCTCTTAGGGTGCAAGCATTGGCATCGAGAGTGCTAAGAGGAATAACTGCCCACTAATCAAGCTACAAAGTTAAGCATTCTTGTGATCTTATTTGGACTGATGCTGAATAGGTGTTGACTTTAGTAGCAATTGCATCATTCAGCAAAGGAGTGTCTCAAGCTTTCTACAATAAATTAAAATATTTTGAGGCAAAGAAACACAATATTATAGAATAACATCAGATTTTACGTGGAAAAATCCGAGAATAAAAAAACTATGGAGCCACACCATCAGAAATCTGCTATGAAAAAAATTAAGAATTATATAAATCACACTTCACTCAAGCCACTCATCACTTCAGTCACTCTATGACACTTCATTTCACTCTCACTCATAAGAGAATGGAGGAAAGTACTAAAAAAATTGCAAAAAACTACCTAAATACAAAGTCTCCATTCTCATAGTATGCAGCTGAATCCCTAGAGCCACCGGCGCCGTTGTCCTCTCGAGCTTTTCAGAGTTCAGTAAGGTGCAACTCTTGAAGTGCCAAGGTGCTAGGCTTTCTGTCTTGAGTACTAATGTCCGGGTATTAGCAACATGACACTAACTTTTCTATTTTAATGGCGCAAACCCACGAATCCTAGCACCATAGCATTGTCCTTCTAGGGCCGAGTCACTGCCTTTTTGTTGACCTCCATATATGTGTCATAAGTCAAGTCAAGCCCACAAGTCGAATTCGATGGACTTTAGAAGTGACAGTGCGCAAATCGGGTCACCAAATGCACTAGCATCACCGAAAATAGTCAAAATGACCTCCGATCAACGAACGAATTTTGCCATCATGTTCAGAATGTCAAAATTGAATGGAATATAAATATTGTACAATCTAATAATCAATCGATCTAGCGATCGAGCTATCAATGTGTCAATACGCATATCAGAGTCAGGAGGCACCGATGCAAACCAAACGACCTCCATTCATGAAATTGATTGCACTATTAGTTTCAAAACATCAAAATCTATTAAGTAAGACTATTCGCACTCAATTCGGACGAGTTTGCGAGAAAATCGAGTGGTCGAAAGCGGCGACATGCATTTTGAGCTGAAATGAACTCAATTTTGACGGCGACTTGAACTAAATGGCCGTCGATCACGAAATGGACTGCATCATTGCGTCCGAAACATCAGAATAAACTAAGATTGATATATATATATATATATACATATATATATATATATATATATATATATATATATATATATATATATATATATATATATGTATATATATATATATATATATATATATATATATATATATATATATGTATATATATATATATATATATGTATATATATATATATATATATATATATATCAAATATTCGATTTTATCGGCATGAAATTTGCATTAAAGCTGAAGACATTTAAAAAGTTAATAAAGGCTTTAATTAACCCTAACCTAAATTCCAAAAGCACCCTAAATTCCACTAAAATGATCCAATCGGTCATCCTTTCATGCAGCCGACCCGACCCAGTTCTCCCTCACGTGTGACCTCCTTCTCTCGGCTCCTCTTCCGATTGCACGAACTCCCCTCTTCCGATCACTCGAGACACGAATGGTGCTCTATGCTCCCACGCAAGCAACCACTCACGTGTGAGTCCTTCTTAACATTCAACAAAGGAGTGTCTTAAGCTTTCTACAAGAAATTAAAATGTTTTGAGGCAAAGAAACACAATGTTATAGAATAACATCAGATTTTACGTGGAAAAATCCGAGAACGAAAAAACTATGGAGCCACACCACCAAGAAATTTGCTATGAAAAAATTTGAGAATTATATAAATCACACTTCACTCAAGCCACTCATCACTTCAGTCACTCTATGACACTTCATTTCACTCTCACTCATAAGAGAATGGAGGAAAGTACTGAAAAAATTGCAGAAAACTACCTAAATACAAAGTCTCCCGTCTCATAGTATCATAGTGCCATGACCCTAGAGCCCTGGTGCTATCCTCGAGCTTTTACGTATGAGTTCAGTGCTTCGTGCAGCTCCCAGAAGTGCTAGGTGCTTTTCGTCATGAGTCGGTGTCCGAGTTCCATGACACTTTTCTATTTTAATGGTGCAAACCCACGAATCCTACAACATAGCGTTGTCCTTCTAGGGCCGAGTCACTGCCTTTTTGTTGACCTCCATATATATGCCACAAGTCAAGTCAAGTCCACAAGTCAAATTCGATGAACTTCGAAAGTGACAGTGCACAAACCGAGGCTCAAAAAGTACTAGCATTATCGAAAATGGTTGAAATGACCTTTGATCGATGAACACACTTCTCCATCATGTTCAGAACATCAAAATTGATTGGAATAAATATTGCACAATCTAATGATCAATTGATCTAGCGATCGAGCTATTAATGTGTTGACACGCATATTAGAGTCAGGTGGGGCCGATGTAATCCAAACGACCTTCGTTCATGAAATTGATTATGCTATTAGCTTCAAAACATCAAAATCTATCAAGTAAGACTGTTCGCACTCAATTTGGATGAGTTTGTGAGAAAATAGTGTCGAAAGCGGTGACACGCATTTTGAGATGAAATGGACTCAATTTGATACCGACTTGAACCAAATGGCCTTCGATCGTGAAATGGAGTGTGTCGTTGCATCGAACATCGAATAAGATATATATATATATATATATATATATATATATATATATATATATATATATATATATATATATATGCAATTTTATCGGTGTGAAATTTGCATTAAAGCCGAAGACATTTAAAAAGTTAATAAAAGCCTTAATTAACCCTAACATAAATTCCAAAGTCACCCTAAATCCCACTAAAATGATATGATCGGTCTTCCTTTCATGTACGACGGTTCTCCCACGATCGACCTCCTTCGGCTCCCTCTTTCGAGACCGCGAATGACACTCTCGACTCCCACGCAAGAAACCACTCCCACGTGAGTCCTTCTCCAACCGTCCCCCCTTTTCCTTCTTCTTCTTTGCAACCGCAAGGCAAAAAGGAAGACACACACATCTCCCTCATCCAAAACTGAGAGCCCCCTTTCCTCTTCCATTTTTTATTTTCCCACTTCCTCCTTTCTTCAAACCACAAGCAAGGTAGGCATCTCCCTCCTTCTTTCTCTTCCTCCTTCTTCTTCTCTTCTTCATCTTCTCTCTTTCCCTCTCAAAAGCCAAAATCAAAAATCACCCTCCAAGCCCTAACCAAAAATCCACTTTCAAATTCTCTCATTTTCTTAATCCAAAAATTCTCCCATTTTTTTAATCCGAATTTCCAAATCCGCTTTGTCGCAATCATATAAGAACATTATCATTAGGCGGGTTCTTCTTCCGATTTTCAGCATACTTTCCATGTCTTCAGATTTTAAAAGGAAGAGGAACAGTCTTTAGGAGTTCTTCTCTTGGTTTTTGCCATCTCCCTTTCCGACCTTTCCTTTCTTCGCAACCGGAGAGGAACATCGTCATTAGGCAAGTTCTGCCCTTGATTTTTGGCGTCTCCCTTTCTATCTCCCTCTCCAACTTTTTCCCTTTGCAACAATCAGAGAGGAACATTGTCATTAGGAGGGTTCCTCTCTTATTCTCTACTCAATCTCTTGTTTTCTTACAAGAAATAAGTTAGAACACACACACACACACATACACACACACAGAGATATATATATATATATATATATATATATATATATATATATATATATATATATATATATATATATATATATATATATATATATATATATATATATATAGTGTGTGATCTCTCTTTTAGAATGAGCTCTCAACCCCTCCATCTTAGACATAAGACTCCTCTTAGACTTTAAGAGATCCTTAGTCTTAAAACACATCTAGTGATTAGGTGGACTCAACTGAACCAGAGACTTAGAAGAGTTAGCCATAGGAATAGGTCATGTATTAGGGGTGTTAGGAAAAAATTTGCCTACCTTATAGCTTGAACCACATTCCCCACTTCCTTCCTTCAAGTCAAACTCCAAATAAAATCAACCTCAAACCTAAATCAATTCCAGCTTAATTGATTTTCTCCAAACCCAAATCAATGTCAAATGATTGAAACCCATGATCAATTCCAAATGATTGAAGCTTATGACTGAAATTCCAAATTTTTTCTAAGTCCTTAGATCCCCTCTTAAGAATTTAGCCTAAATCAAACCTAAATCTATTCAAATTCATGAAATTTTCTCACAACTCATTTATATTCTCATTTATATTCACATATATAAATAAAATATAAATTCAAATCAATCAAATCAAATTCCAAATTGAAATTCCAAGTTCAAAATCTTTCCTTAGTCCTTTATTTCTCTCTTAAGTACTTAGCCTAAATCAAGTTCAAATCCCTAAAATTTTCTGACAACCCATTTATATTCCCATTTATATTTACATATATAAATGAAATATAAATTCAAATCAATCAAATCTAAACCCAAAATTCAAATCCAAATCAAAAATCTTTCCAAAGTCCTTTAATTCCCTCTTAAGGACTTAGCCTAAATCATGTTCAAATCAATTTAAATTCATGAAATTTTCTCACAGCCCATTTATATTATCATTTATATTCACATATATAATTGAAATATAAATTCAAATCAATCAAATCTAAACCCAAAATTCAAATCCAAATAAAAAATCTTTCCTAAGTCCTTTAATTCCCTCTTAAGGACTTAGCCTAAATCAAGTTCAAATCAATTTCAATTCATAAAATTTTCTCACAACCCATTTATATTCTCATTTATATTCATTTATATAAATGAAATATAAATTCAAATCAATGAAACTAAATCTGAAACTCAAATACAAATCTAAAATATTTCTTATGTCCTTTGATTCCCTCTGAAGGACTTAGCCTAAATCATGTTCAAATTAATTCAAACTCATGAAATTTTCTCATAACCCATTTATATTCTCATTTATATGCACAAATATAAATAAAATATAAATTAAAACAGCCAAAATCAACTCTAAAAATCAAACTTAAATTCAATCAAAATCCAACTTAAGCCTTTCAAGCTAAAATCTTGAACTTAGCCAAATCAATTTCAAATCCAACCCTTGATTTTCTTCATCATTCAATCAATCCTTCAATCATGAATCCAAATATAAACACAAACTTTAATCACCAAATCAAAACTCAATTCAAAAATGAAACCTAAGTCAAACTCATGTTCACCCCTTTGAACTTGAAATTATCGAATGAATAAAAATCTATTTGACTTCAAACCACTTGCAAATGGATTTATATTTCAATCATAAATCCATATATGAGTTCAATCAAACTCAAATCAAGCTTTGATCGAGCCATTTGACCCACTTAGGCTCACTTGACCCAAAGTGAGCTAAAGTACCCTAATGAGCCAAATTCTAATCGTAACCAAATTGGATTGAACTAAGCCCACTTAAGCCTCTCATCATGATCAACAATCATCATGAGATGATCAATCACTCAAATTGGGTCAAACTAAGTCAAACCTAAGGGTTGATCAAGTCAACACTTAGCCAAAAGGAAACCCAACATAGACAAAATGCACCATAGGCCAAATTGATTGAAACCAATGATCTAAGTTCATTCATGACCAATGTCTGAACTTGACCAAGTCAACATTTGAGCCTAACCTAGCCCAATTGGTCACTTGACCCAAGTTGACACAACTTGACCTAAAATATTAAAATGTGTCAAAACTTGATCTAAGATAAATTGATTGAAACCAATAGGTCAAGCTCATTCCAAAATAATTGTTAAACTTGGCCAAAGCCTCAATTGGCCAACTAGACCTAACCTAGCTCAATTGACCATGAACCCAACTTGGCTTAAAGGGTCAAATTGAGCTAAACTCAAATATAAATTAAATTGATTGGAAACAAAGATACCAATTCATTTTATATGACCAACCAAACATGAACCAACCCATGACCTAACCCAAATAGGTCAAGTGGGTCAATTTGATCAACTTGATTTATTTGACCTAAATGAAATTATTTGGACCAAAACCAAATATAAACCAAATTAAATCAAACCAAAACCACCAAAATATTTTAAATGGTCATATGAACTTGACCCAACCCTTGGTTTAACTCAGTTTGACCAATTGGTCAACTTGACCCAAGTTGACCCATTTTGACCTAAATGGGTCAACATGAGCCAAATCACATCAGACCAATTCCAAATTCAATGAAACTTGGCCTAACCTATTTTTCAATCATATCAAACATATTCAAATTGAAACCCAAGCCAAATCACCATTTTACCCATAGACCATAGAATAACCCAAACCAAAACCACTTGGAATTCGGTCAATTCCTTTTCATGGACACTTGGCATCCTCTTAGTGGACCAAATGGTGACTAATAGACCTAGTGCACATAACCCAATGGGTTTGGGTCAACCAAACCCAACCCAAACTCAAAATTGACCACCTTCTTTGAAAATGGCCACATGGAATCCTCCCTCCACCTTGTTTGGGCACATGGCCACCTCACCCACTCCTACCCTGGCCAAAACCGAATGCCATGCCACTTTAAATAGATCAAATAACCCATAGAATAAGGTCAATTGGATCAAAATGACATCTCCTTGCTCGATCGTCTGATTGCTCTAAGGGGAGATATACACCCCCTAATTTGATTTCATTTGCACAGTCCCCAATTTGATTGAGCAAAAGGAAGCCAGAGAATTCATTTCCCAGCCTCCCTAAGCTCTCTCAAGCAATTCCCAAATTCCATTTTCTCAATTTTCATAGTTTGAAAATAGGGAGCTCCGAAAATATCACTCATACCAATCAAATTCCCTTTGAGCATCCTTGAGAACTCAATCGAAGTTCACCCAAGCTTTTCCCTAGCTCCAAAGGCAAGGGAGGTGCTATTTTGATCAAAGTCGCAAGGAAGTGAAGATGGAGTTGGCCCATAGGAGGATCCACCCAATCTCAAGACCTCAAAATCTTAATAAAGCTTCATCTCCATTAGACAAAGCTTCTCTAAGGGAATCGAGCGATGGTGATCACTTCTGGCTAGGTATGCCATTAAACCGAGCATAATTTCAATGTGATTTGGTCCTTTGTGAAGTAAAGTGTCACCCCATGAGATTCAAGCCGTTAAATGTGACCCCCTTTCCCTTTAGATGGTGTGGGTTGAGTTTCAATCTAATCTGAGCTCAGATCTTCTCTTAGAAGATGGACGGTGTCCATTCCTCACAGAGAAGAATAGGGAAGGATCATGGGTCGTCCATCCGTACAATTTTGGATGGATGGCCCTGATCAAAGACACATAGATCCATGTTTTAATCCCTTAGAATCATGACTTTAACCTCAGCTATCTGATCCTTGATCGGACGGGTGAGGAGAAAGCACGTAGCGCCAACGCTGACGTGGCACTATGATGTGAAAACTTAAAAATTGAATCCCATCGTGCCACGTGGAAAGCGCATGCCACGTCAGTGGTCCACATGGTGCTAACAAGATTAAACATTTAATTAGGTTATTAAATTACATAATTAATAATGAAAACTTCCTAAATTCATATTTAAGCCTAGAAAAATATGAAATAAATTGCATTGGATAGATAATTGGCATAGAATATTCTAAAAATGATTTGAAAATATTTTGAATAGTTCTTTTCTCTAGATTTGGGTTTTATCAGGAATGTTATTTTGTTAATTACCCCCTAATTACTCCACTGATTAATCCCATAGTTCTTGTGCATAATTATTGGGATGACTCGTGCCTCCTCTAATTTTCTTGGGATTTATTGGTGGTTTAATTAGAGGAATTGCTAGTTCATTCCTTAATCACTCCTTTAATATAATTAAGTTTAATTAAGGGTATAATTAATAGTCTAACCCTCTGATTGAGTCAATTAAGTTTTGCATAAGTGAATATCAGGTTTAGGGAATAATTTTGGAATGCTTTTCTTAAGATATTCCTTAAACCCCTTTCTTCCTTAATCCAACCTTAATTAAGGGTTAATTCACTAATTACCACCTTAATTAATTCCACAAAATTTTAAAACTTTTAGAACTCACTTAATCTATCTTGGGTAGATGCCTAGGTGTTCAAGAGCCTAAGTACAATTATGGAAATCAAAATCAAACTCACATGTGTGAGAGGGGTTATGAAATTTCTTAACTTAAAACCCCTTAGCTTAATTAATCATTAATCATAAGCAAATTGCATTAGGTACCTTTCTTTCTTAGGTGCATTTTTGATATAAATTCCTTGTGTGATTTTATGTCATATCATTGGCTCAAGATTATTTGATTAATTATGCTAATTATAAAGGGGTAATTAACTTAATTTAACATACTAAGCTACATATAAAATCATCTAATAATCTAGAACAAACTAAATCAACAAACATATGGGAATGGGTTAGGAGCAGCAAACTTACCTCATATTTCTCAAATTAAATCAAACTCAAAATAAAATCAAACCTTCCTTAAAAATAGTTTGATTTGCTTTAAGCTTTCTTATTTTATAAGATTGTATTTAGGAATTAATTAGGGTGAATGTGTTTACATCCTTTCATCACTTTAGTTCTTTCCTAACATTCTAAATGTGTATGTCATATGAATTTCATTCATTCATGCTTTTCAAAAATCAAATTAAAAATGAAATATTTTCTTTATGTCAAATTGCATGTTTTGGCTAAAGTAAAAATATGAATGGCTATTATCACTATTAAATTCAAAACTATTTTTAAATTCTATAAATCAAACACCCAAAATTAAAATTGTGCTACTTATAATTATTTATGAACTTGCATGTGGATATAAATATGAATATATGCATAGTGTAGCTTTATTTCTCTTTTCTTTTAGCATAATTTTGGGTAGGATTTGGCAAAGTGTATAGTTCATTTGAAAAAAGCACAACACTTGCCTAACCCCATTTCTATCCATTCCTATGCTATTACCTAAGAAGGATATTCACACTTGTACATATAAATTGCATAAATAAAACAAACAAACAAATACAAACTTTTTGCATCTTTCTTTTCCACTCATTTCTTTTGTACATGTGTTTGTATTTAAGGAAAGTAGTATATTAGTCTAGACAACCCCGGGGTTACAAGGCTTTAAGTAGTCCTAAGTAGGTCTTGTACCTTACACCCTCGGTGCTAACAATGGCACCGTACTCATTTATGCCTTTTATACATATACATGTGCATGTGAATGATGGATAAAAGAAATCCCTCTTTTCTACTTAATGAAAATCATGCATCATAAATCATTCAAATTTTCTTAAGAAATATTTCTTAGCATTCATCATAGAGTGTGCTAAACATCTCCATTTGTATGTATAGATATGCTTAGGATTCATTCATATGCATGTTACACATGTTGGGAAAGAAATGAAGTGATGTGTGTTTTGTGATATGAGTTCACTTTACTTAATCTTAAAATGCCTTTCTTTTGAATAGGTTGGTTTAGGGAAAATCTGAATGTAGGACTAATTAAAACATATAATAAAATAACCACTAAATAAAATCAAATATGAATCCACTTTAGAAATTACTTAAGATGGGGGAAGGAAAGAGAAGTCCTTTTCTTTTTTTTCCTCTCTTTAAAACTTAGTAATTAATTATAGGATTCACTTAAAACAAACCAAATTACAAAATAAAATTAACCCAAATCAATTAAATAGCTTAAATGAAACCACCCACCTAAGTTGAACATCTCCACACTTAGAAAATCTAAGCCTTAAAGCCATAGCTAAACATACCACACAAACATTTTAAAGCACACACATTACGTTAAGTTACCACTTCTAGCTTTAGATTAGGGTGGTGCATGGCTTGATGTTTGCTTTATTTTGTAATGTATTACTTCTAGTCTGGATGTTAGGGTGAATGTATGTAGAATGAATGGTTGGATAATTTAGTCTATTCATTATTTTCTACAGGGGATTGTGCTCAAGGGGCGCTGTAATAAAAATATAAATGCTTTTACTATACATGTGCTTATACCCCTAAGCATAATCTAATAGGTCAGGTGGACTTGGTCATCCATGTGTAGGGTGCTAAGTCTAATTTACATGCTTAGGATTTGTATGATTTATTTAGCTAATCTCTATTTTACAGGTGTTTGTTAGATTTACTTTTCCTTTTCATGTAATTTTTGAAATTAGGATTTTGGAATGAATGTTATGGGGGATTAGGATGAGCATTGGTCATAAGATTACCTCTTATGTACCATGTGAAGCCTTTAGAACAACCTTCAACCATCCAAAAGAAGGAACCAAAAGAAGGAACTAAGAAGAAGAAGAAAGAAGAAAGAGAAGAAATGAAGACCCCCATAACATGAATTTCTTGCTTAATTGTATTAATTCATTTGTAATCAGGTTGTATATGGGTAAGATTTTTAATTTATTTTGGGTTTGTCGATGTCTCGACCACACTTGGCCTTTTATTCTTTTGCGTTATCTTTATAAAATGTTTGATATTTTGTTTAGCTTGTGGATTAAGATGGCATGTTTTTCTAGTTTCTTCCTTGCTTGATGTATGACCTGGGTGACGATTAAGCTCTTAGGGAAAAATAAATCTTTTAATAAATTAATCAACTCAAAATTAAAATAAATAACTCATAACCTCATTTCAAGTTTAAGTTAAAAATCAAGATAAAAGAATTAGCAACCCCTTAGCTGGATGAGTATTTTTTTTATAACATTATACACAAAAGCATATTGTTACACTCTTGTTTGGAGGGCTTCCACCTTTGCTAGAGTACTTGGATTGACCTTTGAGAGCCATGGTGGAAACACACCTCCTCTCTTCTCATTGATTTTGACCAATAATCTTACTTCTCAAGCATTAGGCATATGAATCTTATAAGCTTGAGTCAAATAATTTTCCAAAAATAATTTCCATTAGATTTAGGTCATTTGAAGCATGCCCTTACATGATCTAGTCTCTTTAGGGAGTGAGTTTAAGGACTTAGTCTCTTTCTAAATAAATAACAGCCTAGCTATCTTGCATAAAGCATATGACTTGCCTACATAAATTTAAAATCATAGGAGGAGTTAGTTGGCGACCACCCCCAGGCGGTTGTAAGTCCAAGTAGTCGGGTAGTTTGTCCTCTCTTAGGGAGGCAAGCCAAATACCCATTTTTTACCTTAGATTTAGGTCATTCTTTTGGCCCTCGTCAAAGTTCCTTAGATTTAGGTTCTGAGGTTGCTTCTGCCTTCTATGAGCCATAAGCATAAATCCTCACCTCTTAGGTGTTTCCATAACCTTGTATTGTGAAATTATAAGCCCTAAACTTCTAATAAAAATTCAACTCATATAGATAATTCAATTTCCAAAATGTAAAGCCTAACCATAGGATAGTTTGGGATATTTATTAGGCATTCTAGTATCCTAAACATCCTCTACTCATCTTCCTTTGGCTTCGATAATAACTTTCTCCCTCTTTGATCAATCCCATTTGATCTTCCAAAATAAACTAATCAATTGATAGTCCAAGTTATTTAAATCTTTGGAGATAATGATCATTTACATTAATTGAGAGTATTCCTAAGGAATCGCCTTTCTTAAGATGTAATTCACTACGGAGGCATGCCCCTGTAAGAAATTTAATGAACCTGATTTAAAATAAATCCTACTTTACTTTTTCATGTAAAGTCGGGGAAGAATCTTTGGTACACATACAAACCCATTATCCTTAGGAGCCTTCATTGAGGTGATTAGGTCCATTGTAGGGTGGTAGCTTCTATCTTTTGAGATAGTACACTTCTCCTCAATGTCGTACCCAATCACCCTCAGTAAGAACATCTGTGGATCTACGTGGTGTCAAAATGCATAAAAAGGAAGTATATTTCTATATTCATTTTATCCTGCATAGAGTGAAGATGGAAGTATACATTTCTTTTAGAAATCATTAAAAATTTCACCATAAATTTTTCTGGCGACTCCGTTGGGGAGGGTTCCTCTCTCCATCTTTGGTAAATGATCGTTGTCTCCAAGTATCGATAGTGGGTTTGTACTTTGGTATGAATCCAAGACTATCTTTCTTTTTGTTGGCACTTAGCTTATTTCATCCTTAAGTTAAGCTAGCCAACATCTTTAGGTTTTAGGACCTCACCCTGTGTTGGTCTTAAAACCCCATTAGGTTCCCCAATGGGTAAAAATAAAAGTCTAATAAAAAAGAATTAATTAAAGACTTCCTCTTTACCATTTTTATGATAAGAAAAGGTTCATTCTAAAATAATAAAGACAAACTAAATCCTTTATAAAAATCTTGCTTTTCAAAAAAGCACTCTTTCAAAAAATGCAGATAATAAAATATTTTGCACAAAATTTTTCCTAAATCACCTTCGTCTAACAATCTTCATGATTGTCATATGTAGGATCATCTTTGCAAAAATAAAATTCCAACAATCATATTTTCTAAAAAAAAAAGAGCACAAATGAGCTTCTTGACTCAATTCATTTTGGTGAAGACCTCTTTTTTAAAAGTAAAATTTTAACAATCATATTTTAAAAAGCATAAATTTGAAGATGGGCCCTTCCATTCAATACATCTAAATATGTTGAATGGATATTACATCTTCAAGCAAAAATCACAACTTTGAAATTCCACTTAACACATTCTACATGTGTTAGGTTGGAACTTTCACATTTTCAAAAAAAAAAAAAAAAACACATATGAAACCTCTCCATTCAATATACCCACACTTATTGGGTGGAGGTTTCATTTTCAAACAAAATCAAAAAATAAACTTTCTAAATGCACATATGAATATCTCCATTCAATATACCCAAATTTATTGAATGGAAATTTCATTTTCAAATAAAGTAACATTATTTTGAAATTCCACTTAACATATTTCATATATGATTAGGTTGGGATTTCCTCTTTCAAAAAGTAATAATCACACACAAAATATACACTTTTGGAAAATGAAACATAATTGATTTCCATCTTACATACCCAAATTTGTTAAATAGAAATCTCTCTTTTCAAAAATCAACAAAAATTAAATTTTTCAAAACATATTTGGAATTTCAATTTAGCATGTCCCATTTTCTAAGATGAAGTCTCACCTTTTCAAAATCCAAAACAAAAAATTTAAATGCACTTTTGAATTTCATTTAGCATACTCAAATTTGCTAAGTTAAATTTTCATTTCACAAAACTTTCAAATACACTTTTGGAACTTCATTCTTTAGCATACCAAATTTGCTAAAGTGATGTCTCTATTTTAAAAAAAAAAACAAAACACAAAAATTTTAAACATATCTTTTGAAATTTCATTTAGCATACTCAAATTTGCTAAAGCTAAATTTCCATTTCATAGAACAACAAGAAACACATTGGGAACTTCATTTTAGCATACCAAATTTGCTAAAGTGAAGTCTCTACTTTCAATCAAAATCAAATCAAAACCAAAAGAAATACATTAGGATTCCCTTAGCATACTTAAATTTGTTAAGGATCCTACTTTTTAAAATCAAAAGAAACACATTAGGATTCCCTTAGCATACTTAAATTTGCTAAGGATCCTACTTTTCAAAAACAAATTAAAATCAAAAGAAACACATTAGGATTTTCTTAGCATACTCAAATTTGCTAAGAATCCTATTTTCAAAAATTTCCAAAAATAAAACACACTTGGATTTTCTCATTTAGCATACCTAAATTTGCTAAATGAGAATTCTATTTTCAAATCATAAAGTGATTCACAAACCAAAGCAAAGAAAGAAATAAAAAGAAGAAATTATTTTCAAACATCTCACTTAGCATACCCAATTTTGCTAAGCGAATAAATTCCAAAAAATCTCAAATCCAAAACAAAAATAAATTGACCCTTTACTTTAACATACCTAAATTTGTTAAATAAACGGTTCACAAAATCTAAATTAAAATTCAAATATGAACCTATGGAAGCATCTTTTCAAACAAAAATATTTGAACTCATTTTCAACATATCCAAATTTGTTGAAAATGGATTCTATATCCAAATAATTCCTCTCTTCAATCAAAATCTCGAAATCTATTATAAATCATTTGAACTTGACTTAACATTTTCAAAGTGTTGAGTAAGATTTCAAATTCTAAATTCTAAATTCAAAGTCAACAGGAATCTGATTCAAGTTTATTTTCAACATTGTAGACTTTCGTTCAGCGTCAATTTCAGTTACAGTTCAGTTTCAGTTGATAGAAATGGCTACACATAAATATATTTTCAACTTTTCCCATGGGATGGACTTGGCCCTAGATCAGGCCAGCCTTCCCCCATTTTGATTATGCCACCCTCATTCATTTTGGACAAGGTTTTGAGGGGGTGAGGATTACCTGTGAGGGCACTCCCCTCACCAATATTAGTATGAAACGATGGCAGAAGCGGGTCATTAGATTGATTATGCCCTCTAATATTCCCTGTGAGGAAGGCGGTGGCGGTTCTTCATGCGGCATCAGTACCATTGTCTATGATAGCACCAGTGTGTCAGGTTATTTTTTGTGCTACCCTAGTGAGGGCTAGCACCCACTCATTAACACCTTTGAAAAGGAAGGCTCCCCTAATCCCAGGGATAATCTCCCTACTTTTGAGGTCAAGTCTAGCTCTTACTCTACCCGCCCCACCATGACTTAGAGGAGGAATAAAAATTGCATGATTAAGCGGTACCATGCACGCATCGCCAGGGAGACGGAGGCAGCTACACGGTCAGTTGTGGAGGAGTTGCCCACTTTGATTTCCCTACTGGTTACAGTGAACCCATTCCATCCTCTCTCTAGGTCTAACAAAGAGGATGCTAGGATGATACATACTTACCTCCACTAGCTGTTTGATTTCAGCTCCTTGTTAGTCAGAGTAAGAGGTCATATGCGGCATCAGTTGTTCTATGCAGTTGGCGAGCTTACACGTTAAGTGCACTCAATTTGACTTGAGATCTATTATCTCCCATAGCATGGGGAAGCATCTATGGTAGGAGAGGGTCAGTGAGGCCCATACTATAGTTCATATCACTAGCTGAGAGAGGCCAAGGTTTGATCGGTAGTCAGCGGCCTCTGCACTCATTAATTTTCTTGATCGGTGCACTACCCATGTTGATCACACATATAATATTCTACTCAGGGACTCATGGAGGAGAGCTTTTGTTACAGAGAGTGGTGTTTCTCCACATCACACCCATCCATTATCACCCGTTCATGTTTAAGCATCTCTAGTTCCATCGAAGGCCATGAAGGCCACATTCGGGGAGAAGATGACTCTATTGGTGATCTGATTATGGACAAGGGATCCTATCCCATCTACACCACCTACTGTGGCGAGCCCGAGATCTCCTGCTTGACCTTCTGCCCCAATTGTGGTGCGGAAGGAATGGTGACCCCGAAACATAGTGGTCATCCCTTCACCATCACCATCGCAGTAGGACATGGAGATGGTTACAGCAGTTACAGAGAGAGAAGGTGGCAACCCAATTGCACCTATGATCATAGAACCTCCTAGGAGTGTCACCCCGTATTGAATCAGTGATAGTCAAGAGTGTATATCTTCCAGCGAGTATAGCCCTCACAGGGTTGATTCTCCAACAGCAGGGGAAGTCCGCTGCCTCATAGTACACGATGTTGATCCCACCATCGGTCAGCCAAAATCATTCATGCTAGTTCTGACAGATCGTTCTCTTGATGACATAGTAGCTCATTATTTCATGGAGAAGAAGGAGATCTTAGGATCTGACTAGTCTAATGAGGAGAAGATCAGCTTTAAACCCAATGAAGATGATTTGTTCAAAGACTCAGCAGGGGTTTGCATGGTAGATACTAAGGGATCCCTCCTCAAAGAGCATTAGGCTATGGAAGGTGTGGAGGGCGGGAAGACCACTCATTGTACACCTCCCCAAAAATAAAGCAGAAGGATGAAAAGATAGAAAGGATGGAGAAGAGGCTCGAGGATTTGTTAGCAGCTATCTTAGCATTACAGAACCAAGCCCCATCAGTTCATCCTACATGGGGTGAATAAATTCCTATAGGAGCCACCTTCAAATTTGTGGGAAGAAAGAGAGGCAAGGCCTATAAAAATTCATCTGCTTAAGATCCCACGCAGATCTGCAGATATACTTATTCAGGTGATCGAGTATATCATCAAGGAAATAGTGTACTATCTCGAAAGATAGAAGTCACTATCCTTTAATGGAC
The DNA here is from genome assembly GCA_021442155.1 of Cymbidium sinense. Classification (NCBI taxonomy): domain Eukaryota; kingdom Viridiplantae; phylum Streptophyta; class Magnoliopsida; order Asparagales; family Orchidaceae; genus Cymbidium; species Cymbidium sinense. The sequence goes on from CM038231.1 coordinate 27,568,939, forward strand.
ATAATCACCTCAATAAGTACTCTTAAGGATGATGGGTCTATATATGTGCCAAAGATTCTTCCCCTACTTTACATGAAAAGTAAAGCAGGGTTTATTTTAAATCTGGTTCGTTAAGTTCCCTACAGGAGCAAGCTCCCATAATTAATTACATTCTAAGGGATGGGATTCCTTATAAAAACACTCGATTAAGGTAAATGATCATTGTCTTTGAAGATTTCAATAGGAAAGGATTATCAATCGATTGGTTTATTTTTGAAAGATCAAATGGGATTGATCAAAAGAGGGGGTTATTATCGAAGCCAAAAATAGAAGATAAGTAGGATATGCTCATGATGCTAGGAAACCTAGTGAGCATTTCAAACTATCCTAAAGTTGGGCTTTACATTTTAGAAATTGATTTAGCTTGTTTGAGTTATATATTTCATTAGAAATTTAGGACTTAAGATTCCTTTAACACAAGATTAAGGAAATGCCTAAGAGGTGAGGAATTATGTTCATAGCCCACAAATGAGAGAAGCAACCTCATAACCTAAATCTAGGGATCTTTAGCGAGGGCCAAAAGCATAACCTAAATCTAGGAAAAAATGGGTAATTAGTTTGCCTCCACAAGAGAAAATAAATCACCCGACAGTTTGGACTTACAACTACCTAGAGGTGGTCACCAACTAACTCCTCCTATGATTTTAAATATATGTAGGCAAGTCTTTATGCTTTTACAAGATAGCTAGGCTATTATCATTTAGAAAAAGATAGTCCTTAAACTCACTCCCTAAAGAGACTAGATCATGTAAAGGGACATGTTTCAAATGACCTAAATCTAAAGTAATTCAAATTTCATTTTATTTTCATTTTGGACAATTATTTTGACTCAGGCTAATGGGATTCATATCACTAATACATGAGAAATTGAATTATTGGCCAAAATTAATGAGAAGGGAGGAGGTGAATTTCCACCATGGCTCTCAAAGGTCAAGCCAAGTTTCTCTAGCAAAGGTAGAAGCCCTCTAATCAAGAGTAAAATAAGATGCATTTGTGCATGATATTATAAAAGAAATGCTCATCTAGCTAAGGGGTTGTTAATTCTTTTATCTTGATTTTAAACCTAAGCTTTAGGTGAGGTTATGAGTTATTTAATTTTAATTTGAGTTGTTAAGTTGGGTAAAAGATTTATTTTCCCTAAAGAACCTAATCTATATCCAGGCCATACATAAAGCAAGGAAGAAACTAGTAAGATCATGCCACTTAATGCAAAAGCTACACAAATCATCAATCAATTTATAAGGCTAATCGCAAAAAGAATAAAAAACTGTTTGTGGTCGGACACCACCACATAAACCCAAAAATAACAAATGTGGGTAACCGAGCAATACCCTTATACAATCTGGATTACAAATGAATTAAATTATAATTAAGAAAGGAATTCATTATTATGGGGGTCTTCAAGCTTCATTCTTCATTCTTCTTTTCTTTTCTTCTTTCTTCTTTGGTTCCTTCCTTTGGATGGTTGGATGGTAGATGCTCCAAGGCTTCACATGGTGCATCAGATAGGATCTTATGATCAATGTTTATCATAATCCCCATAACAAGTATTCCAAAATCCTAATTATACAAATTTTTACATGAAAAGGCAAAGTGGAAATCTAACTAACACCTGCAAAACAAAGATTAGCTAAATCACACCACACAAATCCCAAGCATGTATATTGGACTTATCACCCCACACATGAGTGACTAAGTCCACTTGGCCTATGGATTATGCTCAGGGCCATAAAGCACCTACAAGAAAAAGCATTCATATTTTTATTTATGATAGCTCCCTTTTAACCCAATCCCCTTCAGAAAAGAATAGTTAGACTAAGAATGTCTTACCATTCATTCTACGAGTATACACCCTGACATCCAATCTAAAATATATCACAAAATAAAACATAACATCAAACCATGCACTGACTTAATCTAAGGCTATAAGTGGTGACTTAGGCTAATGTGTGTGCTTTGAAGGTTTGTGTGGTATTCTTAGCTATGGCTTTAGGTTTAAATTTTCTAAGTGTGAAGAACATGTTCAACTTAGAAGAGGGTTTCATTTAAGTTGTTTAATTATTTTGGGTTTGATTTTATTTCATGTTTTAATTTGATTTAAGTGGATCCTACAATTAATTACTAAGTTATGAAGAGAGGGAAAGAGAAGAGAACTTCTCTTTCCTTCCCTAACCTAAGTAATTTCTAAAGTAGGTTCACATTTTAATTTTATTTAGGTGAATATTTTATTACATCTTTTAATCAATCCTAAGTTTAGATAAACTCTAAACAAACCTATTCAAAAGAAAATGCATTTTAAAATTAAATAAAATGAATCAAAATTCACATAACATATATTACTTCATTTCTTTCCCAACATATATATAATATGAAGATGGATAGACCCTAAGCATATCTATATATGCAAATGAGAGTATTTAACATACTTTATGATGCATGCTAAGTAATTCATTTAAGAAAATTTAGAAGTTGAATATGCTTAATTTTTCTTAAGTAGAAAGGGTTTTTCATATCCAAATTTTCACATATACATATGAAAGTAAGAAAGGCATAAGTGAGTACAACGATATTATTAATCAGAGGTGTAAGGTACAAGACCTACTTAGGTCTACTTAAATCCTCGCAACCTCAGGGTTGTCTAGACTAATATACCACTTTCCTTAAATACAAACATATATATATAAAAGAAATGAAATGGAAAAGGAGAATGCAAAAGTTGTTTAATGGATTCATTTTTATTTCTACAATTTATGTATGCAAGTATAGGCAACCTTTCTTAGGTGCTAGCATATTGATGAATAGGGTATGGAATGAAGTAAGTGTTGGGTTCTTTTCAAAAGAACCTTACATCTCACTAACCCCTATTCAAAACTATACCAACATAAGAAAGAAAGGAAACCTATTCTAAGCATACCTTTATAATCTATCACATGCAAGCTTATAATTAAAGTATAAGTAGCACACTTTTAGATTTGATATTTTATTGATGTATTTTGAAAATAATTTGGATTTAGTAGTGATAATAGCCACTCATATTTCTACTTGAGCCAACACATGCAAATTTTACATAAAGTAAACAATTTCATATTAAAATTTGAATTTCAAAATTATGAATGCATCAAATCACATGGCATACAACTTAACATGTTGGGGAAAGATTCAAAGTAATGAAATCATGTAAAAAAAACTCACTTCACTTAAATCTTAAAGACATTCTTAAAGAATAAGAAAATTTAGAATAAATCAAAGTGAATTCAAAGTGATTTTTATTTAGTTTGAAGTTTGATTTAATTTTGAAAATGTGAGATGAGTTTGCTATTCCTAACCCATTCCCACATGTGTTTGATATTTTTATTTCCATTTTTATGCATTAACTAAGTTAAGGTATGAATTAAGTAACTTAATTAACCCTTACCTACACGACCTTAGAAGAATTAACTAAATAATTATGAGCCAATGAGATGATATAAAACTCACAAGAAATTTAAATTTGCAATGCACCTAATAATGAAAAGGCCTAATGCAATTTGGCTCATAATTAAAAATTATAAGCTAAGGGATTTAGCTTAAGTAATTTCAAAACACCCTTTCATACTTATGAATGGGATTTTAATTTCCTTAATTGAACTTATGCTATTAAACACCTAAGCATCTACCCAAAGTAGATAAATTAAGTTCTAAAACTTTTTAGAATTTTTAGAAATTGACTTAGAGGATAATTAATGAATTAACCCTTAATTGAGGACATTAAGGAGAGAAAAGGGGGTTTAGGGAATAGCTTAGGGGAAATGCCCCAAAATTATTTCATAAACCTCCTACTTACTGGATCTGACTTTAATCAACCCTAATCATAGGTTAAAATATTTAATCATACCCTAATTATGCTTAATTACATAAGGAGGGTAATTAAGAAATCATATGCAATTATTCTAATCAAGCCTTCAATAAATCCCAAGAAAATTATGGGAGGCAAAAGTCATCCCCTAAAACATACCCAAGAAATTTAGGATTAATCAGAGGCCTAATTAAAAAATAATTAATAAAATAAACTTTCAAATAAAATTCAAATCCAGAGAAAATCATACTTCAAAACTCATCAAAATTAATTTTAAAATGTTCTAGGTTTAATTATCTATCCATAGGATTTTATTTCACATTTTCCTAAATTTTTTAGCAAGAGTTATGAATTTTGGAACATCTCAAAGTGAATTAAGAATTAATTAAAGCATTTTATTAATCCTAACTAATCCACGGCTCACGACGTCATTGTCGGTGAAGCGCTTTACGTCGTGCCATGAGGGGGTTAATGTAGCATAGATTCCAATAAAACTCAACCCACACCATCTAAAGATAGAGAGCGACAAATCCAATGGTAAAAAATCAATGGGGTGAAAATTTCTTTCATAAAGATCCACACCACATTGAGTTTAATGGTAAAAAAATCCCATACCTTACCGAAGGTGATCACTGGCACTCGATTCCCTTGGAGAAGCTTCATCTGGTTGAGACGAAGCCTTGCTAAAGTTTGGAGCATTTGAGATTGAGTGGATCAATGTATGGACCAACTCCTCCTTAGGTAGCTTGTAGCTTTGACCAAATTGGATCCTTCCTTGATGTGGGAACTCCAATAGAAGCTTAGGTGCACTCGACTTAGCTCCTAGATGAAGTATGCAGGATCAATTGGAAGGAAATTGAGCAAGGAAGAAATTAGCTAATGGATTGAGCTCCCCTATTTTCACTATTTGAAAATTGAGAAAAATGGCCTTTTCCAATCCTCTCTAGGAAGCTTGGGAGTGCTCTCTGATGATTGCTCTGAGTTCCTTAGCTTCAATCGAGAGCAAGTGAGAATTGAATTTGAATTAGGAGTATATCTCCCCAGGATGGACGGGTCAATGTTCTTGCCATTTTGATCCAATTGATCATAGGGCGAGGGTTGTTTGATTAGTTAGGGATTGTGGTTTGAGCTAAGGTGGATTGCCAACCTCCCATGTGCTTGAATTTGAGCTTGAGAGGGAGTTTGAATTTTAATTTTGACCATGTGGGTTGGTCTAGGGACCAAATGGGCTGACACGAACCCATGGGGTTGGGTGCACCACTCATCACTAAGTCTCCTTGAGCTTTTAGGAAAGCCAAAGTGAATGTGAAGAGGGTATGGCCAAATTACCCATTGGTTAAGCCAAAATTTGTTCTATGGACTAGGGGTAGGATAGTCATTTTGCTATTTTTTTTCCACATTGGATATGTTGACTATGTGGAGAAACTAGGTTTGGCCAAGTTTCATGAGATTTGAAATTCATTTGATAGGGTTTGGCTCATGTTGACCCAGTTAGGTCAAAATGAGTCAATTTGGGTCAAGTTGACCAATAGGTCAAATTGGGTCAAACCAATAGTTGGGTCAAGTTCATATGACCATTTGAATTATTTTGGTGGCTTTTGTTTGATTCAATTTGGTATAGTTTTGGATTTGACTCATATGACTTCATTTAGGTCAAATGGGTCAAGTTGACCTATTTGACCCATTTGACCTATTTGAGGCAGGTCAAGGGTAGGTTTAAGTTAGGTTAGTTATATGGAGTGGATTGGTATCTTTATTTCTAATTAATTTGGGTTAAGTTCAATTGTGGCTCAACATGACCCCTTTAGGTCATGTCTAAATTAATGCTAGGTTGGGTAGTTGGCCAATTGAGGCTTTGGTCAAGTTCCACAAGTGATTTGGAATGGACTTGACCCATTGGTTCCAATCAATTTGGCTTAAATCAAGTTTAGACATATTTTGACCCTTTAGGTCAAAATGGGTCAAGTTGACCAATTGGACTAAGTTAGGCTCAAATGTTGGCTTGGTCAAATTTAAACATAGGTCAGGAGTGAACTTAGATCAATGGTTTCAATAAATTTGGCCTATGGTGGAATTTGGCTATGTAAGGTTTTATCTTGGGTTAAGTGTTGACTTGGTCAACCCTTAGGTTTGACATGGTTTGACCCAATTTGATTGATTGATCATCCCATGATGATTGTTGATCATGATGAGAAGGATATGAGTTTGGTTCAATCCAATTTGGTTAGGATCAAAATTTGGCTCAGAAGGGTATTTTAGGTCACTTTGGGTCAAGTGATCCTAAGTAGGTCAAATGGCTTGGTCAAAGCTTGATTTGAAGTTGGTTGATCTTGTATATGGACTTATGCTTGAAATATAAATCCATTTACAAGTGGTTTAAAGTCAAATGGGTTTTGATCCATTTGAAATTTTCATATTCAAAGAAAGAATATGAAATGATTTTGGGTTTGATTTTTGAACTAGGTTTTGATTGGGTGATTGAAGTTTGGATTTACATATGAACTCATGATTGTGGGTTTGATTGAATCATGAGAGAATCAAGAATTTGGCTTGATTTGAAATTGATTTGACTAAATTCAAGATTTTGACTTGAAAGGCTTAGGTTGGATTTTGAGTTTGATTTTTGGAATATGTTTTGATTGTTTGAATTTATATTTCATTTATATATGTGAATATAAATGAGAATATAAATGGATCATGAGAAAATTTCAAGGATTTCAAGTGGTTTAATCATGATTTGGGCTAAGTCCATTAAGAAGGATTTTAAGGGACTTATGAAAATTTTGGAGTTTAGAGTTTGAATTTTTGAATTTGGTTTGATTGATCTATATTTATATTTCATTTATATATGTGATTATAAATGAGAAGATAAATGAATTATGAGAAAATACCATGACTTTGGAGATTTTAAATTGGGAATTTAATTCTTAGATTTGATTTGATTGATTTATATTTATATTTCATTTATATATGTGAATATAAATGAGAATATAAATGAGTTTTGAAAATCTCATGAGTTTGAAATGGTTTAGAGTTGATTTTAGTCCATTAATAGATAATTAAGGGACTTAGGAAATTTTAAATTGAGAATTTAATTTGAGGGCTTGATTTGATTGATTTATATTTATATTTCATTTATATATGTGAATATAAATGAGAATATAAATGAGTTTTGAGAAAATTCCATGAATTTGGAATGGTTTGATCAAGATTTAGGCTAATTCCATTAATGGAAAATTAAGGGACTTAAAAAAATTTCATGAATTGATTTAGAATTTTGAGTTTAGTTTGATTGATTTGAATTTATATTTCATTTATATATGTGAATATAAATGAGAATATAAATGGATTATGAGAAAATCTCAAAGATTAATTTGGTTTAGATCATAATTTGGGCTAAATCGTTAAGGGAAGGTTAAGGACTTCGAGGCAAAATCTAGATTTAGGAATTTTTGATAGATTTTGGTCATGGGTTTCAATCATAGATTTCAAGCATGGATTTTAATCATATGGAGTTGATTTAAATTTGGAGAAAATCAAATAGAATTGATTTGTAGTTTGACTTGAAAGAAGGAAGATGAGGAATGGTTTATGCTAAGGGTAGGTAATTTTCCTAACACTCCTAAGGCATGACTTATTCTTATGGCTAACTCTCCTAAGTCTCTAGGGCTAGGCTTGAGTGCCCACCTAATCACTAGATGTGTCTTAGGACTAAGGAACTCTTAAATTCTATGAGGAATCCTATGTATAAGATGGAGGGGTTGAGATCTCATTCTAAAAATGAGGTCAACACTACCATAGCTGAGACTAGTCAGCTAGAGTTGGTGCATGTATTGGACCTAGCCAAGACCTTACCTCCAGCAGAGCAAGGCAACACCAACATGAATAGGAAGGTAGTGGATAGTACCTCCATATCAAAAAAAGATATCAAGTCTATGGTTGAGCAGTAGGTGAAGGAAGCGTTGGCTCAAGTCCGAGAGAGATCATCAGTTCCAAAAGGTAGACCTTACTCAAAGGAATTTGATGCAATCCAATATCCTAAGGGTTTTGTGTGACCTTCCTTCAAGAGTTTTGATGGTAGTGGAAACTCGAGGCAACACATCATGCATTTCAGAGCTAATTGTTGCAACGCTGTGGTAGTGATGCTTTACTTTTCTATCTCTTCGTCAGTAGCCTAGTAGGGATAGATTTTGATTGGTATGTTGAACTTCATAATAATTCAATAAAGACTTTTGCTGAGTTGGAGCAACTCTTTATCAAGAGGTTTGCTAGAGCTTAGCAAAAGGTTACTGTCGGCGATCTCGTTGTAGCATAATGTGGTGAAATTTTTATGATGTTTAATTTCTAAAGAAGTAAAATATATACTTCCATCTTCACCCTATGCGGGATGACAATGAAGATGGAAGTATACACTTTTTTTTATGCATTTTTGACCCCACGTAGATCCGCAGATATTCTTATTGAGGGTGATCGGGTACGACATTGAGGAGAGGTGTACTATCTTGAAAGATAGAAGTCACCACCCTACAATAAATTTAATCACCTAAAAAAGGACTCCTAAGGATAATGGGTATGTATGTGTACCAAAGATTGTTTCCCTACTTTACATGGAAAAGTAAAGTAGGGTTTATTTTAAACTGGGTTCGTTAAGTTCCCTACAGTGGCAATCCTCCATAGTTAATTACATCCTAAGGAATGAGATCTCTCAAGAATACTCTTGATTAAGGTAAGTGATCATTGTCTCCAAAGATTTCAATAGGTAGGACTATCAATCGATTAGTTTATTTTAGAAGATCAAATGAGATTAATCAAAGAGATGGAGTTATTAATGAAGCCAAAGGAAGAGAAGTAGGAGATGCTCATGATGCTAGGAAACCTAGCGGGCATCTCAAACTATCCTATGGTTGGGCTTTACAATTTTGAAATTAAATTATTCATTTTAGTTGACTTTTTATTAGAAGTTTAAGGCTTATGATTCCACAATGCAAGGTTATGGAAATTCCTAAGAGGTGAGGATTTAAGCTTATGGCCCATATAAGGGAAAAACAACCTCATAACCTAAATCTAGGGAGCTTTGGGGAGGGCCAAAAGCACGACCTAAATCTAAGGCAAAAAATGGGTATTTAGTTTACCTCCACAAGATAGGATAAACCATCTGATTTCTTGGACTTACAACTACCTGGGGGTGGCTGCCAACTAACTCCTATGATTTTAAATTCATGTAGGCAAGTCATATGCTTTATGCAAGATAACTAGGATATCATTTATTTAGAAAAAGACTAAGCCCTTAAACTCACTCCCTAAAGAGACTAGATCATGTAAGGGCATACTTCAAATGACCTAAATCTAATGCAAATCATATTACATGTTATTTTCATTTTTGGAAAATCATTTGACTCAGGCTTATATGATTCATTTTCCTAATGCATGATAAGTAAGATTATTGGCCAAAATCAATGAGAAAGGAGGATGTGTGTTTCCACCATGGCTCTCAAAGGTCAAACCAAGTTTCTCTGGCAAAGGTGGAAGCCCTCCAATCAAGAGTGAAAATAATATGCATTTGTGCATGATGTTATAAAAAAAATACTCATCCAGCTAAGGGGTTACTAATTCTTTTATCTTGATTTTTAGCCTAAGCTTTAGGTGAAGTTATGAGTTCTTTATTTTAATTTTGAATTATTAAATTTAGTAGAAGATTTATTTTTTCCTAAGAGCCTAATCTGCATCCATATCATACATCAAGCAAGGAAGAAACTAGAAAAAGGATGTCATCTTAATGCACAAGCTAAACAAATCATCAAGCAATTTATAAAGCTAATGCAAAAGAATAAGAGGCCATTTATGATCGGGCACCACCGCACAAACCCAAAAATAAATTGGGTAGCTGAGCTCTACCCCTATACAACCCAGATTACAAATGAATTAACTACAATTAAGCAAGGAATTCATTGTTATGGGGGTCTTCAAGCTTCATTTCTTCATTCTTCTTTTCTTCTTTCTTTTTCTTTTCTTCTTTCTTCTTTGGTTCCTTCTTGTGGTGAAATATATTTTATACATCCCTGCCTTCATCTATCCCCACCCCTTTAGGAAAAAAGGATAAATGAAAAAATAGGAATATATAAAATACACACCTTGTTGGGACACCACGTAGATCCGCATATATTCTTATTAAGGTGGTCGGGTACAACATTGAGGAGAGGTGTACTATCTTGAGATATAGAAGTCACCACCCTATAATGGACCTAATCACCCGAATAAGGACTCCTAAGGATAATGGGCCTGCATATGTACCAAATATTCTTCCCCTATATTACATGAAAAAGTAAAGTAGGGTTTATTTTAAACCGGGTTCATTGAGTTCCCTACAGGAGCAAGCCCCTAGAGTTAATTACATGCTAAGGAATGAGATCCCTTAGGAATACTCTTGATAAAGGTAAATGATCATTATCTTCAAAAATTTTAGTAGGTAGGACTATCAATCAATTAGCTTATTTTGGAAGATCAAATGGGATTGATCAAAGAGAGGGAGTTATTATCGAAGCCAAAGGAAGATAAGTAGGAGATGCCCATGATGCTAGAAAACCTAGCAAGCATCTCAAACTATCCTATGGTTGGGCTTTACATTTTTGAAATTAATCTAATTTGTTTGAGTTGAATTTTTCATTAGAAATTTAGGGCTTATGATTCCATAACACAAGATTATGGAAATGCCTAAAATGTGAGGATTTATGCTTATGGCCCATAAAGGGGAGAAGCAACCTCAGAACTTAAATCTAGGGTGCTTCAATGAGGGCCAAAAGTATAACCTAAATCTAAGACAAAAATGAGTATTTGGTTTGCCTCCATAAGAGAGGACAAATCACCCTACTGCTTGGACTTACAATCGCCTAGGGGTGGTCGCCAACTAACTCCTCCTATGATTTTAAATTCATGTAGGCAAGTCATATTCTTTATGCAAGATAGCTAGACTATTGTTTATTTAGAAAGAGGCTACGTCCTTAAACTTACTCCCTAAAGAGATTAGATCATGTAAGGGTATGCTTCAAATGACCTAAATATGTTGCAATTTAGATTTCATTTTATTTTCATTTTTGGACAATCATTTTGACTCACACTAATAGGATGCATATGTCTAATGCCTGAAAAATGAGATTATTGGCCAAAATCAGTGAGAAGGGGAGGATGTGTGTTTCCACCATGATAATCAAAGGTCAAGCCAAGTTTCTCTGGAAAAGGTGGAAGTCCTCCAATCAAGAGTGAAAATAATATGCATTTGTGCATGATGTTAAAAAAAAGTACTCATCCAGTTAAGGGGTTGTTAAGTCTTTTATCTTGATTTTTAGCCTAAGCTTTAGGTGAGATTATGAGTTCTTTATTTTTAGTTTTGAATTATTATATTTGGTAAAAGATTTATTTTGTCCTAAGAGCCTAATCCACATCTAGGTCATACATAAAACAAGAAAGAAATTAGGAAAAGGATGCCACTTAATGCACAAGATAAGCAAATCATCAATCAATTTATAAAATGATGTAAAGAATAAGAGGCCATTTTTGTGGGCACCACGCACCAAAAAAAAACAAATTGGGTAGAATCTATACAACCAATTCTGAATGAATTACATAATTAAAAGGAACTCATTGTTATGGGGTCCTTCAAGCTTCATTTCTTCATTCTTCTTTTCTTTTTTCTTCTTTGGTTCCTTCTTTTGGATGGTTGAAAGGTGGATACTTCGAAAGCTACACATGGTGCATAAGATTAGATCTTATAATCAATATTCATCCTAATCCCCATAATAATCATTCCAAAATCCTAATTGTAAAAATTACATAAAAAAGAAAAGTAAATTTAGCTGACACCTGTAAAACAAATGTTAGCTAAACAAACCACCAAATCTCAAGTATGTATATTAGACTTATCACCCCACATATGGGTGACTAAGTCCACCTAGCCTATTGGATTATTCTTAGGGGTATAAGCACCTGCACATCAAAATAATTCATATTTTTATTTATTGCAGTGCCCATTAAGCACAATCTCCTACAGAAGATAATGGTTTGACTAAGATCTCCCTACCATTCATTATACGCACATACATCCTAACATTCAGACTAAAATATATATCATAAAATAAAAGCAAGCATCAAACCATGCACCGCCCTAACCTAAAGCTAGAAGTGGTGACTTAGCATAATGTGTGTGCTTTAGAGGTTGTGTGGTATGCTTAGATATGGCTTTAAGTTAGAATTTTCTAAGTATGAAGAATGTTCACCTTAGATGAGGGTTTCATTTAACTAATTTAGTTGCTTTGGGTTGATTTTATTTTATGTTATGATTAGGTTCAAGTGAATCCTACAATTAATTACTAGGTTATAAAGAGAGGGAAAAAAGAAGAGAACTTCTCTTTCCTTCCCTAACCTAAGTAATTTTTGAAGTGGATTCATATTTTAGTTTTGTTTATTGAATATTTTAATTAAGTGTTTTAATTAATCCTAAGTTTAGATGAGCTCTAAACAAACCTATTCAAAAGAAAGGCATTTTAAGATTAAATAAAATGAACTAAATTCACAAAACATACATCACTTCATTTCTTTCCCAACATGTATAACATGTATATTAATGAGTCCTAAACATATCTATACATGTAAATTGGAATATTTAGCACACTTTATCATACATGCTAAGTAATTTACTTCAGAAAATTTGGATGTTTATAATGCATGATTTTTATTAAGTAGCAAAGGGGTTTCTTATCCAACTTTCACATGCATGCATATGTGAAGTATAAGTGAATCTGACACCATTGTTAACCAGAGGTGTAAGGTACAAGATCTACTTAGTGCTATTTAAAGCCTAGCAACCTCGGGGTTATCCAGACTAATATACTATTTTTCTTAAATACAAACATGTGTATACAACAACAACAACAAGCCTTAATCCCACTAGGTGGGGTCGGCTACATGAATCCTTCGTCTCCATTGTGTCCTATTATGTGTCAAATTCTCATCTAATTCAAGTATACTAAGATCATTATTTATACATCTTAACCAAGTCTTTTAGGTCTACCTCTACCTATCTTAACATAAGGCAAATCTAATGCATCTCTCTAATGGTCATGGACTAGGCTTTATGTGGCCAAACCATCAGGCGACTCTCCCTAATCTTATCTACCAGGAGCTACTCCAACTTTTCCCAACATACTCATTTTGCATTCTATCTCTAAGAGTAAAGCCACTCATCCACCTAAGCATCCTCATCTCTGTAACACTTAACTTAGTCTTATGCTTCTCTTTTATTGGCCAACATTACCCATCGTTATTGGTCTTACCACCATCTTATAAAATTTTCCCTTAAGTTTAGTGGAACTTTTCTATCACATAATAGGATGCATTCCTCCACTTCAACCATCCAACTTGAATTCTACTAATAACATCTCCATCTATTTCACCATCATTTTGGACAATAGAGCCTAAATATCTGAATAAATCACTCTTATTAATGACTTGATCACCTAAAGTCACTACTATCACTAAAACTTCTACAACTAAAATTACACTCCATATATTCAGTTTTAGATCTACTTAAATGAAAACCTTTAGACTCTAAAGTTGACCTCCATAATTCAAGTTTGTTGGACTCCCTCTCTAGTCTTATCAACAAGAAGAATGTCATCGAAAGCATACACCAAGGTACATCTTCTTGTAAATGCCTCGTAAGAACATCCATAACTAAAGTAAAAGATAAGGGCTTAATGTTGATCCTTGATGTAATCCAAGCGAAATAGGAAAATATTTTGTCAATCCTCCTTGTGTTTGGACACAAGTGACTAGTATACATATAATGACTTGAATATAACCAATATTAACTCTTTTTTTACGTTCTAGAACTCTCCAAAGAACATCTCTTGAGACTTTATCATAAGCTTTCTCTAAATCAATAAATATCATATGTAGATCCTTCTTACTTTCTCTATGCTTCTCTATCAACCCTCTTAACAAATGTATAGCATCCATAGTAGATCTACGGCATGAAACCAAAGCGATTGTGAAACTTCGTATCACATCGTAACCTATGCTCAATTACTCTCTCCCATAATTTTAATGTATGGCACATTAACTTAATTCTCTATAATTTGCACTCTTGTGCATCACCTTTATTCTTAAATATAGGAACCAATAGACTCTTTCTCCACTCATCGGCATCTTTTTTGGTCTTTAAAATAACATTAAAAGATTTGTAAGCCAAGAAATTCCTTGATCTCTAAACATTTCCACACATCTATTGGAATATTATCGGTCCTACTTTTCCACATTTCATTTTCTTTAAAGCTTCTAACTTCAGTTACTAATAATGATAGAAATGAAATTCTCTATTGTTTAGGTATTAAGGTTGCTAAAATCAATCGTACTTTCAGATCCTTCATTGAAAAGTTTATCAAAATATCTTATCCACCTATTTTCAATATCTTTTCTAAGAAAAGCACTTTATTATTTTCATCCTTAATACACTTGAACTTGGTATGTCTTTACTTCTCTATCTCTTTGCTTGGATAACTTATACATACATTTTTCCTTCTTTGGTATCTAATCTATTGTATAAATCACTAAAAGCTAAATTTTTTTAGATATATTGCTTTCTTAGAATCTCTGACTTTATATCTTTCCCAAATCTCAGATTTTTACATCTAAACCAAGTTTTATAACAATGCTTCTTATTTGTTATCTTCTCTTGCACACTCGACTCCACCAACTATTCTTATTAAAGTTTTTCCTTTTGATTCTCCAAGCACATCTTTAGCAACTTGCTTAATTTTTACTTGATATTTTTCCCACATAAGCGTTAGCATCTTTATGAACACCCCAAATTCTAATATCTTGTAGCTTGCTCTTAAAATATTTTATTTGTGTTCTTTAAGTCCCCATCTAATCTAGGACAATAATTAAGTTTATTTTTCTCTTACAACCTTTCATCTTAAAATCTAAAACTAATAGTCGATGTTGGGTACTTAAAATTTCACTTGGTATGACCTTACAATCTTTACAATTTAACGATCTATTTTTCTAATCGGAAAATAATCAATCACGTGTTTACTAGATCCATTTTATAAGTAATAATATGTTCATCTCTTTTCTTAAAAAATTATTAGCAACTACAAAATCATAAGCTAAAGCAAAATCTAATATAGTCTTACCTTCTTCATTAGTAACTCCAAATCCATAACATGAATACTTTTAAAATCTTCACTACTCTACCAACATGTCCATTTAAATCTCCTCCAATAAATACTTTTTCTTCAAGAGGTATGTTGTATTAATCCCTCTAATTCATTCCAAAATTTTTCTTTTATGCTTACCTCCAAGCCTACTTGAGAGCATAGACACTTATAACATTGATAATCTTAGTATCAACAATAATCTTTAAAGCTATAATTCTATCTCCACATCTATTAATACTTATAACATTATCCTTCAAACTTTTATCTATAATCACCTACACCATTTCTAGTTCGACTTTTACACGAATACCAAAGTTTAAAATCTAAACTATCAATCTCCTTGGCCTTCTCACCAACCCATTTAGTTTCTTGAACACATAAAATATTTATCTTTCTATGAACCATAATATCTATTAATTCCATTAATTTAGTAAGAGTACCTATATTCCAAGATCTAACCTAATTCTAGTTTCATGGACTAACTTCTTTACCATCGTCCAAAATGTGGGAACCCTTGCTTATTTAACATACTGCAGGCGATCGTGACTAGCATATTTTTCACGTATTCAAAGCCATCTGGTAGCGTCGCTTGGGGCATAGCATTAACAATGATTTAAAGGATTCATGTCATGATTATTTCGACAAATTTTCATTTTTCTTACTAGCATAAACATGTGTATAAAAGAAATAAATGGAAAAGAAAGAATGCAAAAGTTGGTGTTGGTTGATTTATTTTTGTTTATGCAATCTATATGTGTAAGCATAGGTATCCTTCTTAAGTGATATTATAGGAATGAATAGGATATGGAATTAGGCAAGTGTTAGGTTCTTCTCAAATGAACCATATACCTTGCCAAATCCTATTCAAAACTTATACTAAAAGAGAAGATAAGGAAAACCTACACTAAGCACATCCTTATATTTTATTCACATGCAAACTCATATTCTTACTTTGAATTTAATAGTGATAATAGCCACTCATATTCTTACTTTAGCCAACACATGCAATTTGACATAAAGGAAATATTTTCATTTTACATTTGATTTTTGAAAGCATGGATGCATGAAACCATATGACATACATATTTAGCATGTTGGGAAAGAACTAAAGCAATGAAAACATGTAAACACATTCCCTTTAATTAAATCCTAAAGACAATCTTATGAAATAAGAAAGCTTAAAGTAAATCAAAGTTTATTTAGTATAATTTTTGTTTGATTTTAAATTTGATTTAATTTTGAAAATGTGAGTTGAGTTTACTATTCCTAACCCATTCCCACATGTGTTTAATATTTTTGTTCAATTTTTAGATGATTAGATTCATTTTATATTTTTATTAGGTTAAGGTATGAATTAAGCATGTTAATTACCCCTTTCCCACACGACCTTAGCATAGTTAATCAAATAATTATGATCCAATAAGATGACATAAAAACTCACAAGGAATTTAAATTTGTAATGCACCTAGGAAGAAAGGGGACTAATGCAATTTGGCTCATGATTAATGATTAATTGAGCTAAGGGGTTTAACTTAAATAATTTAAAAATACCCCTCAAACATATGAGTTAAGTTTCAATTTCCTTAATTGAACTTAGGCTCTTAAACACCTAAGCATCTACCAAAAATAGATTAATTAAGTTCTGGAAAGTTTTAGAATTTTTAGAAATTAATTAATAGAGTAATTAGTGAATTATCCCTTAATTAAGATAGGATTAAGAAAGAAAAGGGGGTTTAGGGAATAGCTTAGGGGAAATGCCCCAAAATTATTCCTTAACCCTCTTATTCACTGAAACAGACCTTAATCAACTTTAACAAAGGGTTAAACCACTAATCAAACTGTTAATTAACCTTAATTATATTAAGGGGGTAATTAGAAAATGAATTAGCAATTTTCTCAATTAAGCCATTAATAAATCCTAAGAAAATTAGGGGAAGCAGAAGTCATCCCCCAAAATATACTCAAGAAGTTGGGACTTATCAGTGGATTAATTAGGAAGTAATTAGCAAATTAAGATTTATAATAAAACCTAAAATAAAAAAAGTTAATATTCAAAATCCATTAAAACCAATTTTAAAATATTTTAGATTGAATTATCGCTCAGTGGCAATTTACCTCATATTTTTCTGATTTTTCTTCAGAGAGATATGAATTTTTAAACTTTATATGATTAATTAGAATTATTTAATAGCTTAATTAATCTCTTAATCCTACGGTGTGCCACACAAGGGCTCACTCAGCTATGCTTTACATGTGGAAAGCCCAGAGTGGCTACTTAAATGTCATGTCATTGCGTCACATGGTGGCGACGCTACGTTCTTTTGTATCCACTGTTCGATCAAGGATTGAACAACTATGATTTAATCCACGGTTAAGAAGGATAAAATCAGGATATAAAATAGGATTTAATTTCAATCGTCCATACAAAATGTGTGGATGGACGACCAGAGATCTATCTTTGCCAAAGCCTGTGATCCATGGAGACCGTCCATGTTCTAGGCCTTGATCCGAGCTCGACTGAGCTTGGATTGGGATGAAATTTTGCACACACAATCTAACCCTAATGACAAGCACATCTAATGGTTAAATTCTCATTCCATAACATTTCTTTCACAAAGGACCAACACACATGGAGTTTAATGATCAAAAAATGTCTAACCTCATCGAAGGTGATCACCGGTGCTCGATTCCCTTGGAGGAGCTTCGTCTGGTTGAGATAAAGCATTGGTGAAAGTCTTAGCTCTTGAGGTTAAGTGGATAGATCTATAGACCAACCCCTCCTTCGCTTCCTTATGGCTTTGATCGAAGTAGAACTCCCCTTACCTTTGGAACTTGAGAGAGGGGAGAGCTTGACTTGGTCCCCTGAGGGAGTGTGCAAAGTAAATTGACTTGAATTGGAGTGTAGTGAAAGTTGGCAAATCCTTGGAGCTCCCCTATTTTTTGCTTAAGGGACACCAATAATGGCAACTTCTAACTTCCTCTAGAGAGCTTAGGATCACTCAAGAATGGCTCCTAACACTCTCCCTTACTCAATCGAATTAAGCTCTGTTGGAATTGAAGTGGATTAGGGGGAGTATATCTCTCCCTTAGGAAATCAGACAGCCGAAGGGGGAGTGTGCAAAGTAAATTGACTTGAATTGGAGTGTAGTGAAAGTTGGAAAATCCTTGGAGTTCCCCTATTTTTTTCTTAAGGGAAACCGACAATGTAGTGAAAGTAAATTGGTCCCTTGAGGGAGTGTGCAAAGTAAATTGACTTGAATTGGAGTGTAGTGAAAGTTGGCAAATCCTTGGAGCTCCCCTATTTTTTGCTCAAGGGAAATCGACAATGGAAACTTCTAACTTCCTCTAGAGAGCATAGGATCACTCAAGAATGGCTCCTAACACTCTCCCTTACTCAATTGAATTAAGCTCTGTTGGAATTGAAGTGGATTAGGGGGAGTATATCTCCCCCTTAAGAAATCGGACAGTCAAAGCTCCACTTGCCATTTTGATCCAATTGACCTTAGGTAGTGGGTTGTTTGATCTGTTAGAAGCTTACACATGGTCAGTTTGGGCTAAGGAGTGGAATGGTAACTCCCCATGTGCTTCAAATTGAGTGGGAGCATGATTCCCATGTGGCCAATTTGAGCCATGTGCTCGATTTTGGCCATGGGTCAAGTTGGGCTGACCCAAATCCATTGGGTTGGGTGCACCACCCTCCATAGGGTTAACTTGAACTATTAGTAAAGTATCAAGTAGATGTGAAGAGGATTTGACCAAATTCCCCATGGATTTGACTAAAATTTGTTCTATGGCCTAGACATAGAATGGTCATTTGGCTGATTTTTGAATTTGGATATGTTGGGTATGTCGAGAGAATAGGTTTGGACAAGTTTCATTGGATTTTGAATTCATTTGGTATGGTTTGGCTCATGTTGGCACATTTAGGCCAAAATGGGTCAACTTGGATCAAGTTGACCAACTGGTCAAATTGGGTCAAACTAAGGGTTGGGTCAAGTTCATATGATCATTTGAAATATTTTGGTGGCTTTATTTTGATTCAATTTGGTTTAAGTTTGAATTTGGTTCATATGACTTCATTTAGGTCAAATAGGCCAAGTTGACCAATTTGGCCCATTTGACCTATTTGAGCTAGGTCATGGGTAGGTTTAGTTTAGTTAGTCATATGAAGTTGATTGGTATATTTGTTTCCAATCAATTTTGGTTAAGTTTGAATTTGGCTCAACATGACCCTTTAGGTCAAGTTGGGTTCAAGGTCAATTGGGCTAGGTTAGGTCTAGTTGGCCAATTGAGGCTTTGGTCAAGTTCAACAAATGATTTGAAATGAACTTGACCCATTAGTTTCAATCAATTTAGCTTAGATCAAGTTTTGACACATTTTTACTTTTTAGGTCAAGTGGCCAATTGGGCTAGGTTAGGCTCAAATGTTGACTTGGTCAAGTTCAAACATTGGTCATGAATGAACTTAGATCAATGGTTTCAATCAATTTGGCCTATGGTGGATTTTGGCTATGTTAGGTTTCATTTTGGCTAAGTGCTGACTTGGTCAACCCTTAGGTTTAACTTAGTTTGATCTAATTTGATTGATTGATCATCTCATGATGATTGTTGATCATGATTAGGGGCATAGGTGAGTTTGATTCAATCCAATTTCATTAGAATTAGAATTTGGCTCAAAAGAGTACTTTAGGTCACTTTGGGTCAAGTGAGCCTACGTGGGTCAAATGGCTTGGTCAAAGCTTGATTTGAGTTTGATTGAACTTGTATATGGACTTATGATTGACATACAAATCCATTTGCAAGTGGTTTGAAGTCAAATGGGTTTTGATTCAATTGACAATTTCATATTCAAAGGAAGAACATGAATGGATTTGGGGTTTGATTTTTGAATTGAGTTTTGATTTAGTCATTCAAGTTTGCACTTATATTTGGATTCATGATTGTAAAGGTTGATTGAATCACGAAGAAAAATCAAGAGTTTGGATTGTTTTGAAGTTGATTTGGCTAAGTTCAATATTTTGACTTAAAAGGATTAGGTTGGATTTTGAATGGATTTGAGTTTGATTTTTGGAAGTGGTTTTGATTATTTGAATTTATATTTCATTTATATATGTGAGTATAAATGAGAATATAAATGGATTATGAGAAAATTTCATGAATTTGGAATGATTTGATCATGATCTAGGCTAAGTCTTCTAAGAGGAAATTAAAGGACTTAGGAAATTTTGGAGTAGGGATTTGAATTTTAAATTTATATTTGATTGATTTATATTTATATTTCATTTATATATGTGAATATAAATGAGAATATAAATGAGTTATGAGAAAATCTCATGCGTTTGAATTGATTTGAAGATGATTTTGGATAAGTCCTTAAGAGGAAATTTAAAGGAGTTAGGAATTTTTGGAGTAGGAATTTGAATTTTGGATTTAGATTTGATTGGTTTATATTTATATTTCATTTATATATGTGAATATAAATGAGAATATAAATGAGTTGTGAGAACATCCCATGAGTTTGAATTAATTTTTATTTGATTAAGGCTAAGTCCTTAAGGTGGAGATTAAAGACTTAGAAAATTTTTGGAGTTTGAAATTTCATTCATGGGTTTCAATCATGGATTTCAATCATGTGGCATTGATTTGAGTTTGGAGAAAATAAATTATGCTAGAATTGATTTAAGTTTGATGTTGATTTGATTTGGAATTTGACTTGATGGAAGGAAGGTGAGGAGTGGTTCAAGCTAAGGGTAGGCAAGTTTTCCTAATACCCCTAAGGCATGACCTATTCCTATGGCCAACTCTTCTATGTATCTAGGGCTAGGTTGAGTGTCTACCTAATCACTAAATGTGTCTTAAGACTAACGAACTCTTAAAGTCTAAGAGAAGTCCTATGTCAAAGATGGAGGGGTTGAGAGCTCATTCTAAAAATGAGGTCAACAAAGGACGCCCAATAGGTGTGGTGTGACTGACAAGGAACACTGCACGTATTGGTGTTGACCGAAATAATCAACAACACTGAAAGATCATAAGCACTAATAGAAAAAATCTATCCCTAACCTAAGGCATAGAAAAAATCTAGAACTTAGTGCAATGTGGCTCTACTTATATCTAAGACTTAAGAGAGAAAGAGGAATCCACTAAGGGATAGAATGTGAACCTTCCACCAGGGAAGCAGGTTCAAGTTATTCATAAGGGGATGAGAGGTTTGATTTGATTCAAGTCTTGCTAAGGAGAAATTTCCACTATGGAAGAGGGTTGAATTTATTTCAATTTTTAGATTTGGATTTTAAGATGAACCTTGTCGGTTTGTAATAGATTGAACTGAGTAGGAGCTACAGAGGCCAAGATTTAACCTAGATTTACCAATCCAAAGAGGTAGTCTACTAAACTCATAGTAAGACTAGCCAACCAAAGAGATGCCTTTTGGCATACAACAGTTGTACTAGGAAGAAAACATAGTAGACTTACATCCTATAAAGTAGAGATCAGTTGCTGGGGTAATCTATTGGCAAGACAATAGATTGAACCCAACCTAGGGTTGACTATTGAGTGAATGTCATTGGGGGACTTAGATCAACATGAAGATAGTCAAGATTAATTTCATTTTTAGATTTTTTTTGATGGATTCCGTTGGTTTATGATGGATCACACTTAGAAGGACCTCATATCAGCCTAGACCTATCTCAGATTTACTGAAATAAAGGGAGTAGCTTCCTGACCGGTGGGAGAGCTATCCGACCAAAGGAGTGCCTTTCGATTTGCAATGATCAATTCAAGGGATGAAAGCTTGGGGACTCATATCTTTTACTTTAAAAGACTACTAGGGCAATCAATTTTTTGGGCAACAAATCAAACCCGACCTAAGGCTGCCCGTCGATTTGCGACAATCATACTAGAAAGAATGCATCATAGTCTTGCATCTTCCAAAGTGGAATGATTGCAAAACAGATTGAACCTAACCTAAGGGTGACTATGGAGTGAGAAGGACTTATCTTAACTCAGGTAGTCAGGCAATTCCTATAGGGAGTTCTGCTGACACTACCCTAAAGATAGGATGCCTTCTTGAGAAAAATGGCCCTTTGGGGGCTTGAATTCCTAATCCACAAGCAAATTAATTTTATTTATTTTATTTGTTTGTTTATCTTGGACCCTATTAGTTTGCAAGGGATCAAACTGAGAAGGATCTTATATCAGCCTAAACCTATCTCAGATTTACTAAACCAATGGAGAATCTGCTCATCCGCTGAACAAATTCTTCAACTATAGTGGTGGCTACTAGGAAAGGGGGATTGTCCGATCTAAAAGTAACCTGGGTAGTGTCTAAATGGGATCGCAAAGGACATGATCCAAATAATTCTCGTAGGGAGAGGGGATGCTAAGGGCTTAATCCAAAATCATGGAGAAGATGACATGGCTAGTCATATATCTAATAGGTATTCGATGTATAACTCAAGGAGAAATCACAGGGGCTCACATCTACCAAGAGTGGTGTATCCACCATGTGAGTCGCTGTCATCATAGCGAACATTAACTAACCTAAGGTGCCCATCAGTTTGCAACAATCAGCCTAGGAAGAAAGCTCGGGGACTCACATCCCCCTATAGCAGAATTGATTGTTGGGATAGTCTGTCTTCGGCTCGACAGGTGTTATCCAACCTAGGGTGACTACTGAGTGAATGCCACTAGGGGAATTAGATCAACTCAAATGTAGTCAAGATGAATGGATCCTCTGGGGGACTTATCATAAACCTTAAATATACTCAACTTAGTTAGTGCATGATGGCTAGTTTGAGAAGAAAGCACGGGGACTAATATCTTCTTAAGCAAAGTCAATCATGAGGTAGCTTATTGATTGGGTAGTGAAGACTACAAAACTAACAAGGTGCTTGTCAGTTTACAATGATCAAGTTAGGATGAAAGCGTGGGGACTCACATCCTCCAACTAATGACCACTGGGGTGACATACTAGCAAGGTAGCATGTAAACCCGACCTAGAGCAGCTAATGAGTAAGTTCCACAGGGGCTTGCTCCCACATCAAAATAGCTCGAGATAAAAGATTTATGTTTGTTTTTGTGCATGTGTCAAAAAGGAATAGAACACCTCTAGGAGACTCTTACACCTACCTTAAACACGCTAGGAGATTTGATGAAATTGTGCCACGGATGGCAAATAGGATACCCACTAAGAAAGGAAGCCACTTAGGTTCTCTCACACATATTTAGTTATGCTAATCAAAATAGGATGCCTCTCAGGTTATCTTACACCTATTCTAATAGCATCAGGAGATTGTGTTTGTGTTGTGAAAGAGGAATAAGATGCCACTAGGGGACTCTTACACCTACCCTAAACACGCCACGATAGATTCTCAAGACAAGCAAACAATGCTTCAAAAGTAGAGAAGATTTGATGAATGGAATCAGATTTTTGTTCTTTTTATTAATAATTGTTTTCAAACATAATTTATTTCATGGATAATATTTCTTTAGATAGAGCCCACTAATTGGAAGCATCAGGTGTTCCCTTTTACAATCAATAAGCTGATAAGATTCTCCTTTGTAGGCCTTCTCTATGACATAGGGGCCTTCCCAAGTGAGTTTAAACTTGCCTCTGATCTTTCAACGGGCAATGATTGGTCTCCTTAGGACTAACACAAGTTCTCCTACTCAGAAAGACCTAGGGCAGACCAGCTTGTTGTGTGCTTGAATCATTTTTGCCTTGTATAACTCGAGGTTCTAACATGCCTGTAGGCGACTCTCCTCCAAACTTTCGAACTCTTCTAACCATAACTTTGTTTCTGCTCTGTAATGATCTTGCTACCCAATGTTATCCTTAGTGATGGAAGTTGAACTTCCAAAGGTAGAACAGCTTTAGACCCATACACTAAGTAAAATGGGGTAGACTGAGTTGGGGTTCAGTATGTGGCATGGTAGGCCCACAAGGCTTCAACCAACTTCTCATTCCACTATCGTTTGTTGTCATCAAGAGTTATTTTCAAGATTTGGATGAGAGTTTTGTTGAATGCTTCTGCTAAGCCATTTGCTCTGAGTAGTAAATGGTGGAGTATCTCCAATCTATACTACAACTTCTAACGAAGCTGTTGATCTTGGTGCTTTTGAATGCAGTACCATTATCTTATATAATTCATCAAGGCACCTCAAACCTATATACAATATGGTTCCTAAAAAATTGAAGCACATGCTGAGCTATGACCTCTCTAAGTGGGATTGCCTCCGCCCACTTGGAAAAGTAGTTGGTGGCAGCTAAGATGAAATGAAGACTCTTGGAAGAAGGAGGATCGATCAGACCCATGATGTCGGTACCCCAACACTCGAATGCCCATGAGGCCAATGTAGAGTGTAGAATGTTGGGTGGTTGGTGGAGGACCACACCATGTACCTGACACTGATGGCATCTCCTAGCTACATCCATACAGTCTGTAATGATCAAAGGCCAGTAGTATCCTAGTCTGTTGATCTTCATTTTCATCTTTGAACCACATTGATGCACTCTATATAGACCTAAATGTACCTCAGTTACAATGCCATGGGCTTCATGTTTGTCTAAACAGCGTAACCATATTTGGTCAATTGCCGATATAGGGTGCCATCAATGAGAGCATAGGAGAGAGCTCTCTGTTTCACCTGATGGGCTTATGACTTTTCTTGATGTAGTTTGTTGGTATTCAAATAATCTATGAAAGGTTGCCTCTAATCCAGCTCCTTATCCATTCTGATAATGGCAACCTCCCCTTCAAGAGAAAGTCTATCGATGAGTTCAGCATCAATAAGGGGTAGAACTTGTCTATTTTGAACCCTTATTGGAATGGACTCATCTTTCGGACATGCCAATTCTTTGGCAAGTTTAGCCAAAGCATTTGCTACTGCATTCTCTACTCAGGGAACCTTGTAGATGGTGACTTCAGGAATTTGGGCCAACAGCTTCATGGTATAATCATAGTATTGATGAAACTTGGGTTTGAGAACCTTGTAGGACCCAGCAATTTGGTTGATGACCAACTGAGAATCTCCAAAGATGTTGATGTTCTTAACACTGATAGTGATGGCTAACTCCATACTGATAATCAAAGCTTCATACTCAACTTTATTGTTAGTGCAAAGGTTGGAAAGATAGTATGAGAAGCTAATCACATTGTAGTCTGGAGTTAGGAGAACTATCCCTACCCCTACCTTTCCTAGGAGAATAGATCGTGGTGCTTCCCTTTTGTGAAAAGAAGCTGCACCATCAAAATACATCTCCCATCGATAGTGGCCAGTCTCCCTTAAGTTCATGATTTGTTCATCAGGGAGATCATCACTAAGCGGAGAATCGGCAGGAAGTGGGTGTGTTGCTAAGAAATCCACTAGTGCTTGTCCTTTTACTGCTTGGAGGGGTACAAATGTGATATCAAACTATGAGAGAATCATGAACCATCATGTCAAACAACTGAATAGCATTGGCCATGTCATGAGGTATTGCAGTGGATTTATTCTGGAGATCAAGTTCACCTTATGAGAAAGCATATAATGTTATAGCTTTTGGGAAGCAAAGATTAAAGCTAGGCAATGTTTCTCAATAGGTGAGTAGTTTACTTCAGTAGGAATTAGATGATGGCTGAGGTAGTAGAGAGCATTCTCCTTCCCTTTGTCATTGGCTTGGGCCAACAGAGCATCGAAAGAGTCATCCAATGCAGCAGTGTAGAAGATGACTAGTCTGCCCAGAATAAGGGCTACTAGAACTTGCGGCTTCATAAAATACTGTTTGATATCTTCAAAGGCATGTTGATACTTGTCATCCCACTTAAACTTGACATCCTTTTTGATAAGTGCTGCAAATGTCTTGCATCTCCCCGATAGTTTGTAGATAAAGCGTCTTAGATATGCCAGCCATCCTTGGAAGGATCTGAGTTGAGTTAACCTCTTAGAAGGTGGCATTTCTAAGATAGTTTTAATCTTTTCAAGATTTATTCTTATTCCCTGGTGTGAGACAACAGACCTAAGGAATTTCCCTGAAGCTACTTCAAATGCACACTCTAGGAGATTCATTTTGAGGTTATATTATCTTAACTGTTCGAAAACTACTCTCAAATCAAAGATATAGTCTTCCTTTTCTCTGCTCTTGACTACTAGATCATCAACGTAGCACTCAACCTAATGATGGATGAGTTCATTGAAGATCTAAGTCATGGCCCGTTGGTATGTAGCACTAGTATTTTTAAGGTTGAAAGGTATGACCCTATAATAGAAGATTCTTATCAGGGTTCAGAAAGCAGTGTTCCTTTCATATTTAGGTGACATATTGATTTGGTTATAGCCAGATCAGCCACCCATGAAGGAGAATACTGCATGACATGAGATAATGTCCATCATTAATTCTAGTATAGGAAGAGAAAACTCATCCTTGGGACATGCCTTATTTAAGTCCCTAAAATCAACACATATGTGAATTTGGTCATTCTTCTTCTTAATTGGGATGACACTGGATAACCAGATAGGATATTTTTCTTCCCGATGAAAAAATCTTTACTTTAAATGACGTTGTTCAATTTTTAATCGCATGTGTCTAGGAGCTTGCTTAATAGGGGTAGCGTTAGGATCTATTGCTACCTTTTGGACTGCTATATCTAGAGATAATCCGGACATCTCTTCATAACTCCATGTGAAGCAGCCTTTAAACTCAATTAATAGCCTAACCAAGTCATTGGTTTCTTCTTCATTCAATAATGAACTGATGGACGTCGGGCATGGATTTTCTTCTGTCTTGATGTTGATTTCTTTAATCTTGTCAATTATTGAATGAATCTCCTCTTCAAATTCTGATGATGCCTCTTTGATTTAGAGATCATTTGGATCATCTGAGGTTTCTAAACACATATTCTCATAATATTTGGGAGTGTGTGTGAAAAAAACCTATTAGACTCCAAATAATTGGTAACAACTAAGCAGTAATCATCGTCATCGACCGGACCCACTATACTGAATCCTAGTCCAGCTCTTGATTGTGCTTCTCTACTTGTATTGTTCCATAGCTTTTCAAAGTACTCTGACCTGTTCCTAGACCATGTATGAGGAACTAAACCTTTCTGTATAAGATTATGAACACAAGGTGAGTAAAAGTCAAATGGAAATTTCATTAATTCCTTAAATGTATCTTCCTCAAGTTCTACATCAACTTCAGGACTTAAGGATGATGATCTTAAAAAGAATCTCTTCAACTTCATGTCAGTGGAAAACTTAGGGGCTTCCTTAACTACTAAACCTTTAACTTTCTGAGATGTAAGTGAGGTTAGAGCTAAGGTTCCCAGATGCTGCCAAATAGTTTTATATAAACCTGATTCGAATACTTTGCTCTATCTGGAGGCCTAGTCTTTGTCTCTGTCTGGATCGAAAGTCACCTCTAATGGAATCTGTTGAGAGGGGTTGGATGGTATACTAATCACATTAGACTCATCCTCCAAACTAGATTCCAAATCTATGTGAATAGTAAGGGTACTCCTATGAACTAGAACACGACCTCTATTAGCTGATGGCCAACCAAGAGGTCTTCCACCAGTAGAACTGCCTTTATTTCTACCTCTACTTCTACCTGGTGGAGGTTGAGCCATCCTACCCACATGCCCATATGATGGAATGAACTATGGGAGGAGTGTAATATGCGGATCTATTTTTTCTTGAATTCCCCTTTCTTGTTCACTTGGATTTTCATTTTTCTTTTCTTTTTCTTTTATCTTTTCTTTTTCTTCTTTTTCTTTTTATTTTGATTTTGAGTTTGAATTTTGTCCAATAGGTCGCATTCTCATAAATCTCAATCTCTCTAATTGAAAATATCTTTTCATCTCCATTGACATGGTATTCAATTCCCTCTTTTCTAAACTTGATGCACTGATGGAGGGAGGATGAATTATCTTATTCTGATATATCCAAAGCCTAGGAAGAAAAGCAGTGAATGAAGTATTCGAATCAATGATGTAAAACTTGGCTTCAGTCTTCCATTCACCTATCTCCAAAGGTAACACTATGAAACCTAAAGTCCGCTCACCTTATTCATTGAATCCTCTCAACATCATCCGATCTCCTAGGAGTGTGGAAATTTTGATCCTTAAATAGGTAAAAGTCTTTATACTCATAGTGTTCACCGATGCACCTGGATCCACGAGAACTTATGGCAAGTCTAAACCTATCCATGTCGACTGTGATGTAGAGGGGACGGTTGTGCTCCAAGCCCCCCAGAAGAAGGACTTCATGTGAAAGTGATCCTCTGAGCTACTTTTATGTAATGTGCCTCCTCACCTATAGCAGTCAGCTGAGCTAAGCATATCTCAGGAATAAGGAGAGCCTCGATTAGTGATTCCCTCATCTCCTTGAATAAGACAAGGGCATCGTATATGTTGAGCTTAGATGGTAACTTTCTTAGATGAGAGAGGACATTATAGTCCACCTTGGGCTGATCCTCTACAAGCATATCAATGGGTGGAGCATCCTGTGGAGGGGCTTCTCGATCCTCTGTACCAATGACTTATTTCTCTCTATCTTGAGGTGCCACCCTAGGAGGTAGATCCTTGCCACTACAGAGATTGACTTCGATGATCTCTTGTATGGAAGGTTCTACCACACATCGCTTACCTAGCTTCTCCTATGGGACCCTCAATGGATGATTCTAAGTCTATCTCAAGAGGTGAACCCATAGTTGTGAGTAGGAAAGTCCAACTCAATCAAAAAAGGAAGATCATAGTTATTTTGACTTGAAGAGTTATCATTAGAATAGAAAAATAACTCATCGAGTGATATAGATGTAATTCAAACTAGCTTTATTCTTCAATTTCTTGGATTTGTTTGGAGGTACAAAGTAGAAATCAAGTAAAGTGAGTGGGGTAAGGGATTTGATGCCCTTATCCATCGATACAAGAGTTCTACTAATAGAAGAAGAAGAACTAGCTAAAGTGGAGGAAGTCGCTGGTGTGGAAGCTGCAACTGTAGGCTGGAGTCTGGACTTGATCGGTAGTTGCACTACTGGGCTATCCCGTGACATATTGCTGCCGCTCTTCCTCGAGTTGGAACTAGCAATTTGTAAACCTTTCTTGATATTGGAGGTTTGAGCTGACTTAGACACCTACAAGAAAATCTTCTTGATCTTCTGGGTGATCTTCTTAGAATTTTAGATAAAGAAATATCCCAACCTTCTTTGGTTTTGGAAGGATATCATTTATCCCCAAAGATTACCCTGATGGAACTAGATGGTTGTTCCATAAGGTATTCCTTTGGGATAACTACAGTACAGGTCTTGAAGCTGTGTTTAAGCCAGTACTTAAATGTGAAGCAATCCTCCAAAACATGGCCTAGCATACGGTGATAGGGGTAAAAGTTAGGATCATAACTTTTGCCTACTTCCTCCGATCTCCTAGGCTCGGGTTGCTGAAAATCAGGCTTCTTTAAGAGATTTTGAAAGATCTTCCTAATTACCTTCCTCTTAAATGAATAAGGTTAGTTAAGCTTATCTAATAGAGTATGTGGACCATAGCTACCTGGTGGAGAGTATGTATGCAGCTACTGCTGGTGGTATGGCTGAGGAGGCGATGGTGCTAGTCGTGGATGCTACTGTGGAGGCCGGTAGGGTTACCTTGGTGGTGGTAAAGGAGGTGGAAGGGAAGATTGCTGAGGTTGTGATTTCTTGGACTGATCTTTAGTTGGTTGCTTCCCCTTATCTACTACTGTCACTACTCCCGATTTTTTTTCATAGACCTTCTGTGGCTTTGCTTTGGGCAACTGGTCTTGAAAAGGAAACTATTTGGCCTCTCCTTGTATATTATCCACCTTGTTAATTAGCTTCTCAAATATTTTGATAGTGAAGCTCTTAAACATGAAGGCGACCAATCCATGGATATTCTTTAGAAGAATCTCAATGGCATGTTGTTCAGACAACTGCGATTCTCATTTCATACTGAGGTTATGCCATCAGAGAATATAATCAACAAGGGACTCACCTGGGTGTTGTTGTGCTACAATAAGATCACCTACAATAACCCTTTATTGAGCTCTGACAAACCTCTTGATAAAGAGTTGCTCTCAAATATCTTTCGAATCATTGGAAGATACCAATCAAAGCAATCTTAGGCTACTAATGAAGAGTGAAAGCAAAGCATCGCCACCCATTGCAACAACGGCCCCGGTGTGTTATGCTACCTTGGGTTTCCACTTCCATCAAAGCTTTTGAAGGAAGGTGGCATGAAACCCTTGGGATATTAGATTGCATCAAATTCCTTTGGGTAGGGTCTACCTTTTGGAACCAATGATCCTTCCTGAGATTGAGCCAATGCTTCTTTCACTTGCTGCTCAACCATGGATCTGATGTCTTTTTCTTGTATAGAGGTACTTTTCACTGCCTTCCCATACATGCTAGTGCTACCTTGCTCAATAGAAGGTAACGTCATGGCTGGGTCCAAAATATGCACTAACTTTGGCTGACTAATGTCGGCTATAGTAGGATGAACAGTTGGGGCTTATTTTTGAAGTACTAAAATTGCTGCTAACAAGTCCTAAAGCTACCATGCCATCCTATTCTATCTGGTCATCTTTTTGCCTCAACTGATATTAGAGGTGTTGGGCTGATTGGGTTGTGTCTTCCTGATCAACCTCATCACCTTCCATGGCCTACTACTCCTCGAGGAGAGATCCTCTGGTATCTACCATGCAACTACCGAGTCTAATAAATCATCTTCAGGGATTGAAGCTAACCTCTTCTCCTCATTTGACCAATCATACCTCCTTCTTCTACAAGATAATGTTCTACTATCTCCTCGAGAGAATGATCAATCTGAATGAGAACAAATGATCTCGGCTGACCGGTGTGATCATTGTCACGTACTGAGAGGCACCAGACCTAGCCTGCTGTTGAAGAGTCAATCCTATGAGGATTGTACTCACTAGAATAGAGATGCTCTTGATTGTCACTAGTTATGAAAGGGGTGACATTCCTAAGAGGTTCCACTATCATCGGTGCAACTGGGCTATCATCTACTACCTCTGCAATAGCTGCTACCATCTCCATATCCTGTTGAACCAGTGGAGTTGGTGAAGGGATGACCACTATGCTTCAGGGTCGCCACTCCCTCCTCACCACCACTAGGGTAGAAGGTCGAGCAGGAGAGCTCAACCTTTCTATAGTAGGTGGTGCAGATAGAGTAGGATCTGTCAATTGTAGCCAGATCACCAATGGGGTATGCTTCTCCCCGGATATGGCCTTCATGGCCATTAATGGAACTGGAGATGTTATGATGTGAACTGGTGATGGCGAATGGCGGGTAGAGTGGTGTGGTGTAGACACCACCAACTCTCTATGAATAGGTGTTGTCCTCCAGTGATGACTGGTCTTAGTAAGTAGGATGTTGTTTGTGGTGCGCGGTGCACACCAAGCTAAAAAAATCGATGTGAAGCCACCATGACCAAACCTCACTCTCTAGTGATATGTATGGGCCTCTAGCCTCACCCTTGAATATGTTTCCCCACTACGGGGATGATAGATCTCATCAAATTGAGCTCGAATCCTATAAGCTCGCCAACTGGAGTGATCATCGGGTCGATCCCTCACTACATGGGCGATACTAAACCACTGGTGGAGGTGAAGTTCATATCCTCCTAGGATCCTCTCTGTCTGACCTAGAGAGAGGATGAAATTGATTTGTTGTACCTAGTGGTGAAGTCAAAATAGGAAACTCCTCAACAGTTGAACGGGCGACTGCCTCCATCTCCCTAGCAATCCTAGTATGATACCTCTTGATCATGCAGTTTTTGTTCCTTTGCTATGTTCTTGTAGGATGATAGGAGTGAGAGCTAGACCCATACTCAAAAGTAGGGGAGGCAATCCCTGAGATCAGGGGAGCCTTACCCTTAGAGGGTACTGATGAGAGGGTGCTAGCCTCACTGGGGGCAGAAAACCAGCGCATACCAAACCAGGCTGGTATTGTAACGCTGGTTGGTGGACTGCCACTTTCCTCGCAATGAAGAGATCAATCAAGGTAGATCGACCGATGATGACCGCCGCCACCATCCCATCATGAGGGGAGTGCCCTCACATGCGATCCTCACTCCCTCAAATCCCCTGCCGAAATGGATAAGGTGTGTATGATCCAATTGAGGGAAATTAGCCTGGTCCAAGGCCATGTCTATGCCATGAGAGAAAGTGAATGCAAACTTTGATTTTCAAATCAACTAAAATTGAAGCTAATTGTAGCTATCCGATCGAGAATCTATAATATAGAAAATGAGCTTGGATCAGATTTCTAGTTTTTGTTGATTTTTGAATTTGAATTGAGAATTTGAACCCACATCCAACATCTTGGAAGTGTTAAGTGGGGTTCAAATGGATTTGAGAAGATTTAGAAATTTGATTGAAAGAGGAATTTTTGAATATGAATCCAATTTCAATAAATTTGGGTATGTTGAAAAGTGGATTCAAATATTTTTAGAAGGATGCTTCCATAGGTTCATGTTTGTTTGAATTTAGGTTTTGATTTGAAGATCCTTTCCTTTAACAAATTTGGGTATGTTAAAGTAAGAGTCAATTGATTTTGTTTTTGATTTGGTGTTTTTACTTAGCAATTTTGGGTATGCTAAGTGAAGTGTTTGAAAATAATTTTTTTTTGTGAATTGTTGTTTGATTTTAAAAATTAGAAATCCCACATAGCAAATTTAGGTATGCTAAGTGAAGATTCCAAGTGTGTTTTGTTTGATTTTTTTTTTAAAAAATAGGATTCTTACCAAATTTGAGTATGCTAAGAAAATCCTAAGGTGTTACATTTATTTTGGATATTTTGATTTTTGAAAAAGTAGGATCCTTAGCAAATTTGGGTATGCTAAGGAAATCCTAATGTGTTTCCTTTTTTGTTTTGATTTGTTTTTGATTGAAAGTGGATACTTTACTTTAGAAAATATGGTATGTTAAAGATGAAGTTCCTCTTAATTTTTGTGAAATGGAGATTTCACTTAGCAAATTTGAGTATGCTGAATGAAATTCCAAAAGATATGTTCAAAATTTTATGTTTTGATTTGGTTTTGAAAATGGAAACTTCTCTTTAGCAAATTTGGTATGCTAAAGAATGAAGTTCCAAAAGTGCTTGAAAATCTTTGGTCATGAATTTGGTGACTTCACTTAGCAAATTTGATTATGGTAAATGAAGTTCCAAATATGGTTGAAAATTTTTTTGGTTTTGAATTTGGAGACTTCACTTAGAAAATTTGAGTATACTAAATTTAGTTCCAAAATATGTTTGAAAATTTTTTGCTTTGAATTTGGAGACTTCACTTAGCAAACTTGAGTATGCTAAATGAAGTTCCAAATGTATTTGAAAATTTTTGGTTTTGAATTTAGGTACTTCACTTAGCAAATTTGAGTATGCTAAATGAAGTTTCAAATGTGTTTGAAAATTTTTTATTTTGAATTTGGAAACTTCACTTAGAATTTGTATACTAAAATGAAGTTCCAAATGTGTTGAAAATTTTGGTTTTGAATTTGAGGAATTCTTAGAAATTTGAGTATGCTAAATGAAGTTTCAAATGTGTTTGAAAATTTTTGATTTTGAATTTAGAGACTTCACTTAGCGAATTTGAGTATGCTAAATAAATTTCCAAGTGTGTTGAAAATTTTTGGTTTTGAATTTGGAGGCTTCCCTTAGCAAATTTGAGTATGCTAAATGAAGTTCCAAATGTATTTTGAATTTTAAAAATATGATTGTTAAGTTTTGATTTTTGAAAAGAAGACTTCCATTCAACAAATTTGGGTATGTAGAAATGGGAGTCAATCTTATTCTTGAAATGTGAAAATTTTATTTTGTGTGTGATTATTACTTTTTTGAAAGGGGGAGTTCCAACTTAATTATATATGGAATATGTTAAGTGGGATCTGCAAATTTTGTTATTTTTATTTGGGAATGAAATCTTCATTCAATAAATTTAGGTATATTTAATGGAGATGTTCATATGTGCTTTTGAAATATTTATACTTGTTTAAAAATGAAACTTACATTCAATAGGCGTGAGTGCATTGAAAAGCAAGGTTCTTATGAAAACTTTATTTTGTCTTTATTATTTTAGAATGAACCTTTCCTTATCATAAAAAATGATAAGGAGGAAGTCTTTAAATGTCTTCTTTTCATTTAGATCTTTTTATTTTTACCCATTGGAGAACCCAATGGGAGTTTTAAGACCAACAGGAGGTGAGGTCCTAAAGCCTAAAGATGTTGGCCAACTCAACTTATGGATGAAATAAGCTAAGTGCCAATAGAAAGAAAGATAGTCTCAGATTCATACCAAAGTACAAACCCACTATCGATACTTGAAGACAACAATCATTTACTAAAGATGGAGAGAGGAACCATCCTCAGCAAAGTGGCCAAAAAAATCTGTGATGAAAAATATTTTATACATTCCTGCATTCATCTATCCCCACCCCTTTTGGAAAAGAGGATAAATAAAAAATAGAAATATATAAAATACATGCTTTATTGGGACACCACGTAGATCCACAGATATTCTTATTAAGGTGGTCTAGTATGATATTGAGGAGAGGTATACTATCTCGAGAGATAAAAGTCACCACCCTACAATCGACCTAATCACACGAATAAGGACTCCTAAGAACAATGGGACTGCATATGCACCAAGGATTCTTCCCCTACTTTATATGGAAAAGTAAAGTAGGGTTTATTTTGAACCAGGTTCATTAAGTTCCCTACAGGGGAAAGCCCCCATAGTTAATTACATCCTAAGGAATGAGATCCCTTAGGAATACTCTTGATCAAGGGAAATGATCATTATCTTTAAAGATTTTAATAAGTAGGACTATCAATCAATTAGCTTATTTTGAAAGATCAAATAGGATTGATCAAAGATAGGGAGTTATTATTCAAGCCAAAGGAAGATAAGTAAGAGATACCCACAATGCTAGGAAACCTAGCGAGCATCTCAAATTATCCTATGGTTGGGCTTTACATTTTTGAAATTGATTTAATTTGTTTGAGTTAAATTTTTCATTAGAAATTTAAGACTTATGATTCCATAGCACAAGATTATAGAAATTCCTAGAAGGTGAGGATTTATTCTTATGGCCCACAAAGGGAAGAAGCAACCTCATAACCTAAATCTAGGGAGCTTCGTTGAGGGCCGAAAGCACAACCTAAATCTAAGGCAAAATTGGGTATTTGGTTTACCTCCACAAGAGAGACAAATCCACGCCTTACAACCTGGGGTGGCCACCAATTAAGTCGTCCTATGATTTTAAATTCATGTAGGCAAGTCATATGCTTTCTGCAAGATAGCTAGGCTATTATTTATTTAGAAATAGACTAAGTTCTTAAACTCACTCCCTAAAGACACTAGATCATATAAAGGTGTGCTTCAAATGACCTAAATCTAATGCAATTTAAATTTCATTTGATTTTAATTTTTGGACAATCATTTTGACTCAAAATAATAGGATTCATACGCGTAATGCATGAGAAATGAGATTATTGGCCAAAATCAGCGAGAAGGGAGGATGTGTGTTTCCACCATACCTCTCAAAGGTCAAGCCAAGTTTCTCTAGCAAAGGTGGAAGCCATCCAATCAAGAGTGAAAATAATATGCATTTGTACATGATGTTATAAAAAGAAGTACTCATCCAGCTAAGGGGTTGCTAATTCTTTTATCTTGATTTTTAGCCTAAGATTTAGGCGAGGTTATGAGTTCTTTATTTTTAGTTTTGAATTGTTAGATTTGATAAAAGATTTATTTTTTCCTAAGAGCCTAATCCACATCCAGGCCATACATAAAGCAAGGAAGAAATTAAGAAAGGATGCCACTTAATGCACAAGCTAAACAAATTATCAATCAATTTATAAAGCTAATCATAAAAGAATAAGAGGCCATTTGTAGTCAGGCACCACCGCACAAACCCAAAAAAAAACAAATTGGGTAGCCAAGCTCTACCCTTATATAACTTGGATTACAAATGAATTACATACAATTAAGCAAGGAACTCATTATTATGAGGACCTTCAAGCTTCATTTCTTCATTCTTCTCTTCTTCTTTCTTCTTTAATTCTTCTTTCTTCTTTGGTTCCTTCTTTTGGATGGTTGGAAGGTGGATAATCCAAAGGCTTCACATAGTGCATACGATGAGATCTTATGACTAATTTTCATCCTAATCCCCATAACAATCATTCCAAAATCCTAATTGCAAAAATTACATGAAAAGGAAAAGTAAATCTAGCTAACACTGTAAAACAAAGGTTAGCTAAACAAACCACCAAATCTCAAGCATGTATATTAGAATTATCACTCTACACATGGGTGACTAAGTCCACCTGGCTTATTGGATTATGCTTAGGGGTATAAGCACATGCACAACAAAAGCATTCATATTTTTATTTATTACAGCACCTCTTAAGCACAATGCCCTGCAGAAGATAATGGTTAGACTAAGATAACCCTACCATTCATTCTACGCACATACATCCTAACATCCAGACTAAAATAAATATCACAAAATAAAAGCAAGCTTCAAACCATGCACCGCCCTAACCTAAAGCTAGAAGTGGTGACTTAGCCTAATGTGTGTGCATTAGTGGTTTGTGTGGTATGCTTAGCTATAGCTTTAAGTTAGAATTTTCTAAGTATGAAGAATGTTCAACTTAGAGGAGGGTATCATTTAAGTGATTTAGTTATTTTGGTTTAATTTTATTTTATGTTTTGATTAGGTTCAACTGAATCATACAATTAATTACTAAGTTATAAAGAGAGAGAAAAAGAAGAGAACTTCTCTTTCCTTCCTTAACCTAAGTAATTTCTAAAGTGGATTCAAATTTTAGTTTTATTTAATGAATGTTTTAATTAGGCGTTTTAATTAATCATAAGTTTAGATGAATTCTAAACAAACTTATTCAAAAGAATGGTATTTTAAGATTAAGTAAAATGAACTAAATTCACAAAAGATACATCACTTCATTTCTTCCCCAGCATGTATAACATGCATTTGAATGAGTCCTAAACATATCTATACATGCAAATGGGAATGTTTAGCACACTTTATGATACATGATAAGTAATTTACTTAAGAAAATTTGGATGTTTATAATGCATGATTTTCATTAAGTAGCAACGGGGTTTCTTTTCCAATTTTCACATGCACATATGAATGTATGAAAGGCATAAGTGAGTACGACGCTATTGTTAACCAGAGGTGTAAGGTACAAGACCTATTTATGGCTACTGAAAGCCTTGCAACCTCAGGGTTATCCAGACTAATATACCACTTTCCTTAAATACAAGCATGTGTACAAAAGAAATGAATGGAAAGAAAAGAATGCAAAAGTTGGTGTTGGTTGATTTATTTTTGTTTATGCAATTTATATGTGGAAGCATAAGTATCCTTCTTAAGTGATAGTATATGAATGAATAGGATATGGAATTAGGCAAGTGTTAGGTTCTTTTCAAATGAACCATATACCTTGCCAAATCTTATTCAAAACTTATACTAAAAGAGAAGAGAAGGAAAACCTACACTAAGCACATCCTTATATTTTATTCACATGAAAAATTATAGATAAGATATAAGTAACACACTTTCAATTTTGATAATTGATTCATATATTTTTAAAATAACTTGAATTTAATAGTGATAATAGCCACTCATATTCTTACTTTAGCCAACACATGCAATTTGACATAAAGGAAACATTTTTATTTTAAATTTGATTTTTGAAAAGCATGGATGCATGAAACCATTTGACATACATATTTAGCATGTTGGGAAAGAACTAAAGCAATGAAAGCATGTAAACACATTCACTTTAATTAAATCCTAAAGACAATCTTATAAAAAAAGAAAGCTTAAAGTAAATCAAAGTTTATTTTGTATGATTTTTGTTTGATTTTGAATTTGATTTAATTTTAAAAATGTGAGTTGAGTTTGCTATTCCTAACCCATTTTCACATGTGTTTAATATTTTTGTTTAATTTGTAGATGATTAGATTCATTTTATATTTTGATTAGGTTATGGTATGAATTAAGCATGTTAATTACCCCTTTCCCACACCACCTTAGCATAGTTAATCAAATAATTATGAGCCAATGAGATGACATAAAACCTCACAAGGAATTAAATTTGTAATACACCAAGGAAGAAAGGGGCCTAATGTAATTTGGCTCATGATTAATGATTAATTATGCTAAGGGGTTTAACTTAAGTAATTTTGAAACACCCCTCACACATATGAGTTGAGTTTTGATTTTATTAATTGAACTTAGGCTCTTGAACACCTAAACATCTACCCAAAGTAGATTATTTAAGTTCTGGAAAGTTTCAAAATTTTTAGAAATTAATTTATAGTGTAATTAGTGAACTAGCCCTTAATTAAGAGAGGATTGAGAATGAAAAGGGAGTTTAAGGAATAGCTTAGAGGAAATGCCCCAAAATTATTTCCTAACCCTCCTATTCACTAAAACAGACCTTAATTAATTTTAACAGAGGGTTAAACTACTAATAAAACCCTTAATTAACCTTAATTATATTAAGGGTTAATTAGGAAATGAATTAGCAATTTTTCAAATTAAGGCACTAATAAATCCCAAGAAAATTAGGGGAGGCAGAAGTCATCTCCCAAAATACACTCAAGAAGTTTGGGATTAATCAGTGGATTAATTAAGGAGTAATTAGTAAATTAATATTTCTAATAAAACCCAAAATTAGAGAAAGATAATATTCAAAATCCATTAAAATCAATCTTAAAATATTCTTGATTGAATTATCTTTCAGTGGCAATTTACCTCAAATTTTTTGATTTTTTTAAGAGAGATAAATTTTTGATTATATGATTAATTAGACTTATTTAATACCTTAATTAATCCTTTAGTCCTACGACGTGCCACGCAAGGGCTTACTTGACTACATTTTACACCATGCAAACCCTGAGTGGCTACTAAAATGTCACGCAGCCGCGTGGTGTTATGCTTTGTATTTGCCATTCAGGGATCGAATAGCTAGAGAATATTGAGGGATAAAATCAGGATATAAAATAGGATTTAATCTCGGCCGTCCATCCAAAACATACGGATGGACGGCCAGAAATCTATCCCTGCCAAAGCCTGTGATCCATGGAGATCGTCCATGTTCTAGGCCTTGATTCAAGCTCGATTGAGCTCATATTGGGATGAAATTTTGCACACACCATCTAACCCTAACGACAAGCACATCTAATGGTTAAAATCTCATGACATTAATATTTCTTCCACAAAGGACCAACACACATGAAGTTTAGTGATCAAAAAATGTCTAAGCTTGCCAGAGGTGATCATCAGCGCTCATTTTCCTTGGAGGAACTTCGTCTGGTTGAGATGAAGCTTTTGTGAAAGTCTTAGCTCTTGAGGTTAAGTGGATAGCTCTATGGACCAACCCCTCCTTAGCTTCCTTGTGGCTTTGATTGAAGTAGATCTCCCCTTGCCTTTGAAACTTGAGTGGTAGCTTGGGCAAGCTTGACTTGGTCACATGAGGGAGTGTGCAAAGTGAATTGACTTGAATTGGAGTGTAGTTGAAGTTGGCAAATCCGTGGAGCTCCACTATTTTTTGCTTAAGGGAAATTGAGAATGACAACTTCTAACTTCCTCTAGAGAGCTTAGGATCACTCAACAATGGCTCCTAACACTCTCCCTTACTCAAACGAATTAGGCTCTATTGGAATTGAAGTGGATTAGGGGAAGTATATCTCCCCCATAGACAATCGGACGGCCGAAGCTTCACTTGCTATTTTGATCCAATTGCCACTATGCAGTGTGTTGTTTGATATGTTATAAGCTTGCACATGCTCAAATTGGGCTAGGGAGTGGAATGGTAATTCCCCATGTGCTTCAAATTGAGTGGGAGCATGATTCCCATGTGGCCAATTTAGGCCATGTGCTTAGATTTTGGCCTTGGGTCAAGTTGGACTAACCCAAACCCATTGGGTTGGGTAAACCAAACATTCATAGGGTTTACTTCACCTATTAGGAATGTATCAAGTAGATGTGAAGAGGATTTGACCAAATTCCCCATGGATTTGACCAGATTTTGTTCTATGTCCTAGGGATACAATGGTCATTTGGCTTTTTTTTGAATTTGGATATGTTGGGTATGTTGAGAAAATACGTTTGGCCAAGTTTCACTATATTTGGAATTCATCTGGTATGGTTTGGCTCATGTTGATCCATTTAGGTCAAACTGGGTCAACTTGGATCAAGTTGATCGATTGGTCAAATTTGGTGAAACCAAGGGTTGGGTCAAGTTCAAATGACTATTTGAAATATTTTGGTGGCTTTGGTTTGATTCAATTTGGTTTTGGTTTGAATTTGGTTCATATGACTTCATTTAGATCAAATGGGTCAACTTGACCAATTTGACCCATTTGACCTATTTAAGCTAGGTCATGGGTAGGTTTAGGTTTGGTTAGTCATATGAAATGGATTGGTATCTTTATTTTCAATCAATTTTTGTTAAGTTTGAATTTGGCTCAACATGACTCTTTAGGTCAAGTTGGGTTCAAGATCAATTGGCCTAGGTTAGGTCAAGTTGGCCAA
This sequence comes from Cymbidium sinense, assembly GCA_021442155.1. Lineage (NCBI taxonomy): Eukaryota > Viridiplantae > Streptophyta > Magnoliopsida > Asparagales > Orchidaceae > Cymbidium > Cymbidium sinense. The sequence goes on from CM038231.1 coordinate 27,609,605, forward strand.
TTGAGGCTTTGGTCAAGTTCAACAAGTGATTTGGAATGAACTCGGCCCATTGGTTTCAATCAATTTGGCTTAGATTAAGTTTTGACATATTTTGACTTTTTAGGTCAAGTTGGGTCAACTGGCCAATTGAGCTAGGTTAGGCTCAAATGTTGACTTGGTCAAGTTCAAAGATTGGTCATGAATGAACTTAGATCAGTGGTTTCAATCAAATTGGCCTATGGTGGATTTTGGCTATGTTAGGTTTCATTTTGGCTAAGTGTTGACTTGGTCAACCCTTAGGTTTGACTTGGTTTGACCGAAATTTGATTGATTAATCATCTCATGATGATTGTTGATCATGAGAGGCATAGGTGAGTTTGATTCAATCCAATTTAGTTAGAATTTAGCTCATAAAGATACTTTAGGTCACTTTGAGTCAAGTGAGCCTAAGTGGGTCAAATGGCTTGGTCAAAGCTTGATTTGAGTTTGATTGAACTTGTATATGACATAAGATTGAAATATAAATCCATTTGCTAGTGATTTGGGGTCAAATGGGTTTTGATTCATTTGATAATTTCATATTCAAAGCAAGAACATGAATGGATTTAGGGTTTGATTTTTGAATTGAGTTTTGATTTAGTGATTTAATTTTGAATTTATATTTGGATTCATGATTGTAGGGTTGATTGAATCATGAAGGAAAATCTAGAGTTTGGCTTGATTTGAAGTTGATTTGGCTAAGTTCAAGATTTTGACTTGAAAGGCTTAGGTTGGATTTTGAATGGATTTGAGTTTGATTTTTGGAAGTGGTTTTGATTGTTTGAATTTATATTTTTGAATATAAATGGATTATGAGAAAATTTTATGAATTTGGAATGATTTGTTCATGATCTAGGCTATGTCTTTTAGGAGGAAATTAAAAGGACTTAGAAAAATTTAGAGTAGGGATTTGAATTTTGAATTTAGATTTGATTGATTTATATTTATATTTCATTTATTTATGTGAATATAAATGAGAATATAAATGAGTTATGAGAAAATCTCACTAATTTGAATTGATTTGAAGATGATATTGGATAAGTCCTTAAGAGGAAATTTAAAGGACTTAGAAATTTTTGGAGTAGGAATTTGAATTTTGGATTTAGATTTGATTGGTTTATATTTATATTTTATTTATATATGTGAATATAAACGAGAATATAAATGAGTTGAAAGAAAATCCCATGAGTTTGAATTGATTTTGATTTGATTTTGGCTAAGTCCTTAAGGTGGAGATTAAAGACTTAGAAAATTTTTGGAGTTTAAAATTTCATTCATGGGTTTCAATCATGGATTTCAATCATGTGGCAGTGATTTAAGTTTGGAGAAAATAAATTAGGTTAAAATTGATTTAAGTTTGATGTTGATTTGATTTGGAATTTGACTTCAAGGAAGGAAGGTGAGGAGTGGTTCAAGCTAAGAGTAGGAAAGTTTTCCTAACTCCCCTAAGGCATGATCTATTCCTATGGCCAACTCTTCTAAGTATCTAGGGCTAGGTTGAGTGTCCACCTACTCACTAGATGTGTCTTAAGACTAAGGAACTCTTAAAGTCTAAGAGAAGTCCTGTGTCTAAGATGGAGGGGTTGAGAGCTCATTCTAAGAATGAGGTCAACACTTCTTTTGGATGGTTGGAAGGTGGTTGCTCCAAAGGCTTCACATGGTTCCTAAGATGAGATCTTATAACCAATGCTCATCCTAATCCCCCATAAGAATCATTCCAAAATTTTAATTGCAAAAGATACATGAAAAGAAAAAGTAAATCTAACTAACACTTGTAAAATAGAGATTAGCTAAACAAATCATACAAATCCCAAGCATGTATATTGGACTTAGCACCCCACACATGAGTAACCAAGTCCACCTGGCCTATTGGATTATTCTTAGGGGGTATGAGCACTTGCACAGCAAAAGCAATTATATTTTTATTACAACGCCCCTTAAGCACAATCCCCTACAGAAAATAATGATTAGACAAAATTATCTTACCATTCATTCTACGCACATTCACCCTTACATCTAGATTAAAACATATATCACAAAATAAAAGCACACATCAAACCATGCACCATCCTAACCTAAAGCTAGAAGTTGTGACTTGGTCTAATGTGTGTGCTTTAGAAGGTTTGTGTGGTATGCTTAACTATGGCTTTAAGGTTTGGATATTCTAAGTATGAAGATGTTCAACTTAGATGGGTGGTTTCATTTAAGTGTTTAGTTGATTTGGGTTGATTTTATTTTATATTTTTTTTTGGTTTGGTTTAAATTGATCCTACAATTAATTACTAAGTTTTAAAGAGAGGGAAAAGAGAAGAGAACTTCTCTTTCCTTAAGTGGATTCATGTTTAATTTTATTTAGTGAATGTTTTATTATTTATTTTAATTAATCTTAAGTTTAGATCAATTTTAAACAAGCCTATTCAAAAAAAAGGCATTTTAAGATTAAGTAAAGTGAACTGAATTTACAAAACACATCTCACTTCATTTTTTTTCTCAACATGTATAACATGCATGTGGATGCATCCTAAATATATCTATACATAAAAATTAGAATGTTTGGCACACTTTTTGATGAATGCTAAGTGGTTTACTTAAGAAAATTTGAATACTCATGATGCATGATTTTCATTAAGTAGAAAAAGAGTTTCTTATCCAATTTTCATATGGACACATGAATATATGAAAGGCATAAGTGAGTATGGCACCATTATTAACCAGGGGTGTAAGGTACAAGACTTACTTAGGGCTACTTAAAGCCTTGCAACCCCGAGGTTGTCGAGACTAATATACCACTTTCCTTAAATACAAGCATATGTACCAAAGAAATAAATGGAAAAGAAAAATGCAAAAGTTCATACTTGAGTGTTTGTTTTGTTTATGAAATTTATATGTACAAGTGTAGATATCCTTCTTACGTAAAAGCATGGGAATGAATAAGAAATGGAATTAGGCAAGTGTTAGGTTCATTTCAAATGAACTAAACACTTTACCAAATCCTATTCAAAACTATACTAAAAGAGGGGAGAAGGAAAACTACACTATGCACATCCTTAAATTTTACTCACATTCAGGCTTATAAATAAAATATAAGTAACCCACTTTCAGTTTTGATAATTGATTCATATATTTTAAAAATAATTTGGATTTAATAGTGATAATAGCCACTCATATTTCTATTTAGCCAAAATATGCAATTTGACATAAAAGAAATATTTCACTTTCATTTTAATTTTTGAAAAGAATGAATGCATGAAATTCATATGACATACACATTTAGCATGTTGGGAAGGAACTAAAATGATGAAAGCATATAAACACATTCACCCTAACTAATTCCTAAAGACAATCTTATGAAATAAGAAAGCTTAAAGAAAATCAAATTATTTTTAAAGAAGGTTTGGTTTTGTTTTGAGTTTAATTTAATTTGAGAAGGGTGAGGTAAGCTTGTTGTTCTTAACCCATTCCCACATGTGTATGATATTTAAGTTCAATTTTTAGATGATTAGATCCATTTTATATTTTGATTAGGTTAAAGTATGAATGAAGTGCATTAACTACCCCTTACCTATACCACCTTAGCATATTTAATAAAATAATTATGAGCCAATGAGATGACATAAAACCTCACAAGAAATTTAAATTTGCAATGCACCTAGGAAGAAAAAAGGCCTATTATAATTTGGCTCATGATTAATAATTAATTAAACTAAGGGGTTTAACTTAAGTAATTTCATAACCCCTCTCACACATGTGAGTTAGATTTTGATTTCCTTAATGTACTTAGGCTCTTAAACACCTAAGCATCTATCCAAGATAGATTAATTGAGTTCTAAAAAGTTTTATAATTTTATAAAATTAATTAAGGGGGTAATTAGTGAATTAACCCATAATTAAGGATGGATTAAAGAAGAAAAGGGGGTTTAGGGAATATCTCAAGGAGAATATCCCAAAATTATTTCCTAAATCTCATATTTACTCCATCAAAACTAAATTGACTCAATTAGATGGTTAAACCACTAATTATGCCCTTAATTAAGCCTAATTACATTAAGGGAATGATTAAGGAATAAACTAGTAATTCTCCTAATTAAACCACCAATAAATCCCAAGAAAATTAGCGAAGGCAGGAGTCATTCCACTAATTAAGAAAAAAAAGTTTGGAATTAATTAGAGGAGTAATTAAAGGGTAATTAAGAAATTAATATTTCCAATAAAACCCAAATTCATAGAAACAAACTATTCAAAATTATTTAAAATTAATTTTAAAATATTCTATGTTCAATTATCTTTCATATGCAATTATTTCATATTTTTTTGATTTTTCTACACTTAGATATGAAATTAGGAAGTTTTGGTGATTAATTACAAATTAAATAATCCCTAACTATATTATTGATCATATCAGTGCCACGTGTGCCATTGACGTGACATGCGCTTTACACATGGCACAATGGGATTGAGGACTTAACGTCACATGAAGGCCACGTGGCGGCCTATGCGCTTTCTTGATTGATCAAGGATCTTAGAGATTATGAAGGGAGGAACTTATGGATGCTATGTGTTCTAATCTTGACTGTCAATCAAAAATGCATGGATGGATGGCCAGAGATTCATACCTGCCACTCTCTGTGAGCCATGGAGACCGTCCATGTTTGAGTCCATGATCTGAGCTCGATCGAGCTCGGATTGGAATGAAAATCAACCCACACCATATAAGCATGAGTACAAGAACATCTAACGGCTCGATCAACCTAGGATTGAAATTCACTTCAGAAAGGACCAACATACATTAAACTTAAGCTCGAAAAAATGGCATGTCTTGTTGATCAAAGCTCGATTCTTGGATTTCATCTAGTGGATAAGGTAAAGTTTAGGCTTTTAAAATTGAGTGGATGCTTCAATGGGTCAACTCCTCTTTGTCTTGAGCTCAGCCTTAATCGAATTGGATCCTCCCTTACCTTTAGAGCTTTAGAAAGAGCTTGGGCAAGTTCGACTTGGTCCTTAGATGGAGCTTGAAGAAGGAATTGAGTTGATGTTGAGTGTGGAGTAAATTCAAATTTCAATGGAGCTCCCTTATTTTCAAGTGATTAAAATCAAGAAAATCAAGTTTCAAACTCTCTCTAGGAAGCTTGGGAAGACTTTCTAAGGCTCATGAGTTCCTATGCCAAGACCAGGGAGAGAAGATTGAATTAGGGAGTATATCTCCCTTGAAGGATGAAGCAGCCTCCTGCCATTTTGATCCAATACTCCTCATGCAATGAGTAGGTTAGGTTGTTTTGAATTGCATATGTATGGTAAAAAAATTCTATATAGGGAGTCGCCTTTCAAATCTGTGGTGAGAAAAGAAAGACATGACTATTGAAATTCATCCTTTTAGAATGCCACACAGATCCATAGATATACTTATTCAGGTGATCAAGTACGTCATCAAGGAATAGTGTACTATATCGAAAGATAGAAGTGACTACCCTTTAATGGACCTAATCACCTCAATAAGGACTCCTAAGGATGATGGGTCTGCATATGTACTAGAGATTCTTCCCCTACTTTACATGAAAAGTAAAGCAAGGTTAATTTTAAATTGGGTTCATTAAGTTTCCTATAGGGGCAAGCCCCTATAGTTAATTACATCCTAAGGAATGGAGATTCCTTAGGAAAACTCTAGATTAAGGTAAATGATCAATTTCTTCAAAGATTTCAATAAGAAATGACTATCAATCGATTGGTTTATTTTTGAAGATCAAATGGGATTGATCAAAAGATGGAGTTATTATCGAAGCCAAAATGGGAGATAAGTAAGAGATGCCCACGATGCTAGGAAACCTAGCAAACATCTCAAACTATCCTATAGTTGGGCTTTACATTTTTGAAATTGATTTAGTTTGTTTTAATTGCATTTTTTATTAGAAATTTATAACTTATGATTCCCTAACACAAGATTAAGGAAATGCCTAAGAGGTGAGGAATTAAGCTTAGGGCTCACAAAAGGGAGAAGCAATCTCAGAACCTAAATCTAGGGAGCTTTAGTGAGGGTCAAAAGCACAATTTAAATCTAAGGCAAAAATGGATAATTGGTTTACCTTCATAAGAAAGGACAAACCACCCGACAACTTGGACATACAATCACCTGGGGTGGCCACCAACTAACTCCTCCTATGATTTTAAATATATGTAGGCAAGTCTTTATGCTTATGCAAGATAGCTAGGTTGTTATTTATTTAGAAAGATACTAAGTCCTTAAACTCACTCCCTAAAGAGACTAGATCATGTAAAAAGCATACATCAAATGTGCTAAATCTAATGCAATTCAAATTTCATTTTTATTTTCATTTTTGGATAATTATTTTTGGCTCAAGCTAATAGGATTCATATGACTAATGCATGAGAAATAAAGTTATTGGCCAAAATTAGCGAGAAAAGAGGAGGTGAGTTTTCACTATGGCTCTCAAAGGTCAAGCCAAGTTTCTCTAGCAAAGGTGGAAGACCCATAATCAAGAGTAAAATAAGATGATGTTGTGCATGATATTGCAAAAGAAATGCTCAACCAACTAAGGGGTTGCTAAGTCTTTTATCTTAATTATAAACCTAGGCTTTAGGTGAGGTTATGAGTTCTTTATTTTTAATTTTAGTTGTTAAGTTGGGTAAAAGATTTATTTTTTTCCTAAAGAACCTAATCCACACCCAGGCCATACATAAAGCAAGGAAGAAACTAGAAAAAGCATGCCTCTTGATGCATAAGCTAAACAAATCATCAATCAATTTATAAAACTAATCGCAAAAAGAATAAAATACCATTGTGGCCATGCACCACCGCACAAACCCAAAAATATCAAATGTGGGTAGCCGAGCTCTACCCTTATACAACCCGGATTACAAATAAATTAAATTACAATTAAACAAGGAGTTCATTGTTATGTGGGTCTTCAAACTTTATTTTTTCTTTCTTCTTTGGTTCCTTCTTTTAGATGGTTGGAAGGTAGATTCTCCAAGGCTTCACATGGTACATAAGATAGGATCTTATGACCAATGTTCATCCTAATCCCCATAATGATCATTCCAAAATCCTAATTGCATAAATTTTCATGAAAAGGAAAAGTGGAAATTTAACTAACACCTGTAAAATAAAGGTTAGCTAAAACAAATAACACAAATCCCAAGCATATATATATTGGACTTATCACCCCACACATGGGTGACTAAGTCCAACTGGCTTATTAGATTATGCTTTGAGGTATAAAGCACCTGCAAGCAAAAGAATTTATATTTTATTTATGATAGCGCCCCTTAAGCACAATTCCCTGCAGAAAAGAATAATTAGACTAAGAGCGTCCTACCATTCATTCTATGAGCATACACCCTAACATCCAGTCTAAAATATATATCACAAAACAAAACAAAATATCAAACCATGCACCACCCTAACCTAAAGCTAGAAGTGGCAACTTAGGCTAATGTGTGTGCTTTGAAGCTTTGTGTGGTATGCTTAGGTATGGCTTTAAGTTAGAATCTTCTAAGTGTGAAAGAATATTCAACTTAGAAGAGGGTTTAATTTAGTTGTTTAACTATTTTGGGTTGATTTTATTTCATGTTTTGGTTTGGTTCAAATCAATCCTACAATTAATTACTACGTTATGAAGAGAGGGAAAGAGAAGAGAACTTTTCTTTCCTTCCCTAACCTAAGTAATTTCTAAAGTAGGTTCACATTTTAGTTTTGTTTAGTGAATATTTTGATTAGATCTTTTAATTAATCCTAAGTTTAGATGAAATCTAAACAAACCTATTCAAAAAGAAAGATATTTTAAGATTAAATAAAATGAATCAAAATTCACATAGAACACATTACTTCATTTCTTTCCCAACATGTATAACATGCATATGAATGAATCCTAAGCATATCTATACATACAAATGAGAATACTTAACACACTTTATGATGCATGATAAGTAATCTATTTAAGGAAATTTGGAAGTTTACTATGCATGATTTTCTTTAAGTTAAAAGGGGTTTCTTTATCCAATTTTTCATATACACACATGAAAGTAAGAACGACATGAGTACAGCGTCACTGTTAACCAGAGGTGTAAGGTACAAGATCTACTTAAGGCTACTTAAAGCCTCACAACCTCGGGGTTGTCTAGACTAATATACTGCTTTTCATAAATACAAACATCTGTCTAAAAGAAGTGAAAAGGAAAAGAAGAATGCAAAAGTTATATTAATGGATTCATTTTGTTTATGCAATTTATGTATGCAAGTATAGGTAACCCTTCTTAAGTGGTAGCATATAGATGAACAGGATATGGAATAAGGTAAGTGTTCGGTTCTTTTCAAATGAACCATACATCTTAGTAAATTCCTATTCAAAACTATGCTAACATAAAGAGAAGGGAAATCTATACTAAATACACCTTTATAATCTTCACATGCAAGCTTATAATTAAAGTATAAGTAGCATACTTTCAAATTTGATATTTGATTTATATGTTTTGAAAATAATTTGAATTTAGTAGTGATAATAGCCATTCATATTTCTACTTTAGCCAACACATGCAAATTTGACATAAAGTAAACAATTTCATTTTAAACTTGAATTTGAAAATTTTGAATGCATGAAACCACATGACATACAAATTTAACATGTTGGGGAAAGATTCAAAGTAATAAAAGCATGTAAATAAATTCACTTTAATTAAATCCTAAAGACATTCTTATGAAATAAGAAAATTTAAAATAAATCAAAGTGTATTTAATGTGACTTTTAGTTAGTTTGAAGTTTGATTTAATTTTGAAAAGGTGAGTTAAGTTTGTTGTTCCTAACCCATTTCCACATGTGTTTGATCTTTTTGTTTAACTTTTTAGATGATTAGATTCTTTTTTAAGTATTGATTAGGTTAAGGTATGAATTAAGTAATTTAATCAAACCTTACCAACACCACCTTAACATAATTAACCAAATAATTATGAGCCAATGAGATGACATAAAAACTCACAAGGAATTTAAATTTGAAATGCACCTAATAACAAAAAGGCTTAATGTAATTTGGCTCATAATTAATGGTTAATTAAGCTAAGGGGTTTAGCTTAAGTAATTTTAAAATACCCTTTCACACATATGAATTGGGTTTTAATTTCCTTAATTAAACTTAGGCTATTAAACACCTAAGCATCTACCCAAAGTAGATTACTTAAGTTCTAGAAGTTTTTAGAATTTTTAGAAATTAATTAAGGGGATAATTATTGATTTAACCCATAATTAAGAGAAGATTAAGGAAAGAAAATGGGGTTTTAGGTAATAGCTTAGGGGAAATGTCTCAAAATTATTCTATAAATCTCCTATCTACTAGATCTAACCTTAATCAACCTAATAATGGATTAAAACCACTAATCATACCTTAATTATTCTGAATTATATAAGGAGAGTAATTAGGAAACCCATATGCAATTCTTCTAATAAAGCCTTCAATAAATCCCAAGAAAGTTAGCAGAGGCAGAAGTCATCCTCTAAAATATACCCAAGAAGTTTGGGATTAATCAGAGGCTTAACTAAAAGGTAATTAGCAAAATAAAGTTTTTAATAAAACCCAAAATTAGAAAAATGTATAATTCAAAATTCATTGAAATTAATTTTAAAATATTCTTGGTGGAATTATCTTTCCATAAAAAATTATTTCATATTTTTCTAAATTTTATTAAGAGAGATATGAATTTTAGAAAATCTAGAGATTAATTAGCATTTAATTAAATCTCTAACTAATCCTTTAGCTCATGGTGTGACGCATGGTGGTGGCGGTCAGTGCGCTTTACATGCATCACGTGGTGAGCATCCCACTTAAACAATCGCGAAAATGGACACTCTTTGATCTCTACGTCTTCGATCAAAGATCTGGACCAGATTTCCCACAGTTTTAAAAAGGATAAATCAATTTCTAAACATGGGAATTATCTTGACCATTCATCCAAAATGCATGGATGGATGGCCAAGAGCTCCCTAGCTCATCCCCTAAGATAAATAAAGACCGTCCATGATCTAGGGGAAGATCCAAGCTCGATTGAGCTCAGATCTAAACCAAATTTTACCCATACAATCTAAAGGCAATAAGCAGCACATCCAACGATGGGATTTGCATGAATTGAAAAATCCTTCCACAAAGGACCAACACCTCCTATGCTAGGTGGTCAAAAAATTCCATACCTCATCGAAGGTGATCACCGGCGCTCAAGATCGATGAGGTAGCTTCGTCTAATGGAGACGAAGCCCTGTTGAAATTGTTGGTCCTTGGGATTGAGTGGCTTGCTCTATGGACCAACACCACTTGAAGATCCTTGTAGCTTTGATCCAATTACTCCTCTCCATGCTATGGCAACTTCAATGGAAGCTTGAGTGAGCTCAGATTGGTCCTTAGAAGAAGTGTGCAAGAGGAATTGGGATGGTTTTCAGTGTGGAGAAAGTTGGGAATTCAAGTGAGCTCCCCTATTTTCACACTATGAAAAACTGAGAAGATGAAGTTTGATTTCACTCTATAAAGCTTGGAGAGGTTGAGGAATTACTTCTCTAACTTCCTTAGGTCTAATCAAATTGAGGAATGATCATTTTGAATTCAACTAGGGGGAGTATATCTCCCCCTTCAAGGAACGGACGACCGCAAGCAATCTTGTCATTTTGATCCAACTGATCATAATGTAAAGGTTGTTTAATCAGTTATATGTTTGCACATGGTCAATTTGAGGCCTTGAGTGGATTACCAACCTCCCATGTGCTTGAAATTGAGTGGAAGAGGGATTTTGATTTTGCCATTTTGACCCACTGGGTAAGGTTTAGCCTTGGGGTTTGATTTAAGAATATGAATGGATTTGGGGTTTGATTTTTGAATTGAGTTTTGATTTAGTGATTGAAGTTTGTATTTATATTTTGATTCATGATTGTAGGTTTGATTGAATCATGAAGAAAAATCAAGAGTTTGGCTTGATTTGAAGTTGATTTAGCTAAGTTCAAGATTTTGACTTGAAAGGCTTAGATTGGATTTTGAGTGGATTTGAGTTTAATTTTTGGAATTGATTTTGATTGTTTGAATTTATGTTTCATTTATATATGTGAATATAAATGAGAATATAAATGGATCATGACAAAATTTCAAGAATTGGAAGTGGTTTAATCATGATTTGGGCTACTTCCATTAAGAAGGATTTAAAGGACTTAGGAAAATTTTGGAGTTTAGAGTTTGAACCTTTTTTTTTGAATTTGATTTGATTAGTTTGTATTTATACTTCATTTATATATGTGAATATAAATGAAAAAATAATTATGAGAAAATCCCATGAGTTTGAATTGGTTTAGTGTTGATTTTGGATAAGTCCTTTAAGGGAAAATTAAGGGACTTAGGAAACTTTTAGATTGGGAATTTATTTTGAGGGTTTGATTTGATTGAGTTATATTTATATTTCATTTATATATATGAATATAAATGAGAATATAAATGAGTTTTGAGAAAATCCCATGAATTTGAATTGGTTTAGAGTTGATTTTGGCTAAGTCCATTAATGGAAAATTAAAGGGACTTAGGAAAATTTCATGAAATGATTTGGAATTTTGAGTTTAATTTGAATGATTTGAATTTATAATTCATTTATATATGTGAATATAAATGAGAATATAAATGAATTATGAGAGGATCTCATGAGTTTGATTGGTATAGATTAAGATTTTGGTTAAGTCCTTAAGGAAGGTTTAAGGACTTCGGGAAATTTGAGCTTAGGAATTTTGATGGATTTTGATCATGGGTTTCAATCATAGATTTCAATCATGGATTTCATTCATATAGATTTATTGAGATTGGAGAGAATCAATAAGAATTGATTTGGAGTTTGACTTGAAAGAAGGAAAGTGAATGATGGTTCAAGCTAAGGGTAGACAATTTTTTTAACCCCCCTAAGGCATGACATATTCTTATAGCTAACTCTTCTAAGTCTTTAGGGCTAGTTTGAGTGTCTACCTAACTAGATGTGTCTTAAGACTAAGGAACTCTTAAAGTCTAAGAGGAGTCCTTAAGATGGAGGTTGAAAAAATGAGGTCAACAGGTGGCCCAATAGGTGTGGTGTGACAAGGAACACCGCACTATTTATGATCAAATGATCAACAACACTGAAAGATCACAAGCACTAAAAGAAACAATCTATTCTTAACCCAAGGCATAAAGAGATTCCAGAGCTTAATGTAATGTGGCTCTACTTATGTCCAAGACATAAGAGAGTGGGAAGAATCCACTAAGGGATAGAGTGTGAACCTTCTACTAGGGAAACAAGTTCAAGTCATCCACAAGGGGATGAAATGTTTGATTTGATTTGAGTCTTGCTGAGGAGAAATTGATTTGATTTATTCCACTAGAGAAGAGGTTGAACTTGTTTCAATTTTTGGTAGGTTTGAATTTTTGAGATGAACACTGTTGATTTACGATGGACTGCACTAAGTAGGAGCCACTGAAGCTAAAACCTAACTCAGATTTATAAATCCAAAGGGGTAGTCTACTAAGCACATAGTAGGACTAGCCAACCAAAGGGATGCCTTTTGGTGTAAAGCAGCTGCATTAGGAAGAAAGCATAGTAGACTTATATCCTCCAAAGTAGAGACCAATTGCAGGAGTAATCTATTGACATGACAACAGATAGAACCCAACCTAGGGCTGACTATTGAATGAATGTTGTTGGGAGACTTAGATCAACTCAAAGATAGTCAAGATTAATTTCATTTTTAGGTTTGTTTATTTTAATTTTGATGGATCCCATGGGTTTGCAATGAACTGCACTGAGTAGGGGCTATGGAGGCCAAGACCTAACTCAAATTTACCAATCCAAAGGGAGTAGTCTACCAACCATAAGGTATGACTATCCAACCAAGGGGAAATGCTTTTTGGTATACAATGGTCAGATCAGGAAGAAAGTGAGGGTACTCACATCTTTCGTAATAAGAAACCACTGGGGTGGTTGCTTTGGGCAACAAATCAAATCTGACCTAGGGCTGACTATTGAATTAATGCCACTGGGGGACTTAAATCAGCTCAAGGATAGTCAAAATTGATTTCATTTTAATTTATTTTATGGATTTCGTTGATTTGCAATGGATCACACTGAGAAGGAGCTTATAGAACCCTAGACCTATCTCAGATTTACTGAACCAAAGGGAGTAGCTTCAGGCCAATGGGAGAACTATCCGACCAAAAGAGTGCCTTTCAATTTGTAATGATCAATTTAAGGGAAGAAAGCTCGGGGACTCACATCTTTCACTAGAAAAGACCACTAGGGTGATTGGTTGCTTTGGGCAACAAATTGAACCCGACCTAGGGCTTCCCGTCAGTTTATGACAATCATGCTAGAAAGAATGCATCAAAGTTTTATATCTTTCAAAGTGAAATGACTGTCGGGGTAACTTGCTTATGGAAAAATAGATTGAACCAGACCTAAGGGTGACTACAGAGTGAGTACTGACCCAGGGATTTATCTCAACTCAGGTAGTCAAGCAAATTTTATAGGAAGTTTTGTTGACACTGCCTTAAAGATAGGATGTCTGCTTGGGAAAAGGGGCCCTTTGGGGGCTTGAATTCCTAATCTATAAGCGAATTAATTTTTGTTTGTTTGTTTTATTTTAGTTATTTTATCATGGACCCTGTTAGTTTGTGAGAGATCAAATTGAGAAGGAGCTTATATCAACCTAGACCTATCTCAGATTTATTGAACCAAGGGAGAATTTGCACATCCACTGAATAAATTCTCCAACCACAGGGGTGGCTATTAGGAAAGGGGGACTATCCAATCCAAAAGTAACCCAAGTAGTGTCTAAATAGGATCACAAAGGACATGATTTGAATAGAGTGCCCACAGGGGATGGGCCCAATAAGGGCTTAATCCAACACCCTGGAGAAGATGACATGGCCAGTCATATATCCAATAAGTATTTGGTGTCCAACTCAAGTAAAAAGCTCAGGAACTCATATCTGCCAAGAGTGGTGTATCTCCGGGTGAGTCACTATCAGTATAGCGAACATCAACCAACCTAAGGTGCCAGTCAATTTACAATAATCAGCTTAGGAAGAAAGCTCGGGGACTCACATCCTCCTATAGAACTAATTGGATAGTCTTCGATTTGATAGTATCCACCTAGGATCAATGAATGCCACTGAGGGACTTAAATCAACTCAAAAGTAGTCAAGAGGAAAGGAGCCTCTGGGGGACTTACCCTAAATCTCAAATATGCTCAACCTAGTAAGAACATGATGGCTAGTTCAAGAAGAAAGCGTGAGGACTCCCATCTTCTTAAACAAAGTCAACATGAGGTATCTTACTAGCTGAGCAGTGAATACTACCATGCTAACAAAGCGCTCATTAGTTTACAATGGTCAAGTTAGGAAGAAAGCACGGGGACTCACATCTTCCAAACAAGTGGCCGCTAGGGTGACATACTAGTGAGGTAGTATGTAAACCCGACCTAGAGCAGCTAATAAGTGAGTGCCACAGGGGCTTACTCCCACATCAAATAGCTCGAGATAAAAGATTTATTTTTATTGTTGTGCTTGTGTTAAAAGAAAATAGGATGCCTCTAGGGGACTCTTACACCTACCTTAAACACACTACGGGATTTTATGAAATGATGCCACAGATGGCAAAAAAGGGTTCCCACTAAGAAAGGATGTCACTTAGGTTCTCTTACACGTAACTTAGTTATGCTAAGCAAAATAAGATGCCTCTTGGATTCTCTTAAATCTATTCTAATAGTGTTGGGAGATTGTGTTTGTGATGTGAGAGAGGGATAGGATGCCACTGGGGGACTCTTACACCTACCCTAAAACATGTCATGGCGTATTCGCAAGACAAGCAAAATAATATTTTGGAAGAAGAGAAGATTTGATGAAATTGAATCAAATTTTTGTTCTTTTTATTAATGATTATTTTCAAACATTATTTATTTCATGGGTAATATTTCTTTAGATAGAGCCCATTAATTGGAAGCATCGATTGTTCCCCTTTACAATCAATAAGTTGATAAGATCCTCCTTAGTAGGCCTTCTCTATGACACAAGGGACTTCCCATGTGGGTTCAAACTTGCCTCCCATCTTTTAACGGGCAACAATTGGTCTCCTTAGGATTAACACAAGTTCTCCTACTCGAAAAGACCTAGGGCATACCAGCTTGTTGAGAGCTTGAATCATTCTTCCTTATACAACTCGAGGTTCTGGCATGCTAGTAGGTGACTCTCCTCCAAACCTTTGAACTCTTCTAACCACAACTTGCATTCTACTCTATAGTGATCTTATTACCCAATGCTATCATTAGTGACGGGAGTTGAACTTCTAAAGGAAGAAAGACTTTGAACCCATACACTAAGAAAAATGGGGTAGACTGAGTTGGAGTTCGGTATGTGGTGCGGTAGGCCCATAAAGCTTCAACCAATGGCTCGTTCCACTGTCATTTGTTATCATCAAGAGTCTTCTTCAGTATCTGTATGAGAGTTTTGTTGAATTCTTCCACTAAGTAGTCTTTAAACTTAGTTAATAGCCTAACTAAGTCATTAGTTTCTTCTTCATTTAGCAATGAACTGATGTATGTTCGGTGTGGATTTTCTTCTGTCCCAAGATTGATTTCTTTAATCTTGTCAATTATTGAATGAATCTCCTCTTTAAATTTTGGTGGTGCCTCTTTGACTTGGAGATCATCTAGATCATCTGAGGTTTCTAAATGCACATTATCATAAGAGTTAGTGATGTGTGAAAGAAATTATCAGACTCTAAATGATTGGTAACAACTAGGCAATAATCTTCATCACCGACCGGACCCACTATACTGAATCCTAGTCTTGCTCTTGATTGTGCTTCCCTGCCTGTATTGTTCCATAGTTTTTTGAAGTATTTTGACCTGTGATTGGACCATGTGTGAGGAATTAAACCTTTCTGTATAAGATTTTGAACATAAGGTTGTTGACCTCATTTTTAGGATAAGCTCTCAACCCCTCCATCTTAGACATAAGACTTCTCTTAGACTTTAAGAGTTTCTTAGTCTTAAGACACATCTAGTGATTAGGTGGACACTAAACCTAGCCCTAGAGATTTAGAAAAGTTAGTAGTCCTAGGAATAGGTCATGCCTTAGGGGTGTTAGGAAATTTGCCTACCCTTAGCTTAAACTATTCCTCACTTTCCTTCTTTTAAGTCAAACTCCAAATAAATCTTATTGATTTTCCCCAAGCTCAAATCAACTCCTTATGATTGAAATTCATGATCTATGATTAAAACCCATGATCAAAATCCATCAAAATTCTTAAGTCCAAATTTTGCCTAAGTCCTTAATCTTCCCTTAAAGACTTAACCAACATCATGATCAAAACCAAATTAAATCTTTGAGATTTTCTCATAATTCATCTATATTCTCATTTGTATTCACATATATAAATAAAATATAAATTCAAATCAATGAAACTAAACTCAAAATTCCAACTCAATCCATTGAAATTTTCTTAAGTCCCTTTAATTTTCCATTAATGGACTTAACCTAAATCTTGATCAAACCAATTCAAACTCATGAGATTTTCTCAAAATTTATGTATATTCTCATTTGTATTCACATATATAAATGAAACATAAATATAAATCAATCAAATCAAAACCTCAGATTAAATTCCCAACTTAAAATCTTTCTTAAGTCATTAATTTTCCATTAATGGACTTAACATAAATTTTGATCAAACCAACTCTAACTCATGGAATTTTCTCAAAACTCTTTTATATTCTCATTTATATTTATATATATTTATATATATAAATAAAATATAAATATAAATCAATCAAATCAAAATCTCAAATTAAATTCCCAATTTAAAATCCTTCTTAAGTCATTAATTATCCATTAATGGAGTTAGCCTAAATCTTGATCAAACTATCTCAAAGTCATGAGATTTTCTCATAATTCATTTATATTCTCATTTATATTCAATATATAAATGAAATATAAATTCAAATCAATCAAACTAAATTCAAAAATTCAAACTCCAAACTTCATGAAATTTTCTTAAGTCCTTTAAATCTTTCTTGATGGACTTAGCCCAAATCATGATTAAATCACTTCAAATTCTTGAAATTTTCTTATGATACATTTATATTCTCATTTATATTCACATATATAAATGAAATATAAATTTAAACAATCAAAACCAATTCCAAAAATCAAACTCAAATCCACTCAAAATCCAATCTAAGCCTTTCAAGTCAAAATCTTGAACTTAGCCAAATCAATTTCAAATCAAGCCAAACACTTAATTTTCTCTCATGATTCAATCAAACGTACAATAATGAGACCATATATAAATACAAAGTTCAATCAAACAATCAAAACCTAAGTCAAAAATCAAATCCAAAACCCTTTCATATTCTTCCTTTGAATATGAAATTGTCAAATGAATCAAAACCCATTTGACTTAAAACCACTTGTAAATGGACTTATATTTCAATCATAAGTCCATATACAAGATCAATCAAGTTCAAATCGAGATTTTACTAATCCATTTGACCCACTTAGGCTCACTTGACCCAAAGTGACCTAAAGTACCCTTATGAGCCAAATTCTAATCCTAACCAAATTAGATTGAACCAACCTCATCTATGCCTCTCATCACGATCAACAATCATCATGAGATGATCAATCAATCAAATTGGGTCAAACCAAGTCAAACCTAAGGGTTGACTAAGTCAACACTTAGCCCAAAATGAAACCTAACATAGCCAAATTCTACTATATGCCAAATTGATTGAAACCATTGATCTAAGTTCACTCTTGACCTATGTTTGAACTTGACCAAACTAACATTTGAGCCTAACCTAGCCCAAATTGGCCAATTGACCCAAGTTGACACAACTTGACCTAAAAAGTCAAAGTGTGTCAAAACTTAATCTAAGCCAAATTAATTCAAACCAATGGGTCAAGTTCATTCCAAATCACTTGTCGAACTTGACCAAAGCCTCGATTAGCCAACTAGACCCCAACAGCCTACTACTTAGACCCAACATGAGGGTCATGTTGAGCCAAATTTGAACTTAACCAAAATTTAGTGGAAACAAAAATACCAAACCACTCCAAATGACTAACCAAACCTAAACCTTCCCTTGACCTACCCCAAATAGGTCAAATGGGTCAAGAAATGAACTCATATGAGCCAAATTCAAAACTATACCAAATTGAATCAAACCAAAGCCACCAAAATATTTCAAATGGTCATATGAACTTGACCCAACCCTTGGTTTGACCCAATATGACCAATTGGTCAACTTGACCCAAGTTGACCCATTTTGACCTAAATGGGTCAACATGAGCCAAACCCTATCAAATGAATTCCAAATCTCTTGAAACTTGGCCAAACCTAGTTTCTCCACATACCCAACATATCCAAAGAGAAAAATTAAAAAATGGCCATTCTACCCCTAGGCCATAGAACAAATTTTGGCTTAATCCATGGGTAATTTGATCATACCCTCTTCATATCCACTTGAGGCTCTCCTAATAGCTCAAGGGAACCTAATAAAGAGTGGTACACCTTTGGGTCAGCCCAATTGGCCCCTAGACCAAACTCGATCACATGGGTCAAAATGGCTAATTCAAAATCCATCTCCCACCCAAATTCAAGCAAATAGGAGGTTGGCATTCCACTCAAGGCCTCAAACCGACCATGTGCAAGAATCTAACTGATCAAACAGCCCTCCCATTGTGATCAATTAGATCAAAATGGAAAAATATCTTGTGACTGTCCAATCCTTCACGGGGGATATATACTCCCCCTAATTGAATTCAAAATCATCATTTCTTAATTCGATAGAGCCCTAGTGAGTGTTAGGAGCCATCAGAGAGCATTCCTAAGCTTCCTAGAAGAGAATTGAAATTAAGCTTTCTCAATTTTCTTCCTTAGAAAATAGGGGAGCTCCTCTCATATTCAAACTTCCTCTTCACTCAATTCTGCTTCAATTGCCTTTGCATACTTCATCAGGGAGCTAAGTCGAGTGAATCTAAGGTTCTATTGGAGTTCCCACAGTAAGGAAAAGTTGAATTGGATCAAAGCCGCAAAAGGGAGCAAGGGGAGTTGGTTCATAGAGCAATTCACATAACCTCAAAATCTCATTCTTCCAAAATAGCCTCATCTCAACCAGACGAAGCACCTCTAAGCGAATCGAGCGTCGGTGATCACCTCCGGCAAGGTATGGAATATTTTGACCACTTAGGATATGAGGTGATGATCCTTTGTGAATAGAATTTTCAATTCAAGTGAATCCCACCGTTGGATGTGCCACTCCTTGGCTTTAGATGGTGTGGGTTAAATTTGATTTGAATCCGAGCACAATCGAGCTCTGATCTTCCTCTAGATCATGGACCACCTCTATTGGTCAAGGGGGAAGAACTTGGGATATCTTAGTCATCCATCCATGCATTATGGATGGACAGCCGAGATTATTCCCACGTTTACAATTTCCTTTATACCTTTTAAAACCACTAGGAGATCTCTGGTTGTCCATCCGGGATCAACCCGATATCAAAGCATCCATCGCCGCTCCTTTTGATTTGACAACTAACAGTGATCAGTGATGTAAAGCGTCGACCAACACCGCATGTCGTGAGCTAGGATTAGTTAAAATGCTTTAATTAATTCTAATTAATCTAGGGATCTTCTAAAATTCAAAACTCTCTCCATAAAATTAAGAAAAATATGAAGAAAAAAAATCCTATGGAAAGATAATTCAACCTAAAATATTTTAAAATAAATTTCAATGGGTTTTATATTATGATTTTCTCTGGTTTTGGGTTTTATTGAAAATCTCATTTTGCTAATTATCATTTAATTAAACCTTTGCTTAATCCCAAACTTCTTGGGTATGATTCACGAGATGACTTCTACCTCCTCTAATTTTCTTAGGATTTATTGAAGGCTTGATTAGAAGAATTGTATATGGATTTCTTAATTACCCTCCTTACATAATTAAAGATAATGAGGGTATGATTAGTGGTTTTAAATTCATGATTAGGGTTGATTAAGGTCAGATCTAGTAGATAAAAATTTTAGGGAATAATTTTGGGGCATTTCCCTTAAGCTATTCCCTAAACCCCCTCTTATCTCATTAATATTCTCTTAATTAAAGGTTAATTCATTAATTATCCCCTTAATTAATTTTTAAAAATTCTAAAAATTTCCATAACTTAATTAATCTACTTTGGGTAGATGCATAGATGTTTAATAGCCTAAGTTTAATTAAGGAAATCAAAACCTAATTCATATGTCTGAAAGGGTGTTTTGAAATTACTTAAGCTAAACCCCTTAGCTTAATTAACTATTAATTGTGAGCCAAATTGCATTAGGCCTTTTTCTTATTAGGTGCATTGCAAATTTAAATTCTTTGTGAGTTTTATGTCATCTCATTGGCTCATAATTATTTATTCTTATGGTGGTGTGTAAGGGTTAAATAAGTTACTTAATTCATACCTTAATCTAATTAACACATAAAAATGGATCCAATTATCTAAAAATTAAACAAAAATATCAAACACATGTGGGAATGGGTTAGGAACAGCAAACTCATCTCATCTTTTTAAAATTAAATCAAACTTCAAACAAAACAAAAATCATATTGATTTCACTTTGATTTATTTTAAACTTTCTTATTCCATAAGAATGTCTATAGGATTTAATTGAAGTGAGTTTTTTTACATGCTTTCATTGTTTTGAATCTTTTCCCAACATGTTAAATTTGTATGTCATGTGGTTTCATGCATTCATATTTTTCAAATTCAAATTTAAAAATAAAATTGTTCACTTTATGTCAAATTTGCATGTGTTGGCTAAAGTAGAAATATGAGTGGCTATTATCACTACTAAATTCAAATTATTTTTAAAACATATAAATAAAATACCAAATTTAAACTTATGTTGTTATATTTTAATTATGAGTTTGCATGTGAAAGACTATAAATGTATGCTTAGTATAGGTTTCATGTCTCTTTTATGTTGGTATAGTTTTGAATAGGAATTTGGTGAGATGTATGGTTGATTTAGAAAGGACCTAATGCTCACATAATTCCATATCATATTCATCCCTATGCTATCACCTAAAGGGGCTACCTATACTTGCATATATAAATTGCATAAATAAAATGAATCCATTAATGCGACTTTTTCATTCTTCTTTTCCATTTCATTTCTTCTATACACATGTTTGTATTTAAGGAAAGTAGTATATTAGTCTGGACAACCTCGAGGTCGCGAGACTTTAAGTAACCCTAAGTAGGTCTTGTAACTTACACCTCTGGTTAACAATGGTGCTGTACTCACTTATGCCTTTCTTACTTTCATGCATGTATGTAAAAATTTGGATAAGGAAACCCTTTTCTACTTAAAAAAATCATGCATATTCAACTTCTAAATTTCCTTAAATGGATTACTTAGCATGCATCATAAAGTGTGTTAAATATTCTCATTTGTATGTATAGATATGCTTAGGGTCCATCCATATGCATGTTATATATGTTGGGAAAGAAATGACGTAATGTGTTCTATGTGAATTTTGATTCATTTTATTTAATCTTAAAATATCTTTCTTTTTGAATAAGTTTATTTAAATTTCATCTAAACTTAGGATTACTTAAAATATCTAATCAAAACATTCACTAAACAAAAATAAATGTGAACCTGCTTTAGAAATTACTTAGGTTAGGGAAGGAAAGAAAAGTTCTCTTCTCTTTTTTTCTCTTCATAACTTAGTAATTAATTGTAGTATCCACTTAAACCAAATCAAAATATGAAATAAAATCAACCCAAAATAATTAAACAACTTAAATAAAACCCTCCACAAAGTTGAACATATTCTTCACACTTAGAAATTTTGAACCTAAAGCCATAGCTAAGCATACCACACAAACCTTCAAAACACACACATTAGCTTAAGTCACCACTTGTATATTTAGGTTAGGTCGGTGCATGGTTTGATATTTTGTTTTATTTTGTGATATATGTTTTAGACTAGATGTTAGAATGTATGCTCGTAGAATGAATGGTAGGATGCTCTTAGTCTAACTATTCTTTTCTATAGGAGATTATTCTTAAGGGGCACTTTCATAAATAAAAATATAAATGCTTTTGCTTGTAGGTGCTTTATACCCCTAAGCATAATCCAATAGGCCAGGTGGACTTAGTTACTCACGTGTGGCAATATAAGTCTAATATACATGCTTGGGATTTGTGTGATTTATTTTAGCTAACCTTTATTTTACAGGTGTTAGTTAGATTTCCACTTTTCCTTTTTATATAAATTTGTGCAATTAGGATTTTGGAATGATTATTATGGGAATTAGGTCATAAGATCCTATCTTATGTACCATTCAAAGCTTTGGATCATCTACCTTTCATCCATTCAAAAGAAAGAACCAAAGAAGAGAGAAGAAAATAAGAAAGTAGAAAAGAAGAAATGAAGCTTGAAGACCCCCAGAATAATGAATTTCTTGCTTAATTATAATTAATTCATTTGTAATCCGGGTTGTATAAGGGTAGAGCTCAGCTACCCAATTTGATATTTTTGGGTTTATGGTAGTGCTCGACCACAATGGCCTTTTATTCTTTTAACGATTAACTTTATAAATTGATTGATGATTTGTTTAGCTTTTGCATTAAGTGGCATACTTTTCCTAGTTTCTTCCTTGCTTTATGTATGGCCTGGATGTGAATTAGGCTCTTTAGGAAAAAATAAATCTTTTACCCAACTTAACAACTCAAAATTAAAATTAAATAACTCATAACCTCACCTAAAGCTTGGGTTTAAAATCAAGATAAAAAGAATTAACAACCCCTTAGTTGGATGAGCATTTCTTTTGTAATACCATGCACAAATGCATTTTATTTCACTCTTGATTGGAGGTCTTCCACCTTTGCCAGAGAAACTTGGCTTAACCTTTGAGAGCCATGGTGGAAACTCACCTCCTCCCTTCTCGTTGATTTTTTCCAATAACTCTACTTCTCATGCATTAGTCATATGAATCCTATCAACTCGAGTCAAAATTATTATCCAAAAATTAAAATAAAATGAAATTTGAATTGCACCTAGCTATCTTGCATAAGCATAATGACTTGCCTACATCTATTTAAAATCTTAGGAAGAGTTAGTTGGCAGCCACCCTCTGGCGGTTTAAATTCTAAACTATCGGGTGATTTATCCTCTCATGTGGAGGCAAACCAATTACTTATTTTTGCCTTAGATTTAGGTTGTGCTTTTGGCCCTCGCCAAAGCTCCCTAGAATTAGATTCTGAGGTTGTTTCTCCCCTTTGTGGGTCATAAGCATAATTCCTCACCTCTTAGGCATTTCCTTGATCTTGTGTTAAGGAATCATAAGTTTTAAATTTCTAATAAAAAATTCAACTTAAACAAACAAAATCAATTTCAAAAATGTATAGCCCAACTATATGATAGCTTGAGATGCTCACTAAGTTTCCTAACATCATGGGCATTTCCTACTTATCTTTCATTTTGGCTTCGATAATAACTCCCTCTTTTGATCAATCCTATTTGGTCTTCAAAAACATGAAATAATCAATTGATAGTCCATCCTATTGAAATTTCAAAGATAACGATCATTTACCTTAATCGAGAGTTTTCCTGAGGGATCCCATCCCTTAGGATGTAATTAACTATAGGGGCTTGCCCCTATAGGGAACTTAACGAACCCAATTTAAAATAAACTCTGCTTTACTTTTTCATGTAAAATAAGGGAAGAATCTCCGGTACATTAAATGGTAGTGATTAGGTCCTTAGGAGTCCTTATTGAGGTGATTAGGTCCATTAAATGGTAGTGATTTCTGTATTTTGAGATAGTACACTATTTTTTTATGACGTACTCGATCACCTGAATAAGTACATCTGTGAATCTACATGGCGTTCCAAAAAGATGAATTTTTATATACTTGCCTCTTTCAATTCTCACCAACAGATTTGAAAGGTGACACCCGTATATAAGAATTTTTCACCACAAAGGTGAGTAAAAGTCAAAAGATAATTCCATTAATTCTTTAAAAGTATCCTCCTCAAGATCTACATCAACTTTAGGGCTTGAGGATGATGATCCCAAAAAGAACTTTTTTTGCTTCATGTCACTAGAAGTCTTAGGGACTTCCTTAACTACTAAACCTTCAACTTTCTAAGATGTAAGTGAGGTAAGAGCTAAGGTTCCCAACTACTGCCTAATAGTTTCACATAAACCAGATTCAAATACTTTGCTTTGCTTGGAGGCCCAATCTTTGTCTCTGTCTGGATCAAAAGTCACCTCTAATGGAACTCGTTGAGATGGGTTGGCCGGCATACTAATCACATTAGACTCATCTTCCGAGCTAGATTCCAAGTCTATGTGAATAGTAGGGGTACTCCTATGAACTGGAACATGACCTCTATTGGCTGATGGATAACTAGGGGGTCTCCCACCTCTAGAATTTCTTCTATTTTAGCCTCTACCTCTGTGTGGTGGAGGTTGAGCCATCCTACCCATATGTCCATATGACAGAATGAACTGTGGGTGAAATGTAATATGTTGATCTATTTCTTCTTCAATTCCCCTTTCTTGTTCACTTGGACCTTTATTTTTCTTTTCATTTTCTTTTATCTTTTCTTTTGCTTAATTTTTTTTTCTTTTGGTTTTGCATTTGAATTTTGTCCAAGTTCACGAGAAAGGGTGTTTTTAGGAAGATAGTTGGTTGCATCCTCATAAATCTCAACCTCTCTAACTAAAAATGGCTTTTCATCTCTGTTGGCATGGTACTCAATTCCATCTTTTCTGAACTTGATACATTGATGAAGGGAGGATGAAATGATCTTGTTCTGATGTATCCAAGACCTACCAAGCAAATTCATGAATGAAGTATTCGAATCAATGATGTAGAACTTAGCTTCAGTCTTTCAGTCACCTATCTCCAAAGGTAACACTATAGAACGTAAAGCCCGCTCACCTTGATCATTGAATTCTCTCAACATCATCTTATCTCCTCAAAGTGTAGAAATGTTGATCTTCAAATAGGCAAGGGTCTTTAGACTCATAATGTTCACCGATGCACTTAAATCCATGAGAACCCTAGTGAGTCTAAACCTGTCCATGTCGACTGTGATGTAGAGAGGACGGTTGTGCTCCAAGTCCCCTAAAAAAGGTCTTCATCTATGAAGGTGATACCTTGGGCTTCTTTTGCATAATGTGCTTCCTTACCTATAGCGGTCAACTGAGCTAAGCATATTTCAGGATCAAGTAGAGCCTTGATTAGTGATTCCCTCATCTCTTTGGATAAGATAAGGGCATCATATATGCTTAACTTAGATAATAACTCTCTTAGATGAGAAAAGATGTTGTAGTCCACCTTCAACTAGTCTTCCACAAACATATCCAAGGGTGGAGCATCCTATGGAAGGGCTTCTCGATCTTCAATTCCAATGACTTGTTTCCCTCTATCTTGATGTGCTGCCTTAGGAGGTAGAACCTTCCCACTACTGAAGTTGACTTTGGTGATCTCTTGAGGCAAGGTGGTGGAAAGTTCTACCTGAACTACATGCTCACTTACAGCTTCTCCAATGGAACCCTCGAAATCGAATGATTCCAAGTCTATCTTAAAAGGTGAACCTGTAGTATTCAGAGTTCAAAATTCCAACTCTGAATCAGAAAGAGGAAGATCAAAATTATTATAGTTATTTATACTTTATTGTTAGGAATAGAAGAAAATAATCCATCAGAAGTGACGTAGATATAATTTAAACTAACTTTATTCTTCAATTTCTTGAAATTATTTGGAGGTACAAAGTAGAAGTCAAGTAGAGTGAGTGGAGTAAGGGATTTGATGCCCTTATCCACTGATACAAGAGTTCTATTAGTAGAGAAATAAAAGAGCTAGCTAAAATGGAAGAAGTCACCGGTGTGAAAGCTGTACATGAAGGATGGAGGCTGGACATGATCGGTGGTTGTGCTATAAGGCTATCTCGGGCTGACACATGCTGCTGCTGAGCTCCAACTTTCCTAGAGTTGGCACTGGCAACTTGCAAACCTTCCTTGGTGTCGGATGTTTGAGCTGACTTAGGCACCTGCAAGGAAAGCTTCTTGATCTTCTGGATGATCTTCTTAGAGATTTTGGATAGACAAATATCCCAACCATTTTTAATTTTGGCAAGATCACATGTATCTCCAAGGATTACCCTAATGGAACTGGAAGGTTGTTCCACAAGGTATTCCTTAGGGATAACTACAGCACTGATCTTGAAACTATATTTAAGCCATTCTTTGAATGTAAAGCAATCCTCCAAAACATGGCCAAGCATATGGTGGTAAGGGCAAAAGTTTATATCATGACTTTTGCCTACTTCCTCTAGTCTCCTAGTCTCTGGTAGCTGAAAATCAAATTTCTTTAAGAGATTCTTAAAGATTTTTCTAATTACCCCCTCTTAAAAGAATAAGATTTGTTTAACTTATCTAAAAGAGTATGTGGACCATAACTACGGTATGGGTATGGATGCCGCTACTAGTGGTATGGTCGAGGTATGCGGTCGGTGTGGTGGCTATGATAGGTAGGCGCTGGTGGCAAAGGAGGTCGAGGCTATGAGGTCTCTCTGGCCGATATCTAACCTGGTTTCCCTCTTATCAATCCCGCTATCGCTTCTTTCTCATAGACCTTCTACGACTTCTACTTAGGCAATTGATCTTGGAAAGGAAATTATTTGGCCTCTCCTTGTAGACTAGCCGTCTTATTGATTAGCTTCTCAAATATCTTGATAGTGAAGCCCTTAAACATGAAGGCGATCGGGCCATGGATATTCTTTAAGAGAATCTCAATGGCATGTTATTCAGACAGTTGTAGTTCACACTTCATACTCAGGTTACGCCATAAGAGAATCTAAATAACAAGGGACTCACTGGGGTACTATTGTGCTACAACGAGATCAGCTACAGTAACTCTTTATTGAGCTCCAGCAAATCTCTTGATGAAGAGTTGCTTTAACTTAACAAATATCTTTACTGAATCATTGGGCAGTTCAGCATACCAATCGAAAGCAATACCCTCTAGACAACTAATGAAAGGTGAAAGAGTAAAGCATCGTTGCCACCTGTGTTGCAATAACTGACCCTGAAGTGTGCTATATGCTTCCTTAGGTTTCCACTGTCATCAAAGCTTTTGAAGGAAAGTGGCATAAAACCCTTGGGATACTAGATAGCATCAAATTTCTCTAAGTAGGGTCTACCCTTTGAAGCTGATGATCCTCCCCCAGGCTTGAGCCAAAGCTTCCTTCACCTATTGCTCAATCATGGATTTTATGTCCTTTTTCTTGTATGGAGACACTTTCCACTACCTTCCTATACATGATAGTGCTACCTTGGTCAATGGGACGTAGAGTCTTAGTTGGATCTAAGACATGCACTAACTCAGGCTGACTGATGTCAACTGTAGTAGGATGAACTAAAAGGGATTATTTCTGGAGCACTGAAACTATTGCTAATAAGTCTTGTAACTAATGTGCCATCCGATCAATCTACTCATCCTTCTGCCTCAACTGATGTCAAAGGTGCTGGATTGATTTCGTAATGTCTTCTTAATCAACCTCTCAAAGGTGGCTTCTTTAGCACCTGCTGTTATCCCCATTGCTGCTGGCTATTTATAGTATTTGGCTTATCCTTCAGAGTATGCATTCTACACTGGATGTCTTGCCTATTCCTTTTTTTGGGAGTCGCTTTGTTTTTCCTATACACTTAATGGATTCAGTGTCGATACCTTCATCGTAGCACTTTGTCCTTCTGGACCATATATTATGTCTCAAATGACAAATCCCCAATAGTTCCTATTCAGGTTTGTGGGATAGAGGGTGTGGTCTTCACTTCATTTCTTGGTAGTTACATTGCGGGTTTCCACCATGTTGGTTGCTCATAATTGCAATTGCCCCAATTGGCAGTGAATGACCCGGAGCCTTCTTTATCCCCCCTTTTTCACTATCAAGCTCAAATTATCGTGCATTCCGTTTCACATCGTCTGCACTATTGAATTGGCTCAAACTTGTCTTTGGATTTTAACATTGCAGGTTTTTAGTTTTGTCCTTGCAGGTTGCTTAACTGTGTCATGGACTCTTCTCCTCCCATTTCGACCTTATTTTTTTCATTGCCTTCATATGGTTGCTCGATTTATCATTTTACTCTTACAATTTTATGCTTTGGATTTTGATGTATTTAGCTTGGGGTTTTTCTCCTTAGGTTGATTGTAGCTCTTTGAGCGAGGTGAGTGTAACCCCTTTTAAGGACCTTGTAACCTTAATTTTGTGGCAATAAAATACCCCAGTAATGGGGTTTCCCTAAAAAAAAAAAAAAAAAAAAAAAACCTCATCACCTTCCACATCTTGTTGTTCCTTAAGAAGAGATCCTCTAGTGGAAACCATGCAGACTCCAGCTGAGTCCCCCCAACCAGTCATCTTCATTGGGATCAAAGCTGACTTTCATTTCATCTAACTATTCATACCCCAAGATCTTCTTCTTCTTCATGAAATAATGTGCAAATATCTCATCTAAAGAACGCTCCATCTGAGCAAGTACAAATAGTTTAGGCTGACCAATGTGATCACTGTCGTGCACTGAGAGGCACCAGACCTCGCTTGTCATTGGAGAGTCAATCATGTGTGGATTGTACTCACTGGATGAATGACACTCCTGACTACAACTAGCTATGAGAGGGGTAATAATCCTAGGATGTTCCACTACCACTGGTGTAGCTGGACTGTCATCTGTCATATCTGAAATCACTGTCACCATCTCCACATCTTATTATATGGGTGGAGTTGGTGAAGGGGATGACCATGATGCTTCGGGGTCGCCACTCCTTCCGCACCACCACTGGGGCAGAAGTTCGAGCAAGAGCTCGACCCTACCACAATATGCGGTGTAGAAGGGGTAGGATCCCTTGGCTGTAGCCGGATCACCAACAGGGTGCATTTTTCCCCAGATATGGCCTTCATAACCTTATATGGAATAGGAGATGATGTAACCTGAACTGGCAATGGCGGATGAGGGGTAGAGCGGTGGGGTGGAGACACCACCGACTCTCTATGCACAAAAATTGCCCTCTTTTGGTGGCTAGTCCCAGTGAGAACAATATTGTCAGTATGGTCAGCACGGGTAGCGTGCCGAGCTAAAAAATCAATCAAAGTGGAAGCGGCCTACGGACGATTGAATCTCCATCTCCTCGCTAATATATATATTGTAATTCTCGTATTTGGTGAATCTACTTCCACCATAGGGATGAACAAGAGATTAAACCGTGTTGTAAGTCCCAGATCTCACTTAGCATAAGATGGGACATGTGATAATGATAGCAATACGTAACTGAACGAAGTACATCAGTCACGGCTCGAAAATGCACCATTGGAGGAGGTGATGAGCGGATCCTCTTGACATCCTCTCTATCTAATCTAGAGAGAGGATGGAACTAGTTTTTTGTAACCAGTGGTGAAGTGACAATGGGGAACTCATCCACAGCTAAACGGGCTGCTGCCTCTAGCTCCCTAGTGATCCTGGTGTGGCACCACTTGATCATGTGGTTCTTATTCCTACACTGTGTATGGGTAGGATGGGAGGAGTATGAGATAGACCCATACTCAAATATAAGGGAGGCAAGCTCTGAGACTAGGGGAGCCTTACCCTTAGAGGGTACAGATGATAGGGTACCAGCCCTCACTATGGAAACATGAGAAACTCTAGGGTGTACTACAATCAGAGTTGGTAATGCTGGCACTACTATGACTCAATCCTGTGGTACTGCCACTACTTTCCTCTTCAATGAGGAGACATCAAAGTCAGAGGGTATGTCAATCCTGATGACTGGCTTCTGCCCGGTCACCATGGTCCTACTAACTGTAGTGAGGGGAGTGCCCTCACAAGTAATCCTGGCTCCCTCGAATCCTTGACCAAAGTGAATCAAATGTGTATGGTCTAGATGAGGGAAGTTAGCTTGATCCAATGCCAGATCCATACCATGGGGGAACGTAAAAATGAATTTCTGAGAATCGATCATTTTAACTCGTAAGAGATTGGCCCGCTATTACCTTGTGTAAGAATTTGTAATGAGAAATGAATTTGCATCAGATTTTTGTCTCTATAAATTTTTGAATTTTGAATTTGAAAATTTGAACCCACATCTAACAAGTTGGAAGTGTTAAGTGGGGTTCAAATGGATTTGAGAAGATTGATTGAAAGTGGAATTTTGAATATGAATCAACTTCAACAAATTTGGGTATGTTGAAATATTGATTCAAAATTTTTGATAAGGATTCTTCCATAGGTTCATGGCTTATTTGAATTTGAATTTTTTTTTATTTTTAGGACCCTTTCCTTTAACAAATTTGGGTATGTTAAAGCAAGAGTCAAATTGATTTTATTTTATTATTTTTATTTGATTATTTTGGAATCTCACTTTACTTAGCAAATTTAGGTATGCTAAGTGAGGTGTTTGAGAAAGTGATTGTTTCTTTTTTTGTGAATTTTATTTTCATTTTGGGAATTTGGAATTCCCACTTAGCAAATTTAGGTATGCCAAGTGAAGAATCCAAGTGTGTTTTATTTGATTTTTGAAAATAGGATCCTTAGCAAATTTAGGTATGCTAAGGAAATCCTAAGTGTTCCATTTTTGTTTTGATGTTTTGGTTTTTAAAAAAGTAGGATCCTTAGCAAATTTAGGTATGCTAAGGAAATCCTAAATTTTTCATTTTTGTTTTGATTTGGTTGAAAGTGGAGACCTTACTTTAGCAAATTTTGTATGCTAAACATGAAGCCCCACTTAGTTTTATGAAATAAAAATTTTACTTAGCAAATTTGAGTATGCTAAATGAAATTCCAAATCATGTATTTAAAATTTTTGATTTATTTTTGGTTTTGAAAATGGAAACTTCTCCTTAGCAAATTTGGTATGCTAAGGAAAGAAGTTCCAAAGGTGTTTGAGAATTTTGGTTTTGGCTTTGGAGACCTCGCTTAGCAAATTTGGTATATTAAGTGAAGTTCTAAATGGTGCTTGAAAATTTTGATTTTGGATTTGGAGACTTCACTTAACAAATTTGGGTATGTTAAGTGAAGTTTCAAATGTGTTTTGAAAATTTTTGGATTTTAGATTTGGAAACTTCACTTAACAAATTTGGGTATGTTAAATGAAGTTCCAAAATGTGTTTAGAATTTTGAATTTTGGACTTGGAGACTTCACTTAACAAATTTGGGTATGTTAAATGAGGTTCCAAATGAGTTTTGAAAATTTTTGGATTTTGGATTTCGAAACTTCACTTAACAAATATGGGTATGTTAAATGGAGTTCCAAAAAGTTGTTTGAAAATTTTGAGTTTTGAACTTGGAGACTTCACTTAATAAATTTGGGTATGTTAAATGAAGTTCCAAATGTGTTTAGAATTTCGAATTTTGGACTTGGAGACTTCACTTAACAAATTTGGGTATGCTAAATGAAGATCCAAATGTATTTTGAAAATTTTAAAATATGATTGTTGAGTTTTTTATTTTGGATTTGGAAACTTCACTTAGCAAATTTGAGTGTGCTAAATGAAGTTCCAATTATGTATTTTTTGAAAAATTTTGAAAGTATGATTGTTGATTTTTTATTTTGGATTTGGAAACTTCACTTAGCAAATTTGAGTATGCTAAATGAAGTTCCAAAATATATGTTTGAAAATTTTTGGATTTTGGATTTGGAGACTTCACTTAACAAATTTGGGTATGTTAAATGAAATTCCAAATGTGTTTTGAAAATTTTAAAATATGATTGTTGATTTTTGATTTTGGATTTGAAAACTTCACTTGGAAAATTTGAGTGTGCTAAATGAAGTTCCAAGTATGTATTTAAAAAAAAATTGGATTTTGGATTTGGAGACTTCACTTAATAAATTTGGGTATGTTAAATGAAGTTCCAAAATGTGTTTAAAATTTTTAAAAATATTTTTGTTAGGTTCTAATTTTTGAAAGAGAGGACTCTCATTCAACAAATTTAGGTATGTAAAATGGAGATCAAACTTATTTTTAAAATGTGAGATTTTTTTTATTTTGTGTGGGTTTATTGTTTTTTTTTTTTTTTTGAAAGAGAGGAATTCCAACTTAATTCAAATGTGAGATATGTATAAGTGGGATTTCCCAAATGATATTTATTTTTAATTGGGAATGATATCTTCATTAAATAAATTTGAGTATATTAAATGAAGGTGTTCATATGTGCTTTTGAAAAGTTTAGTTTTATTTGAAGATGAAACTTCCATTGAATATGTGTGAATATATTGAATGGAAATATTCATGTATGCTTTTTGAAAACTTAATTTTGTTTACAAATGAAACTTCCATTGAATATGTGTGAATATTTTCAATGGGAAAATTCATGTATGCTTTTTTTTAAAACTTTATTTTTTCGATTTTTGGAAAGATGATTGTTCATTTTATTTTGAAAATGAAATCTTCATCAAAGTGAATTGAAGGAAGATATTCATTTGTATGTTATTAGTTTTATTTTTGAAAATCCCTACATGTAACAATTATGAGAATTTTTAAATGAGGGTGATAAAATTTTGTGAAAAATATTTATTAAGTGCATTTTTGAAATGGTGCTTCTTTGAAAAGCAAAGTTCTTTATGGAGAATTTATTTTATCTTTATTATTTTAGGATGAACCTTTTATTATCATGAAAATAATAAGGAGGAAGTCTTTAAAATGTTTTCTTTTTATTTAGATCTTTCATTTTACCCATTGGAGAACCTAATGGGGGTTTTAAGACCAACAAGGAATGCGGTCCTAAAACCTAAAGATATTGGCTAGCTCAACTTAAGGATGAATTAAGCTAAGTGCCAATGGAAGGAAGGATAGTCTCAAATTCATACCAAAGTACAAACCCACTATCAATACTCAAATACAACGATCATTTACCAAAGATGGAGAGAGGAACCATCCCCAGTGGAGTCTCCTTTTAAATCTGTGGTAAAAAATTTCTATATAGGGAGTCCCCTTTTAAATCTGTGGTGAGAAAAGAAAGGTAAGATTATAGAAATTCATCTTTTTAGGATGCCACATAGATCCACAGATGTGCTTATTTAGGTGATTGAGTACCTCATCAAGGAATAGTATACTATCTGGAAAGATAGAAGTCAATACCCTTTAATGGACCTAATCACCTCTATAAGGACTCTTAAAGATGATGGGTTTGTATATGTACCAGAGATTCTTCCCTACTTTACATAGAAAAGTAAAATAGGATTTATTTTAAATCAGGTTAATTAAGTTTCCAATAGGGGCAAGCCCCCATAGTTAATTGCATCCTAAGGAATGGAGATTCCTTAGGAAAACTCTCAATTAAGGTAAATGATTGTTGTCTTCAAATATTTCAATAGAAAATGACTATCAATTGATTAGTTTATTTTTGAATATCAAATGGGATTGATCAAAAGAGGGATTTATTATCGAAGCCAAAATGGGAGATAAGCAGAAGATGGCCACGATGCTACGAAACCTAGCAAATATCTCAAACTATCCTATAGTTGAGCTTTACATTTTTGAAATTGATTTAGTTTATTTAAATTGTATTTTTTAGTAGAAATTTAGGACTTATGATTCCCTAACATAAGATTAAGGAAATGCCTAAGAGGTGAGGAATTAATCTTAGGGCCCACAAGGGGAGAAGCAACCTCAGAACCTAAATCTATGAAGTTTTGACGAGGGCTAAAAGCATAACCTAAATCTAAGGAGAAAATGAGTAATTAGTTTCCTTTCATAAGAAAGGACAAACCACCCGATAACATGGACTAACAACCGCCTGGGGGTGGCTGCCAGCTAACTCCTCCTATGATTTTAAATACATGTAGGCAAGTCTTTATGTTTATGCAAGATAGCTAGGATGTTATTTATTTAGAAAGAGACTAAGTCCTTAAACTCACTCCCTAAAGAGACTAGGTCATGTGAAGGGCATGCTTCAAATGACCTAAATATAATGGAATTAAAATTTTATTTTTATTTTAATTTTTGGATAATCATTTTTGACTCAAGTTAATAGGATTCATATGACTAATACATGATAATTAAAGTTAGTGGCCAAAATCAGCGAGAAGGGAGGTGGTGAGTTTCCACCATGGCTCTCTGGTCAAGGTTTCTCTAGAAAGGTGGAAGCCCCTCCAATGAAATAAGATGTTGTTGTGCATGATATTGCAAAAGAAATACTCATCCAACTAAGGGGTTGCTAATTCTTTTATCTTGATTTTAAACCTAGACTTTAGGCGAGGTTATGAGTTTTTTATTTTTAATTTGAGTTGTTAAGTTAGGTAAAATATTTATCTTTTCCTAAAGAGCCTAATCCACATCCAGGCCATACATAAAGCAAGGAAGAAACTATGAAAAGTATGCCTCTTAATGCACAAGCTAAACAAATCATCAATTAATTTATAAAGCTAATCACAAAAAGAATAAAAGATCATTATGGTCGGGCACCACCGCACAAAATCGAAAATATCAAATGTGGGTAGCCGAGATCTACCCTTATACAACCCAGATTATAAATGAATTAAATTATAATTAAGCAAGGAATTCATTGTTATGGGTGTCTTCAAACTTCATTTCTTCTTTCTTCTTTTCTTCTTTCTTCTTCTTTTCTTCTTTCTTCTTTGGTTCCATCTTTAGGATGGTTGGAAGATAGATGCTCCAAGGCTTCACATGGTACATAAGATAGGTTCTTATGACAAATTTTCATTCTAATTCCCATAACAATCATTCCAAAATCCTAATTGAACAAATTTACATGAAAAGGAAAAGTAAAAAATCTAACTAACACCTGTAAAATAAAGGTTTGCTAAAATAAACCACACCAATCCCAAGCATATATATTAGACTTATCACCCCACACATGGATGACTAAGTCTACTTGGCTAATTGGATTATGCTTAGGGGTATAAAGCACCTGCAAGCAAAAGCATTTATATTTTATTTATGATAGCGCCCCTTAAGCACAATCCCCTGTAGAAAATAATATTTATACTAAGAGTATCCTACCATTTATTCTATGAGCATATCCCTAAAATCCAGTCTAAAACATATATCATAAAATAAAATAAAATACTAAACCATGCACCACCCTAACCTAAAGCTAGAAGTGGTGACATAGGCTAATGTGTGTGCTTTGAAGGTTTGTGTGGTATGCTTAGGTATGGCTTTAAGTTAGAATTTTCTAAGTGTGAAAGCATATTCAACTTAGATAAAGGTTTTATTTAAGTTGTTTAACTATTTTGGGTTGATTTTATTTTATGTTTTGGTTTGGTTCAACTAAATCCTACAATTAATTACTAAGTTATGAAGAGAGGAAAGAGAAGGAGACTTTTCTTTCCTTCCCTAATCTAAGTAATCTTTAACGTAGATTCACATTTTAGTTTTATTTAGGTAAATTTTTTGATTAAATATTTTAACTAATCCTAAGGATGAACTCTAAACAAACCTATTCAAAAATAAATGCATTTTAAGATTAAATAAAATGAATCAAAATTCACATAACACATATTACTTCATTTCTTTCTCAACATGTATAACATGCATATGAATGAATCCTAAGCATATCTATACATACAAATGAAAATATTTAACACACTTTTATGATAAATGCTATGTAATCTATTTAAGGAAATTTGGAAGTTTAATATGCACGATTTCTTAAAGTAGAAAGGGGTTTCTTTATCCAATTTTTCACATACACGCATGAAAGTAAGAAAGGCATAAGTGAGTATAGTGCTATTATTAACCAGAGGTGTAAAGTTTAAGTCCTACTTAGGGCTACTTAAAGCCTTGTAACCTCAGGTTGTCCAGACTAATATACCACTTTCCTTAAATTCAAACATATGTGTAAAAGAAATGAAATGGAAAAGAAGAATGCAAAAGTTGTATTAATGGATTCATTTTGTTTATGCAATTTACGTATGCAAGTATAGGTAATCCTTGGTAGCATAAAGATGAATAGGATATGGAATTAGGTAAGTGTTAGGTTATTTTCAAATGAACCCTACATCTTACCAAATTCCTATTCAAAACTATACTAACATAAAAGAGAAGGGAAATCTATACTAAATACACCTTCATAATCTTCACATGCAAGCTTATAATTAAAGTATATGTAGCATACTTTCATATTTGATATTTGATTTATATGTTTTAAAAATAATTTTAATTTAGTAGTGATAATAGCCATTCATATTTCTGCTTTAGCCAACACATGCAAATTTGACATAAAGTAAACAATTTCATTTTAAACTTGAATTTGAAAAATATGAATACATGAAACAACATGACATACAAGTTTAACATGTTGGGGAAAGATTCAAAGCAATGAAAGCATGTAAATAAATTCACTTTAATTAAATCCTAAAGACATTCTTATGGAATAAGAAAATTTAAAATAAATCAAAGTTTATTCAATGTGACTTTTATTTAGTTTGAAGTTTGATTTAATTTTGAAAAGGTGAGTTGAGTTTGCTGTTTCTAACCCATTCTCAAATGTGTTTGATATTTTTATTTAATTTTTAGATGATTAGATTCATTTTTAAGTATTGATTAGGTTAAGGTATGAATTAAGTAATTTAATTAAACCTTACCTACACCACCTTAACATAATTATCCAAATAATTATGAGCCAATGAGATGACATAAAAACTCACAAGGAATTTAAATTTTTAATGCACCAAATAAGAAAAAGGCCTAATATAATTTCGCTCATAATTAATGGTTAATTAAGCTAAGGGGTTTAGCTTAAGTAATTTCAAAGCACCCTTTCACACATATGAATTGGGTTTTAATTTCCTTAATTGAACTTAGGCTATTAAACACCTAAGCATCTACCCAAAGTAGATTAATTAAGTTTTAAAAGTTTTTGGAGTTTTTAGAAATTAATTAAGGGGATAATTAATGAATTAACCCTTAATTAAGAGAACATTAAGGAAAGAAAGGGGGGTTTAGGGAATAGCTTAGGGGAAATATCCCAAAATTATTCCATAAATCTCCTATCTACTAGATCTGACCTTAATCAACCCTAATCATGTATTAAAACCACTAATAATACCTTAATTATCCTTAATTACATAAGGAGTGTAATTAAGAATATGCAATTCTCCTAATCAAGCCTTCAATAAATCCCAAAAAAATTAGGGGGATAGAAGTCATCCCCTAAAATATACCCAAGAAGTTTGGGATTAATCAGAGGCTTAATTAAAAGATAATTAACAAAATGAACTTTCCAATAAAACCCAAAATCAAAGAAAAACATAATTCAAAATCCATTAAATTTAATTTGAAATATTCTAGGTTGAATTATCTTTCCATAGAAATTTATTTCATATTTTTCTAAATTTTATTGAGAGAGATATGAATTTTAGAAGAACTAGAGATTAATTAGCATTTAATTAAATCCCTAACTAATCCTTTAGCTCACTGTGCAATGCATGGTGGTGGAGATCAATGTGCTTTACACACATCATGTAGTAAGCATCCCACTTAAACATCACATCAGGTGGCATCGTGGCAGCGGGATGTGCTTCGATCTTTATCATCTGATCAAAGATCGGATGGCTAGAGATCTCCCCACGATTTTAAAAAGGATAAATAAATTCCTAAGCATGGGAATTATCTCGACCGTCCATCCAAAACATGCGGATGGACATCCAAGATCTCCCCAATTCTTCATCTTAGATAAATAGAGACTTTCCATGATCTAGGAGAAGATCCGAGCTCAATTAAGCTCAGATAGAAACCAAACTTTACCCACATCATCAAAAGGCAATAAGCGGCACATCCAACAGTGGGATTTGCATGAATTGAAAATTCCTTTCACAAAGGACCAACACCTCCTATGCTAGGTGGTCGGAAAATTCCATACCTCGCTTGAGGTGATCACCGGTGCTCGAGATCGTTGAGGTAGCTTCATCTAGTGGAGGCAAAGCCCTGTTGAAATTCTTTGGCCTTGGGATTGAGTGGCTTGCTCTATGGACCAACACCACTTGAAGATCCTTACGACTTTGATCCAATTGCTCCTCTCCTTGCTATGGGAACTCTAATGGAAGCTTGAGTGAGCTCAGATTGGTCCTTAGAAGAAGTGTACAAGAGGAATTGGGATGATTTTCAGTGTGGAGAAAGTTGGGAGTTCAAGTGAGCTCCCATGTTTTCACACTATGCAAAATTGAGAAGATGAAGTTTGTTTTCACTCTAAAAAGCTTGGAGAGGCTGAGGAATTGCTTCTCTGACTTCCTTAGGTTCAATCGAATTGAGGAATGATCATTTTGAATTCAATTAGGGGGAGTATATCTCCCTCTTGAAGGATCGGACGGTCGTAAGCAATCTTGTCATTTTGATCCAATTGATCACAATGGGAGGGTTGTTTGATTAGTTAGATGTTTTCACATGGTCGGTTTGAAGCCTTGAGTGGATTGCCAACCTATCAAGTACTTGAAAATGAGTGGAAGAGGGATTTTGAATTTGCCATTTTGACCCATGGGGTCAGGTTTGGCCTTAGGGCTAATTGGGCAGACCCAAACCCATTGGGTTGGGTGCACCACTCTTCATTAGGTCCCCTTGAGCTATTAGGAAAGCATCAAGTGGATATAAAGAGGGTATGACCAAATTACCCACGGATTAAGCCAAACTTTATTTTATGTCCTAGGGGTAGGATGGTCATTTTGTTGATTTTTTAAATTTAGATATGTTGGGTATGTGGAGAAACTAGGTTTGGCCAAGTTTCATGAGATTTGGAATTCATTTGGTGAAGTTTGGCTCATGTTGACCCATTTAGGTCAAAATGGGTCAAGTTGACCAATTGGTCAAATTGGGTCAAACCAAGGGTTTGGTCAAGTTCATATGACCATTTGAAATGTTTTGGTGGCTTTGGTCTGATTCAATTTGACATAGTTTTGAATTTGGCTCATATGACTGCATTTAGGTCAAATGGGTCAAGTTGACCTATTTGACCCATTTGACCTATTTGGGGTAGGTCAAGGGTAAGTTTAGGTTAGGTTAGTCACATGGAGTGGATTGGTATCTTTATTTTCAATAAATTTTGGTTAAGTTCAAATTTGGCTCAACATGACCCCTTTAGGTCATGTTGGGTCTAAGGTCAATTGAGTTAGGTTAGGTCTAGTTGGCCAATTGAGGCTTTGGTCAAGTTCAACAACTGATTTAGAATGAACTTGGCCCATTGGTTTGAAGCAATTTGGCTTAGATCAAGTTTTGACACATTTTCACCCTTTAGGTCAAGTTGGGTCAACTTGGGTCAATTGGCTAATTGGGCTAGGTTAGGCTCAAATTTTGGCTTGGTCAACTTCAAACATAGGTCATGAATAAACTTGGATCAATGGTTTCAATTAATTTGGCCTATGGTGGAATTTGGCTATGTTATATTTCATTTTGGGCTAAGTGTTGACTTAGTCAACCCTTAGGTTTGACTTAGTTTGACCCAATTTGATTGATTGATCATCCCATTATGATTGTTGGTCATGATGAGAGGCATAGGTTAGTTTGATTCAATCCAATTTGATTAGGATTAGAATTTGGCTCATAAAGAGACTTTAGGTCACTTTGGGTCAAGTGAGCCTAAGTGGGTTAAATGGGTTGGTCAAAGCTTGATTTGAGTTTGATTTTACTTGTATATGGATTATTATTGAAATATAAATCTGTTTGCAAGTTGTTTGAAGTCAAATGATTTTTGATTCATTTGACAATTTCATATTCAAAGGAAGAATATGAATGGATTTGGGTTTGATTTTTGAATTGAGTTTTGATTTAGTGATTGAAGTTTGTATTTATATTTGGATTCATGATTGTAGGGTTGATTGAATCATAAAGAAAAATCAAGAGTTTGGCTTGATTTGAAGTTGATTTAGCAAAGTTCAAGATTTTGACTTGGAAGGCTTAGATTGGATTTTGAGTGGATTTGAGTTTAATTTTTGGAATTGATTTTGATTGTTTGAATTTATATTTCATTTGTATATGTGAATACAAATGAGAATATATATGGATCATGAGAAAATTTCAAGAATTTGAAGTTTGAATCATGATTTGGGCTAAGTCCATTCAGAAGGATTTAAAGTACTTTGAAAAATTTTGGAGTTTAGAGTTTGAATTTTTTTGAATTTGATTTTATTGATTTCTATTTATAGTTCATTTATATATGTGAATATAAATGAGAAAAATCCCATGAGTTTGAATTGGTTTAGAGTTGATTTTGCATAAGTCCTTTAATGGAAAATTAAGGGACTTATGAAATTTTTAGATTGGGAATTTAATTAGAGGGTTTGATTTGATTAACTTATATTTATATTTCATTTATATATTTGAATATAAATGAGAATATAAATGAGTTTTGAGAAAATCCCATGAATTTGAATTGGTTTAGAGTTGATTTTGGCTAAGTCCATTAATGGAAAATTAAAGGGACTTAGGAAAATTTCATGAATTGATTTGGAATTTTGAGTTTAGTTTGATTGGTTTAAATTTATACTTCATTTATATAGGTGAATATAAATGATAATATAAATGAATTATGAGAGGATCTCATGAGTTTGATTGGTTTAGATTAATATTTTGGTTAAGTCCTTAAGGAGGTTTAAGGACTTAGGGAAATTTGAGTTTAAGAATTTTGATGGATTTTGATCATGGGTTTCAATCATAGATTTCAATCATATAAAGTTGATTTGAGTTTGGAGAGAATCAATAAGAATTGACTTAGAGTTTTACTTGAAAGAAGGAAAGTGAGGGATGGTTCAAGCTAAGGGTAGGCAATTTTCTTAACACCCCTAAGGCATGACCTATTCCTATGGCTAACTCTTCTAAGTCTCTAGGGCTAGGTTGAGTGTCCACCTAATCACTAGATGTGTCTTAAGACTAAGGAATTCTTAAAGTCTAAGAGGAGTCCTATGTCTAAGATGGAGGGGTTGAGAGCTCATTCTAAAAATGAGGTCAACAATGTGGTTCGATTTTGGCCAGAGAAGGAGTGAGTGAGGTGGTCATGTGCTTGAATTGAGTGTAAGGGGGATTTCCATGTGGCCATTTCAATAGGAGTAGTCAATTTGGCCATTGGGCCAAGTTGGGCTGAGCCACACCCTTTGGGTTGGGTGCACCACACTCCCAAGTGTTCACTTGATCCACTAAGAGGGTGTCAAGTGATTATAGAGAGGATTTGACCAAATTCCAAGCAGAATTGGACAAAATTTATCCTATGGCCTAGGGGTAAAAATGGTCATTTGACCTTGATTTTAGTTTGGGTATGTTTTATATGATGAGAAAATAGGTTTGGCCAAGTTTCATTGGATTTGGAGTTGGTTTGATGTGATTTGGCTCATGTTGACCCGTTTAGGTCAAAATGGGTCAACTTGGGTCAAGTTGACCAAATGGTCAAATTGGATCAAACTAAGGGTTGGGTCAAGTTTATATGACCATTTGAAATGTTTGGTGGATTTGGTTTGATTCAATTTGGTTTATGTTTGAATTTGATTCATTTTGACCTTTTACGTCAAGTTGGGTTCATGGTCAATTAGGCTAGGTTGGGTCTAGTTGGCCAATTGGGACTTTGTTCAAGTTCAACAATCAGTTTGGAATGAACTTGACCTATTAGTTTTAATTAATTTGGCTTAGATCAAGTTTTAACACATTTTGACTTTAGATCAACTTGGGTCAAGTGGCCAATTGGGCTAGGTTAGGCTCAAATGTTGACTTGGTTAAGTTCAAACATTGATCATGAATGAACTTAGATCATTGGTTTCAATCAATTTGGCCTATGGTGGATTTTTGCTATATTGGGTTTCATTTTGGCTAACTGTTGACTTGGTCAACCCTTTGATTTGACTTGATTTGACCCAATTTGAGTGATTGATCATCTCATGATGATTGTTGATCATGATGAGAGGTTTAGGTGGGCTTAGTTCAATTCAATTTGGTTAGGATTAGAATTTGGCTCATAAGGGTACTTTAGGTCATTTTGGTTCAAGTGAGCCTAAGTGGGTCAAATGACTTGGTCAAAGCTTGATTTGAGTATGATTGAACTCACATATGGACTTATGATTGAAATATAAATCCATTTGCA
Source organism: Cymbidium sinense (assembly GCA_021442155.1). Classification (NCBI taxonomy): domain Eukaryota; kingdom Viridiplantae; phylum Streptophyta; class Magnoliopsida; order Asparagales; family Orchidaceae; genus Cymbidium; species Cymbidium sinense. The sequence continues at coordinate 27,651,753 of CM038231.1, forward strand.
AGTGGTTTAAAGTCAAATGGGTTTTGACTCATTTGACAATTTCAAGTTAAAAGGGTGAACATGAAATGGATTTTGGCTTCATTTTTGAATTGAGTTTTGCTTAAGTGATTGGAGTTTGTATTTATATTTGGATTCATGATTGAAGTATTGATTGAATCATGAAGAAAAATCAAGAGTTTAGTTTGATTTGAAGTTGATTTGGCTAAGTTCAAGAATTTGACTTGAAAGGCTTAGGTTGGATTTTAATTGAATTTGAGTTTGATTTTTTGAGTTGGTTTTGGTTATTTGAATTTATATTTCATTTATATATGTGAATATAAATGATAATATAAATGGGTTGTGAGAAAATTTCATGAGTTTGAAGTGATTTGAACATGATCTAGGTTAAGTCCTTAAGAGAGAATCAAAGTAACTTAAGAAAGATTTGTGAATTTGGATTCGACTTTTGGGTTTAGTTTGATTGATTTAAATTTATATTTCATTTATATATATGAATATAAATTAGAATATAAATGAGTTATGATAAAATTTTATAAATTTGAATTGATTTAAATTTTATTTAGGCTAAGTCCATGAAGGGAAATCAAAGGGCTTAAGAAGGATTTTGAATTTGGAATCTGAATTTTGGATTTAGTTTGATTGATTTGAATTTATATTTTATTTATTTATGTGAATATAAATGAGAATATAAATGAGTTGTGAGAAAATTTTATGAGTTTGAATTGATTTGAAGATGATCTAGGCTAAGTCCTTAGGAGGGAATTAAGGACTAAGGAAATATTTGGAATTTGGAATTTGAATTTTGGATTTCAATCATGGGTTTCAATCAAGTGGCATTGATTTGATTTGGAGAAAATCAATTAGTCTGAAATTATTTTAGGTCTGATGTTGATTTGATTTGGAGTTTGACTTAAAGGAAGGAAGTGAGGAATGTAGTTCAAGCTATTGGGTATGCAAATTTTCCTAACACCCCTAAGGCATGACCTATTCCTATGGCTAACTCTTCTAAGTCTCTAGGGCTAGGTTGAGTGGCCACCTAATCACTAGATGTATCTTAAGACTAAGGATCTCTTAAAGTCTAAGAGGAGTCCTATGTCTAAGATGGAGGGGTTGAGAGCTCATCCTAAAAATGAGGTCAACACACAACAACACCCAGGTGAGTCCCTTATTGACTACATTCTCAGATGGCATAACCTTAGTATGAAATGTGAACCACAGCTGTCTGAACAACATGCCATTAAGATTCTTCTGAAGAATATCCATGGTCAGTTGTCTTCATGCTTAAGGGCTTCACCATCAAAACTTTTGAGAAATTAATCAACAAAGCGGCTAGCATGCAAGGAGAAGCCAAATAGTTACCTTCTCCAAATGTACCAACAAAGCCAAAGCCATAGAAGGTATATAAGAAGAAGCCCGGGGCAGTGACAGTAGTGGATAAGAGAAAATAACTAGACATATAGCAATTTTAGAGACCTCGTGCTCAGCAGTCGATGCTTCCACCTCCTCCACCACCAGGTAGCCTAGGCTAGAACCTCCACTCGCTCCTCCCTGTCATCATCAATAGCAGGGGTATACATACCCACCCCCAGGTAGTTATAGTCCACCTACTCTTTTGGATAAACTCAATAAGCCTTATTCATTTAAGAGGGAGTTAATCATGAAGATCTTTAAGAATCTCTTAAAGAAGCCTAATTTTCAACTACCTGAACTTAGGAGACTAGAGGAAGTGGGAAAAATCCATGATCCTAACTTTTTCCCCTACCGCCGTATGCTAGGTCATATTTTGGAAGATTACTTCACATTTAAGGATTGGCTTGAACATAGCTTCAATATCAGTGCTATAGTCATCCCGAAGGAATACCTTGTGGAACAACCATCCAGTTCCATTAGGGTAATCCTTGGGGATACTTCTGATCCTTCCAAAACTAAAGAAGGTTGGGATATCTCCTTATCCAAAACCTCTAAAAAGATTATTCAAGATCAAAAAACTTTGCGTTCACGATCAAACCTCCAACATCAAGGAAGGTTTGCAAGTTTCCAGAGCCAACTCAAGGAAAGGGGGAGCTCAATAGCAGCATGTGCTAGCTCGAGATAGCCCAGTAGCGCAACCACCGATCGAGTCTAGCCTCTAGTCTATCATTGTAGCTAACACATCAACAACTACCGCTACTTCAGCTAGTTCTTCTTATCTAGTAGACATCTTGTATCGACAGATGAGGGCATCAAATCCCTCACCCTTCTTACTTTACTTGACTTCTGCTTTGTACCTCCTATCAAATCCAAGAAATTAAAGAATAAAGCTAGCTTGAATTACATCTATGCCACTTCTGATGGGTTGTCTGAATCTATTCCTAATAACTCTTCAAGTTTAAACAACAACTATAATAATTCTGATCTTCCTCTTTCTGATTCAGAGTTGGATTTTTATACTATGAATATTATGGTTTCACCTCTTGAGATAGACTTGGAATCATCTGATTTTGAGGGTCCTATAGGAGAAGCTGTAGGTTAGCCTAATGTGCAGATAGAACCTTTCATTACCCTACCACAAGAGATCACTGAAGTCAACCTCCGTAGTCGCAAGGTTCTACCTCATAGGACAGTACCTCAAGATAGAGAGAAATAAGTCATTGGTCCAAAGGATCGAGAAGGCCCTCCACAGGATGCTTCATCCTTGGATATGCTTGTGGGGATCATCCCAATGTGGACTATAATGTCCTCTCTCTCCTAAGAAAGTTATCATCTAAGCTAAGCATATACGTGCCCTTGTCTTATCCAAAGAGATGAAGGAATCATTAATCAAGGCTCTCCTTGATCCTGAGATATGCTTAGCTTAGCTGGCCACTATTGGTGAGGAGGCACATTATTCCATAGAAGTTGAGAGAATCACTTTCATAGATGAAGGTCTTCTTTTAGGGGACATGGAGCACAACCGTCCCCTCTACATTACAGTTGACATGGGCAGACTCAAACTAGCTAGAGTTCTCATCGATTCAGGTGCATCGATAAATATTATGAGTTTGAAGACCCTTACCTATTTGAGGATTGACATCTCCACACTCTGAGGAGATCGGATGATGTTGAGAGGATTTAATGAACAAGGTGAGTGGGATTTAGGTTCCATAGTGTTACCTTTGGAGATAGGTGACTAGAGGACTGAAGCCAAGTTTTACATCATTGATTCAAATACTTTGCTCAAAATCAGATAATTATATCCTCCCTCCATTAATGCATCAAGTTCAGGAAGGATGGGATTGAATAGTATGTCAAAGGAGATTAAAAGTTATTTTCAGTTAGAGAGGTTGAAATATATGAGGATGTGACCTACTATCTTCCTCAAACACCCTTTCTCATGAACTTGGACAAAAGTCAAATTCAAAAGAAAAATAAAATGAAGAAAAATAAAAGGCAAAAGAAAAAGAAAAGAAAAGTGAAAATCCAAGTGAACGAGAAAGGAGAATTGAAGAAGAAATAGAACCGCATATCACATTCCACCCACAGTCCATTCCATCATATGGACATATGGGTAAGATGACTCAACCTCCACCAGGCAAAGGTAGAAGCAAAAATAGAGGCAATTCCAGAGGTGGAAGACCCTCTGGTTGGCCATCGACCAATAGGGGTTATGTTCTAGTTCATAGGAGTACCCCTACTATTCACATAGACTTGGAATATAGTTCGGAGGATGAGTCTAATGTGATTAGCATACCAGCCAACACCTCTCAGCGGGTTTCATTGGAGGTGACACTCGAGCCGGTCATCGATGAAGATCGGGCCTCTATACAAAGTAAAGTATTCAAATCAGATGCATGTAAAACTATCAGGCAGCAGTTAGGAACCTTAGCTTTAACCTCACTTTCACCCCAAAAATTTGAAGGTTTAGTAGTTAAGGAAGCCCCTAAGTCTTCTAGTGATATGAAGCCAAATAAATTCAATTTAGGATCATCCTCCTCAAGTCCTGAAGTTAATGTAGAACTTGAGGAGAATTCATACAAAGAATTAATAGAATTACCATTTGAATTTTACTCGCCTTGTGTTCATAATCTTATGCAAAAAGGTTTGGTTCCTCATACATGGTCCAAGCACAGTTTAGAGTATTTTGAGAAGCTGTAGAACAATACAGGCAAGGAAGCACAATCAAGAGTAGGACTAGGATTTGGTATAGTGGGTCCAGTCGATAATGACGATTACTTCTTAGTTGTTACCAATCATTTGGAGTCTAATAGGTTTTTTTCACACAACACCAACTCTTATGAGGATGTGTGTTTAAACACCTCAGATGATCCGATGATCTCTAAATAAAAGATGCACCACCTAAATTTGAAGAGGAGATCCATTCAACAATTGACATGCATAAAAAAGTCAACCTCGGGACAGAAGAAAATCCATGCTTGGCGTACATCAATTCATTATTGAATGAAGAAGAAACCAATGACTTATTTGGACTATTGACTGAGTTTAAGAACTGCTTTGTATAGAGTTATGAAGAGATGTCTGGATTATCTCCTGACGTAGCAATCCACAAGCTAGGAATAGATCTTAGCGCTAACCCTATCAAGCAAGCTCTTAAATGCATGTGATTAGAAATCAAACAACAGGTCATTTCTAAAGTCAAGAAATTGATCGATGCTAGTTTCATCAAAGAAGAAAAATATCCTACCTGGTTAGCTAGTGTCATCCCAATTAAGAAGAAGAATGGCCAAATTCACATATGCATTGATTTCAAGGATTTAAATAAGGCATGTCCTAAGGATGAATTTTCTCTTCCTATACCAGAATTTAATGGTGGACATCACCTCATCTCATGTAGTATTCTCTTTCATGAATGAGCCATCTAGCTATAACCAAATTAAGATGTCCCCTGAAGATGAAAGAAATACTTCTTTCTGAACCCCGATCGGAATCTTCTATTATAAGGTCATGCCTTTCGACCTTAAAAATGTTGGTGCAACATACCAACGGGCCATGACTCAGAGCTTCAATGAACTCATCTACCATCAGGTTGAGTGTTGTATTGATGATCTAATAGTCAATAGCAGAGAAAAGGAAAATCATCTCTTTGAATTTAGAGTAGTTTCAAACGGTTAAGATAATATAACCTCAAAATGAATCCCCTGAAGTGTGCATTCAGAGTAGCTTCAAGAAAATTCTTTGGGTTTGTTGTCTGACACTGAGAAATAGAAATAGATCCAGAAAAGATTAAAGCTATCTTAGAAATTTTAGCTCCTAAGAGTTTAAATCAGCTCAAATCTTTCCAAGGATGGCTAGTGTATCTAAGACACTGTATTTCCAACCTATTAGAGAGATGCAAGCCATTCTCAACACTTGTCAAAAAGGATGTCAAGTTCAAGTGGGATAATAAGTGTCAGCATGCCTTCAAAGATATCAAGCAGTATTTGGTGAAGCCACCAGTTCTAGCAGCCCCTATCTTGGGCAAGCCACTCATCTTCTACACTGCTACATTGGATAACTCTCTCGATACTCTGTTGTCCCAAGCTAATGATGAAGGGAAGGAGAGTGCTCTCTACTACCTCAGCCATTGTCTGATTCCTACTGAAGCAAACTATCCACATATTGAGAAACATTTCCTAGCTTTGATCTTTGCCTCCCAAAAGCTACGGCACTATATGCTTTCTCATAAGGTGAACTTAATCTCTATAACCAATCCACTGCAGTATCTCATAATATATGCACTATCGGATTGGCACTGGTCAATGATTCTCTCAGGTTTGATATCATGTTCATACCCTCCTGCGTAAAGGACAACCTAGATTTCTTCAACAACACACCACTTTCTGTTGATTCTCTTCTTAGTGACAATCTCCTTGATGAACAAATCATGAACTTAGGAGAGGTTGATAACCACCGATGGGAGATGTATTTTGATGGTGCAGCTTCTTTTCATAAAGGGGAAGCACCACGATCTACTCTTCCAGAAAAGGCAGGGGTAGGAATAGTTCTCCTAACTCCATACCGTGATGTGATGAGATTCTCATACTACCTTTCCAACCCCTGCACCAACAATGAAGCTGAGTATGAGGATTTGATTTTTGGTCTGGAGTTAGTCATCACCATCAATGTAAAAGCATCAACATCTTTGAGGATTCTCAGTCGATCATCAACCAGATTGTCGGATCCAACAAGGTTCTCAAACCCAAACTTCATCATTACCACGAGTATACCATGAAGTTGTTGGCCCAAATCTCTAAAGTCACCAACTACAAGGTTCCCTGAGCAGAGAACACATTAGCAGATTCTTTGGCCAAACTTGTCAAAGAATTGGCATGTCCGGAAGATAAGTCCATTCCAATAAGGGTCCAAAATAGACAAGTCTTATCCCTTATTGATGTTGAACTCATCGAGAGACTTTCTCTTGAAGGGGAAGTTGTTGTTGCCTATAAGGATAAGGAGCTAGATTATAGGCAACCGTTCATACACTATTTGAACACCGATAAACTACCTCAAGAAAAGTCACAAGCCAATCAGGTGAAATAGAGAGCTCTCTCCTACGCTCTAGTTGATGGCACCCTGTACCATCGGTCCTTTGACCAGATGTGGTTATGTTGCTTAGATAAATATGAAGCCTGTGGCATTATAACCAAGGTACATTCAGGTCTATGCAGTGCACATCAATCTAGTCCGAAGATGAAGATAAAGACCAAGAGACTAGGATACTACTAGACTTCTATGATTACAGACTACATGGATGTAGCTAGGAATTTCCATCAGTGTCAGGTGCACGGTGTGGTCCTCCAACAACCACCCTATATTGGCCTCATGGCCATTTGAGTGTTGGGGTATCAACATTGTGGGTCCTATCGATCCTCCTTCTTCCAAGGGTCATCGGTTCATCTTAGCTGCCACCAACTACTTTTCCAAGTGGGCGAAGGCAATCCCACTCAAAGAGGTCACAACTCAGCAAGTGCTTCAATTTTTCAAGAATCATATCGTATATAGGGTCAGGGTGCCTCGATGAATTATATTTAATAATGGTACTGCATTCAAAAGCACAAAGATCAACGGCTTTGCCAGAAGATATGGTATAGAGTAGAGATACTCCACCATCTACTACCCTAGAGAAAATGGCTTAGTAGAAGCATTCAACAAAACTCTCATTCAAATACTAAAAAAGACTCTTAACAACAACAAGCAGTAGTGGAATGAGTAGTTTGTTGAAGCCTTGTGGGCCTACCACACCACATACCGAACTCCAACTCAATCTACCCTATTTTTCTTAGTATATGGGTCTGAAGCCGTTCTACCTTTAGAAGTTTAACTCTCATCACTAAGGATGGCATTAGGTAGCAAAATCACTATAGAGCAGAATGCAAAGTTGTGGTTAGAAGACCTCAAAAGTTTAGAGGAGAGTCACCTATGGGTGTGCCACAACCTCGAGTTGTAGGCCAAAATGATTCAAGCTCACAACAATGGTCCTAGATCTTTTGAGTAGGAAAACTTGTGTTAGTCTAAGGAGACCAATTATAGCGTTGAAAGATGGGAGGCAAGTTTGAACCCACTTGGGAAGGCCCCTATGTCATATAGAAGCCCTACCAAGGAGGATCTAATCAGCTTATTGATTGTAAATGGGAACACCCGATGCTTCCAATTAATAGGCTCTATTTGAAGAAATATTACCCATAAAAATTATGTCTGAAAATAATTCTATCAATCAACAAAAATATGATTCTATTTCATCAAAATCTTCTCTTCTTTAGAATCATTATTTGCTTATCTTATGAATCTGCCACAACGTGTCTAGGATAAGTGTAAGAGTCCCCCAATGTCATCCTATTCCTCTTTCACAATCAAACATAATTTCCCTGATGTTATTAGAATAGGTGTGAGAGAACCTAAAAGGCATCCTGTTTTGATTAGCACAACTAAGTTAGGTGTAAGAGAGCCCGAGCGGCATCCTTTCTTAGTGGGAAATCGCATTTGTCACCCATGGAACCATTTCATCAAAATCCCCAAGCGTGTTTAAGGTAGGTGTAAGACAACCCAAGAGACATCTTATTCCCTTTAACACAAGCACAAAAATAAACACATATCTTTTATCTCGGGCTATTTTGATGTGGGAGAAATCCCCCTGTGGTACCCACTCATTAGCTACTCTAAGTCGGGTCTACATGCCACCTCGCTAGTATGTCACCCCAGTGGTCATTTGTTCGAGGATGTGAGTCCCTGCACTTTCTTCCTAACTTGAGTAGTGAAAACCAACGAGCACCTTATTAGTATAGTAGGCTTCACTGCCCATCCAGTAAGCTACCTCATGTTGATTTTGTTTAAGAGGATGTGAGTCTCTGAGCTTTCTTCTTGAACTAGTCATCATGATCTAATTATATAAGTATATCTGAGCTATAGGATAACTCCCCCAGAGGCTCATTTCCTCTTGACTACATTTGAGTCGATATAAGTCCTCTAGTGGAATCCACTCAATAGTCTCCCTAGCGGATAGCACCTATCAAGCTGAAGACAGGCTATCCAACAATCAGTTCCTATATAGAAGGATGTGAGTCCTCGAGCTTTCTTCCTAAGCTAATTATTGCAAACTAATAGGAACCTTAGATTGGTTGATGTTCATTATGCTGATAGCGACTCACCCGGTGGATACAACACTCTTGGCAGATGTGAGTCCCTATGCTTTCTCCTTGAGTTAACCATCGGAATGGCCTCTGATTGTCAACTTGAACTAAATTACCTCCGATCGTAAAATGGACTGCACTGTTGAGTCCGGAATATTGGAATAAAACTTAATAAAAGCCTTAATTAACCCTAACCTAAATTCCAAAATCACCTTAAATCCCACTAAAATGATTTGATCGGTCTTTCACATGGTCCAGATTCTCCCTTGGCATGACTCTAACCATACTAACACCCTCTTATGCTAACACACGAGCGATGTTGGATGCAACCACTCCCATGTGGGTCCTTCTGATCGTTAACCACTACACCTTTCTTTCTTCTTTTCTCATTGTGAGGCAAAGATAACATCTCTCCTCCAAAACTGAGAGCCATAATTTCCTCTTCCATTTTTTTTCTCACTTCCTCCTCTCTTCAAACAAGTAGGCATCTCCTCCTCCTTCTTCTTTCTTCCTCTTCTTCTCTTCTTCATCTTCATCTTTCCTCTCAAGCCAAAATCAAAATCTTAGCTCTACAAAATCTACTTTCAAATTCCCTCATTTTCTTAATGCGAAAATTCTCCCATTTCCTTAATCCGAATTTCCAAATCTATTTTTTCGCAACCAAAGAAGAACACCATCATTAGGCGGGTTCTTCTTCAGGTTTTGGGCATCACCCCTTTCCATCTCCCTTTCCAATTCCATTTTGCCGTAATCGGAGAGAAACACCGTCATTAGCTGGGTTCTTCTTCTATCGGTTTCTAGCATCTCCCTTTCTACCTCCCTTTCTGACCTTTACTTTCACCTCAACTGGAGAGGAACATCATTATTAGGCAAGTTCTTCTCCTAATTTTTGGTGTTCTCCCTTCTATCTCCCCCTCTGACTTTTTCCCTTTACCACAACCGAAGAGCAACATCATCATTAGAAGGGTTCCTCTCTTGTTCTCCAGTAGCTCCAACTCCATGTCTTTGCCAATCATTGCAACGCGTAGAAGAAATAAGTCAGAACATGTGTCATAAAAAGAGTTTGAGTTATCAACCTAATAATGAAAAAACTAGAGAAAGTAAATCCAAATTTCTTATTTGAATTGAGGATAAAAAAAAGTATATGAACCGAATGAAAACAAAAAAGATTTGAGAAATAATAAGATTCTTAGAATCGCTCATTATAAATCGAACAATGGATTGGTTAAATTATTCACTAATAGAAAGAAGAATTAAAGATCTTTCTGATAAAATAATCAAAATCAAGAATCAAATTGAATGAACCGCAAAAGACAAGAAAAAAAAAAGAAATAGTTATAATTTATGATAATAAAAGATCGGGATCACAAAAACATTTTTGGAAAACATTAAGAAAGAAGAATATCCGATTAATACGTAAATCACACTATTTTATTAAATCATTCATTGAAAAAATATACATAGATATTTTGCCATGTACCATTACCATTTTTAAGATAAATAGACAACTTTTCTTTGAATCAACAAAAAAGATCTTTAATAAACCTATTTACAACAATGAAATAAATAAAGAACAAGAAGAAATTGATGAAACAAATCAAAATACAATGAATTTTATTTTCACTATAAAAAAATTCATATCGATAATACTAAGAATAGCAATCAAAATTCCAATACTTATTGATATATATATATATATATATATATATATATATATATATGTGTGTGTGTGTGTGTGTGTTTGTGTGTGTGTGTGTGTGTGTGTGTGTGTGTGTGTGTGTGTGTGTGTGTGTGTGTGTGTGTGTGTGTGTTGACCTCTTTTTTAGAATGACCTCTCAACCACTCCATCTTAGACATAGGACTCCTCTTAGACTTTAAGAGATCCTTAGCCTTAAGATACATCTAATGATTAAGTGGAAACTCAACCTAGCCCTAGAGACTTAGAAGAGTTAGCCATAGGAATAGGTCATGCTTTAGGGGTGTTAGAAAAATTTCCCTACCCTATAGCTTGAACCGCATTCTTCACTTCCTTCCTTCAAGTCAAACTCCTAATCAAATCAACATCAAACCTAAATTAATTCTAGCTAAATTGATTTTCTCCAAACCCAAATCAATGCCAAATGATTGAAAACCATGATTAATTCCAAATGATTGGAGCTTATGATTGAAATTCAAAATCTTTTATAAGTCTTTAGATCCCTCTAAGGACACTTATCAAACCTAAATCAATTCAAATTCATGAAATTTTCTCACAACTCATTTATATTCTCATTTATATTCACATATATAAATGAAATATAAATTCAAATCAATCAAATCAAATTCCAAATTGAAATTCCAAGTTCAAAATCTTTTCTAAGTCCTTTATTTCTCTCTTAAGGACTTAGCCTAGATCAAGTTGAAATCATTTCAAATCCTTAAAATTTTCTCACAACCCATTTATATTCTCATTTATATTCACATATTATGGTGAAATTTTATTATACATTCCTGCCTTCATCTATCCCCCTTTTTGAAAAGCAAGATAAATGAAAATAAAAATATATAAAATACGTCTTGTTGGTATGACTAGATCATGTTATTAAGGTGATTTTTGACATTGAGGGAGGTGTATTATCTCAGATGAAGTCACCACCCACAATGGACCTAATCACGAATAAGGACTCTAAGGACAATGAGTGCTTGTACCAAAGATTCTTCCATACATGGAAAAGTAAAATAAGGTTTATTTTAAATTGGGTTCATTAAGTTTCTATGGGGCAAGCCCCATAGTTAATTACATCCAGAAATTAGATCTTATACTCGATTAAGGCAAATCATCCTTGTCTCAAAGATTTCAATAGGTAGGACTATCATCATTATTTTGGAAGATCAAATGGGATTGATCAAGAGGAGTTATTATTAGCCAAAGAAGATAAGTAGGAGGTGCTCATGATGCTAGGAAACTGAGCGAACATCTCAAATTATCCTATGATTGGGATTTACAATTTTGAAATTGATTTAATTTTTTTGAATTAAAATTTTCATTTAGAAATTTAGGGCTTATGATTCCACAACACAAGATTATGGAAATGCCTAAGAGGTGCGGATTTAAGCTTAGGGCTCACAAAGGGGAGAAGCAACCTCATAACCTAAATCTAGGGAGCTTTGGTGAGGGACAAAAGCATAACCTTAATCTAAGGCAAAAATGAGTATTTGGTTTGCCTCCATAAAAGAGGACAAACCACCTGACTGTTTAAACTTGCAACTGTCTGGGGGTGGCTGCCAACTAACTCCTCCGATGGTTTTAAATTCATATAGGCAAGTCATATGCTTTATGGATGATATATAGGCTATTATTTATTTAAAAAGAGACTAAGTCCTTAAACTCACTCCCTAAAGAGACTAGATCATGTAAGGGTATGCTTCAAATGACCTAAATCTAATGCAATTCAAATTTCATTTTATTTTTATTTTTGAATAATTATTTTGACTCAGGCTGATAGGATTCATATGCTTAATGCATGAGAAATGAGATTATTAGGCAAAATCAGTGAGAAGGGAGGAGGTGTGTTTCCACCATAGCTCTCAAAGGTCAAGCCAAGTTTCTCAGCAAAGGTGGAAGCCTTCAATCAAGAATTGAAAATAATATGCATTTGTGCATGATGTTATAAAGAAATTTAAGGGTTGCTAATTCTTTTATCTTGATTTTTGCCTAAGCTTTAGATTAGGTTATGAGTTCTTTATTTTTAGTTTTGAATTGTTAGATTTGGTAGAAGATTTATGGTTCCCTAAGAGCCTAATCCACATCTAAGACATACATAAAGCAAGGAAGAAACTAGGAAAAGGTTACCACTTAATGTACAAGCTAAACAAATCATCAATTAATTTATAAAGCTAATCTCAAAAGAATAAGAAGCCATTGTGGTCAGGTACCATTGTACAAACCCAAAAATAAATTAGGTGGCCCATCTCTACCCTTATACAACCTGAATTACACATGACTTACATACAATTAAGCAAAGAACTCAATGTTATGGGGGTCTTCAAGCTTCATTTCTTCATTCTTCTTTTCTTCTTTCTTCTTCTTTTTTTATTTCTTCTTTGGTTCCTTCTTTTGAATGGTTGGAAGGTGGATACTCCAAAGGCTTCACATGGTGCATAATATGAGATCTTATGACCAGTGTTCATCCTAATCCCCATAACAATCATTCCAAAATCCCCAATTATAAAATTACATGAAAAGGGAAAATCACTAACACCAAAAACAAAGGTTAGCTAAACAAACCACCAAATACCAAGTATGTATATTGGACTTATCACCCCACACATGGGTGACTAAGTCCACCTGGCCTATTGGATTATGCATAGTGGTATAAGCACCTACACTACAAAAAGTATTTATATTTTTTTTATTATAGCACCCCTTAAGCACAATCTCTTGCAGAAGATAATGGTTAGACAAAGATCGTCCTACCATTCATTCTACACACATACATCCTAACATCCAGACTAAAACATATATCACAAAATAAAATCAAGTATCAAACCATTCACCGCCCTAACCTAAAGCTAGAAGTGGTGACTTAGCCTAATGTGTGTGCTTTAGAGGTTTGTGTGGTTGCTTTGCTATGGCTTTAAGTTAGAATTTTCTAAGTGTGAAGGATGTTTAACTTAGAGGAGAGTTTCATTTAAGTGATTTAATTATTTTGGGTTGATTTCATTTTATATTTTGATTAGGTTCAAGTGAATCCTACAATTAATTACTAAGTTATAAAGAGAGAGAAAGAGAAGAGAACTTCTCTTTCCTTCCCTAACCTAAGTAATTTCTAAAGTGGATTCATATTTTAGTTTTATTTAGTGAATATTTTAATTAAGTGTTTTAATTAATCCTAAGTTTAGATGAACTTTAAATAAACTTATTCAAAAGAAAGACATTTTAAGATTAAGTAAAATGAACTAAATTCACAAAACATACATCACTTCACTTCTTCCCCAACATGTATAACATGCATATGAATGAGTTCTAAACATATCTATACATACAAATGGGAATGTTTAGCACACTTTATGATGCATGCTAGGTAATTTACTTAGGAAAATTTGGATGTTTATGATGCATGATTTTCATTATGTAGCAAAGGGGTTTCTTATCCAATTTTTGCATACACATATGAATGTATGAAAGGCATAAGTGAGTGCGACACCACTGTTAACCAGAGGTGTAAGGTACAAGACCTACTTAGGGCTACTTAAAGCCTCATAACCTTGGGGTTGTCCAGACTAATATACCACTTTCCTTAAATACAAGCATGTGTACAAAAAAAATGAATGGAAAAGAAAGAATGCAAAAGTTGGTGTTGGTTGATTTATTTTTTTTTATGTAATTAATATGTGTAAGCATAGGTATCCTTATTAAGTGATAGTATAGGAATGTATAGGATATGGAATTAGGCAAGTGTTAGGTTCTTTTCAAATGAACCGTACACCATGCTAAATCCATTCAAAATTATACTAAAAGAGAAGAGAAGGAAAACCTACACTAAGCACATCCTTATATTTTACTCACATGCAAACTTATAATTAAGATATAAGTAACACACTTTTATTTGATAATTGATTCATATATTTTAAAATAATTTGAATTTAATAGTGATAATAGCCACTCATATATTCTTACTTTAGCCAACACATGCAATTTGACATAAAAGGAAACATTTTCATTTTAAATTTGATTTTTGAAAAGCATGGATGCATGAAACCATATGACACACATATTTAACATGTTGGGGAAGAACTAAAGCAATGAAAGCATGTAAACACATCGCTTTAATTAACTCCTAATGACAATCTTATAAAATAAAAAAGCTTAAAGTAAATCAATGTTTATTTAATATGATTTTTGTTTGATTTTGAATTTGATTTAATTTTGAAAATGTGAATTGAGTTTATTGTTCCTAACCCATTCTCACATGTGTTTGATATTTTTGTTCAGTTTTTTAAGTGATTAGATTCATTTTATATTTTGATTAGGTTAAGGTATGAATTAAACATGTTAATTATCTCTTACCTACACCACCTTAGCATAGTTAATCAAATAATTATGAGCCAATGAGATGAAATAAAATCTCACAAAGAATTTAAATTTGCAATGCACCTAGGAAGAAAGGGGCCTAATTCAATTTGGCTCATGATTATATATTAATTAAGCTAAAGGGTTCAACTTAACTAATTTTAAATACCCCTCACACATATAAGTTGAACTTTGATTTTCTTAATTGAACTTAGGCTCTTGAGCACCTAAGAAACTACCCAAAGTAGATTGATTAAGTTTTGGAAAGTTTTAGAACTTTAAGAAATTAATTAAGAGGGTAATTAATGAATTAGCCCTTAATTAAGAGAGGGTTAAGAACGAAAAGGGGGTTTAGGAAATAGCTTAGGGGGAATGCCCTAAAATTATTTCCTAAACCTCCCATTCACTGAATCAGATCTTAATCAACTTCAATAAAGAATTAAACCACTAATCAAATCCTTAATTATCCTTAATTAATTAAGGGGATAATTAGAAAATGAATTAGCAGTTTCCCCAATTAAGCTACCAATAAATCCCAAGAAAGTTAGGGGAGGCAGAGGTCATCCCCCAAAATACAGTCAAGTAGTTTGGGATTAATTAGTGGATTAATTAGAGAGTAATTAGTAAATTAAGATCTTCAATAAAACCCAAAATCAGATAAAGACAATATTCAAAATCCATTAAAATTAATTTTAGAATATTCTATATTGAATTATCTTTCAGTGATAATTTACCTCATATTTTTTTTATTTTTCTTTAGAGAGATATGAATTTTAGAAGTTTAGAGGATTAATTAGAATTATTTAATCCTAAATTAATTTCTTAATCCTACGGCGCGCCATGAATGCAGCTGACTCGGTTGTGCTTTACACATGTCATCCTCCGAGTGGTTACTTAAATGTCGCATCATTATACGTGGCGGCGATGTTATCATTTTGCCTATCATTGATCAGGATGACGGCTGAGATTTAATCGGATTTTAAAGGATAAAGTGAATTATAAAATGTGATTTAATATCGGCCATCCATCCAAAATGGTGGATGGAAGGCCAGAGATCATCCCTATTCTTACCTGAGGCACAATGGAGAGCGTCCACTTTCAAAGGGAAGATCTGAGCTCGATCGAGCTCGGATTGGGATGAAATTTTGCACACACCATCTAACCTTAATGGAAAATACATCTAACAATCAAAATTCCATGAGATCAAAATTTCTTTTATAAAGCTTCACACCACATTGAATTTAGTGATCAAAAAATGTCATACCTAGCTGAAGGTGATCACCGATGCTCGATTAGAGGCTTAGTGGATTAAGGCGAAGCTTTGTGAAATTTTAGCTCTTGGTTGAGTGGACTCTATGGACCAACCCCACTCCTCTAGTGAGCTCCCTTTAATCTAGGTGAATCCTCCTCTACCTTTGGAGCTTGGGAAAGGGCATGGGCAAGCTTGACTTGACCCTCTGGTGGAGTGTGCAAAGTGAATTGATTTGGTCTGGTGTATGGAGAAAGTTGGCAATTCCTTGGAGCTCCACTATTTTTTCTTAAGGGAAACTAAGAATGGCCAATTCAATCTGCTTCTAGAGAGCTAAGGAACTTGCTAATGACTCCTAACACTCTCTCTTACTCAATTGAATTAAGCTCTGTTGGAATTGAAGTGAATTTGAGGGAGTATATCTCCCCCTCAGGCAATCGGACGGTTGAAGCTTCACTTATCATTTTGATCCAATAAACCTTAGGTAGTGGGCTATTTGATCTGTTAGAGGCTTGCACATGGTCGGTTTGGACTAGAGAGTGGAATGGTAACTCCTCATGTGCTTCAAATTGAGTGGAAGCATGATTCCCATGTGGCCAATTTGAGCCATGTGCTCGGTTTTGGCCTTGGGTCAAGTTGGGCTGACCCAAACCCATTGGGTTGGGTGCACCACCCTCCATAGGGTTTACTTGACCTATTAGGAGAGTATTAAGTAGGTATGAAGAGGAATTGACCAAATTTCCCATGGATTTGACCAAAATTTGTTCTATGGCCTAGGAGTAGAATGGTCATTTGGCTAATTTTTGAATTTAAATATGTTGGGTATATTAAGAAAATAGGTTTGGGCAAGTTTCATTAGATTTGGAATTCATTTGGTATGGTTTAGCTCATGTTGACCCATTTAGATCAAAACGGGTTAACTTGGGTCAAGTTGACCAATTGGTCAAATTGGGTCAAACTAAGGGTTGGGTCAAGTTCATATGATCATTTGAAATGTTTTGGTAGCTTTGGTTTGATTTAGTTTGGTTTAGGTTTGAATTTGGTTCATATGACTTTATTTAGGTCAAATGGGTCAAGTTTACCAATTTGACCCATTTGAGCTATTTGAGCTAGGTCATCGGTAGGTTTAGGTTTGGTTAGTCATATGAAGTGGATTGGTATCTTTGTTTTCAATCAATTTTGATTAAGTTTGAATTTGGCTCAACATGTCAAGTTGGGTTCAAGGTCAATTGGGCTAGGTTAGGCTCAAATGTTGACTTGACCAAGTTCAAACATTGGCCATGAATGAACTCAGATCAATGGTTTCAATCAATTTAGCCTATGGTGGATTTTGGCTATGTTAGGTTTCATTTTGGCTAAGTGTTGACCTGGTCAACCCTTAGGTTTGACTTGGTTTGACCCAATTTGGGTGATTGATCATCTCATGATGATTGTTGATCATGATGAGAGATATAGGTGAGTTTGATTCAATCTAATTTGGTTAGGATTAGAATTTAGCTCAGAAGGGTGCTTTAGGTCACTTTGGGTCAACTAAGCTTAAGTGGGTCAAATAGCTTGGTCAAAGCTTGATTTGCATTTGATTGAACTTGTATAAGGACTTATGATTGAAATATAAATTCATTTGCAAGTGGTTTGAAGTTAAATGGGTTTTGATTCATTTGACAATTTCATATTCAAAGGAAGAACATGAATGGATTTGGGGCTTGATTTTTGAATTGAGTTTTGATTTAGTGATTGAAGTTTGTATTTATATTTTCATTCATGATTGTAAGATTGATTGAATCATGAAAAAAAATCAAGAGTTTGGCTTGATTTGAAATTCATTTGACTAAGTTCAAGATTTTGACTTGAAAAGTATAGGTTGGATTTTGAATGAATTTGAGTTTGATTTTTGGAAGTGTTTTGATTGTTTGAATTTATATTTCATTTATATATATGAATATAAATGAGAATATAAATGGGTTATGAGATAATTTTAAGGATTTGAAGTGATTTGCTCATGATATAGGCTAAGTCTTTAAGAGAGGATTAAGAGGACTTAGGAATTTTTGGAGATTTTGAATTTGGTTTGATTAATTCATATTTATATTTCATTTACATATGTGAATATAAATGGGAATATAAATGAGCTATGAGAAAATCTCATGAGTTTGAATTGATTTTGATTTGATTTAAGCAAAGTCCTTAAGGTGGAAATTAAAGACTTAGAAAAAATTTTTGGAGTTTGAAATTTCATTCATGGGTTTCAATCATGGATTTCAATCATGTGGCATTGATTTGAGTTTGGAGAAAATCAAATAAGATTGATTTGGTGCTTGACTTAGGAAGGAAGGTGAGGAGTGGTTCAAGCTAAGGGTAGGCAAATTTTTTTAACACCTCTAAGGCATGACCATTCATATTAACTCTTCAAGTCTCAGACTAGGTTGAGTGTCCACTTCACTAGATGTGTATTAAGACTAAAGAACTCATAAAGTCTAAGAGAAGTCCTATGTATAAGATGGAGGGGTTGAGAGCGCATTCTAAAAATGAGGTCAACACATATATAAATGAAATATAAATTTTAAATCAATCAAATCTAAATCCAAATCAAAAATCTTTCCTAAGTCCTTTAATTCTCTCTTAAGGACTTAGCCTAAATCATGTTCAAATCAATTTAAATTCATGAAATTTTATCACAACACATTTATATTCTCATTTATATTCACATATATAAATGAAATATAAATTCAAATCAATCAAATCTAAACCCAAAATTCAAATCCAAATCAAAAATCTTTCCTAAGTCCTTTAATTCCCTCATAAGGACTTACCTAAATCATGTTCAAATCAATTTAAATTCATGAAATTTTTTACAACCCATTTATATTCTCATTTATATTCACATATATAAATGAAATATAAATTCAAATCAATGAAACTAAATCCAAAACTCAAATCCAAATCTAAAATTTTTCTTAAGTCCTTTGATTCCTTCTTAAGGACTTAGCTTAAATCAAGTTCAAATCAATTCAAACTCATAAAATTTTCTCATAACCCATTTGTATTCTCATTTATATTCACAAATATAAATGAAATATAAATTCAAATAACCAAAACCAACTCCAAAAATCAAACTCAAATTCAATCAAAATCCAACCTAAGCCTTTCAAGACAAAATCTTGAACTTAACAAAATCAATTTCAAAGCAAGCCAAACCCTTGATTTTTCTACATGATTCAATCAATCCTTCAATCATTAATCCAAATATAAAAACAAACTTCAATCACCAAATCAAAATTTAATTCAAAAATCAAACCTAAGTCAAACTCATGTTCACCCCTTTGAACTTGAAATTGTTAAATAAATCAAAATCTATTTGACTTCAAACCACTTGCAAATGAATTTATATTTCAATCATAAGTCCATATGTGAGTTCAATCAAACTTAAATCAAGTTTTGACCAAGCCATTTGACCCACTTAGGCACACTTGACCCAAAGTGACCTAAAGTACCCATATGAGCCAAATTTCAATCCTAACTAAATTGGATTGAACTAAGCCCACCTAAGCCTCTCATCATGATCAACAATCATCATGAGATGATCAATCACTCAAATTGGGTCAAACCAAGTCAAACCTAAGGATTGACCAAGTCAACACTTAGCTAAAATCCATCATAGGCCAAATTGATTGAAACCAATGATCTAAGTTCATTCATGACCAATGTTTGAACTTGACCAAGTCAACATTTGAGCCTAACATAGCCCAATTGGCCACTTGACCCAAGTTGACCCAACTTGACCTAAAAAGTCAAATTATGTCAAAACTTGATATAAGCCAAATTGATTGAAACCAATGGGTCAAGTTCATTCCAAAATGATTGTTGAACTTGACCAAAGCCTCAATTGGCCAACTAGACCTAACCTAGCTCAATTGACCATGAATCCAACTTGACCTAAAGGGTCAAATTGAGCCAAACTTAAATATAAACCACATTGATTGAAAACAAAGATACCAATCCATTTCATATGGCTAACCAAACATGAACCAACCCATGACCTAACCAAAATAGGTCAATTTGGTCAACTTGACCCATTTGACCTAAATGAAATTAATTGAACCAAAACCAAATGTAAATTATATTAAATCAAACCAAAACCACCAAAATATTTCAAATGGTCATATGAACTTGACCCAACCTTTGGTTTGACCCAATTTGACCAATTGGTCAACTTGACCTAAGTTGGTCCATTTTAACCTAAATGGGTCAACATGAAAATCACATCAAACCAATTCCAAATTTAATGAAAATTGGCCTAACCTATTTTTCAAACATACTAAACATATTCAAATTGAAACTAAGCTAAATGACTATTTTACATCTAGACCATAAGGTAACCCAAAACTAAAACCACTTAGAATTTGGTCATTTCCTTTTCATGGATATTTGGCATCTTCATAATGGACCAAATGATCACTAATGGACTTAGTGCACATGACCCAATGGGTTTGGGTCAGCCAAACCCAAAACTGACCGCCTCCTTTGAAAATGGCCACATGGAATCCTCCCTCCACCTTGTTTGAGCACATGGCCACCTCACCCACTCCTCCTCTAGCCAAAACTCTAAACAGATCAAACAGCCCACTGAATAAGAGCAATTAGATCAAAATGGTATCTCCCATTTCATATCGATTGCTCATGGGACATATACTCCCCTAATTTGACTTCATTTGCACTGATCAATTTGATTGAGTAAGAGGAAACTAGAGAAGTCATTTCCCAACCTCCCTAAGCTCTCTCAAGCAATTCCCAAATTCCATTTTCTCAATTTTTATAGATTGAAAATAGGGGAGCTCCACTAAAAATCCAACTTAGCCTACACTTCATACCAATCAAATTCCCTTTGTAAGCATCCTCGAGGAACTCAATCGAGTTCACCCAAGTTTTTTCCCAAGCTCCAAAGGCAAGGGAGGTGCTATTTTGATCAAAGCCACAAGAAAGTGAAGGTGGAGTTGGCCCATAGGAGGATCCACCCAATCTCAAGACCTCAAACTCTCAACAAAGCTTCGTCAAGGAAATCGAGCGCCAGTGATCACCTCCGGTGAGATATGCCATTAAATCAAGCAAAATTTCAATGTGGTCCGGTCCTTTGTGAAGAAAAGTGTCACCCCATGAGATTCTAGCCATTAGATGTAATCCTCTTTCCCTTTAGATGGTATGGGTTGAGTTTCAATCCAATCTGAGCTCAATCGAGCTTGAATATTCTCCTAGAAGATGGACGGTGTCCATTCCTCACATAGAAGAATAGGAAAGGATCATGGGTCATCCATCCATGCATTTTGGATGGACGGCCCTGATCAAAGACACATAGATCCATATTTTAATCCCTTAGAATCATGACATTAACCTCTGATCCTTGACGGGCGGGTGAGAAAGCGCATTAACACCACGCGACATGGTGCTATGATGTGATAACTTAAATATTGAATCCCGTCATGCCACATGAAAAGTGCATGTCGCGTCAGCGATCCATATGGCGCCGACAGGATTAAACATTTAATTAGGCTATTAAATTACATAATTAATCATGGAAACTTCCTAAATTTATATCTAAGCCTAAAAAACTTAGAAAAATATGGAATAAATTGCATTTAATAGATAATTGGATATAGAATATTCTAAAAATAATTTCAATGGATTTTGAACAATGCTTTTCTCTGGATTTGAGTTTTATTAGGAATGTTATTTTGTTAATTACCCTATAATTACTCCACTAATTAATCCCAAACTTCTTGTGCATAATTAGTGGGATGACTTCTACCTCTTCTATTTTTCTTGGGATTTATTGGTGATTTAATTAGAGGAATTGCTAGTTCATTCCTTAATCACTCCCTTCAGGTAATTAAGCTTAATTAAGGATATAATTAATGGTCTAACCCTCTGATTGAATTAATTAAGTTTTGTTTAAGTGAATATAAAGTTTATGAAATAAGTTTGGGATACTTTCCTTAAGATATTCCTTAAATCTTCTTTCTTCATTAATCCAACCTTAATTAAGGGTTAATTTACTAATTACCCCATTAATTAATTCCATAAAATTCTTAAACATTTCAAAACTCAATTAATCTATCTTGGATAGATGCTTAGGTATCCAAGTGTCTAAGTATAATTAAGAAAATTAAAATCTGACTCACATATGTGAGATGGGTTATGAAATTATTTAACTTAAAACCCCTTAGCTTAATTAATTATTAATCATGAGCTAATTGCATTAGGTACCTTTCTTTCTTTGGTGCAATACTGATTTAAATTCCTTGTGTGATTTTATGTCATATCATTGGCTTATGATTATTTGATTAACTATGCTAAGGTGGTGTAGGTAAGGGGTAATTAACACACTTAATTCATACCTTAACCTAAGCAACATATAAAAATTATCTAATAATCCTAAGAATAAACTAAATCAACAAACATATGTGGGAATGGGATAGGAGCAGCAAACTCACCTCATATTTCTCAAATTAAATCAAACTCAAAACAAAATCAAACCTTCCTTAAAAATAATTTGATTTGCTTTAAGCTTTCTTATTTTATAAGATTTTCTTTAGGAATTAATTAGGGTGAATGTGTTTACATGTTTTCATCACTTTATTTCTTTTCTAACATGCTAAATCTGTATGTCATATGAATTTCATGCATTCATGCTTTTCAAAAATCAAATTAAAAATGAAATATTTTCTTTATGTCAAATTATATGTTTTGGCTAAAATAAAAAATATGAATGGCTATTATCACTATTAAATTCAAAACTATTTTCAAATTCTATAAATCAAACACCCAAAATTGAAAGTGTGCTACTTATAATTATTTATGAGCTTACATGTGAATATAAATATGAATATGTGCATAGTGTAGCTTTCTTTCTCTTTTCTTTTAGCATAGTTTTGGGTAGGATTTGTCAAAGTGTATAGTTAATTTGAAAAAAATACAACACTTACCTAACCTCATTCATATACATTCTTATGCTATTACCTAAGAAGTACATCCACACTTGTACTTAAAAATTGCATAAATAAAATAAACAAATAAATACAAACTTTTTGCATCTTTTTTTCCCGCTTATTTCTTTTATACATGTGTTTGTATTTAAGGAAAGTAGTATATTAGTCTAAATAATCTGGGGTTATAGGCTTTTAAAGCCCTAAGTAGGTCTTATACACCTTACCGTGCTAACAATGGTACTCACTTATGCCTTTTATACATATACATGTGCATGTGAATGATGGATAAAAGAAATACTCTTTTTTACTTAATGAAAATCATGTATCATAAAGCATTCAAATTTTCTTAAGTAACATTTCTTAGCATTCATCATAGAGTGTGCTAAACATCTCCATATGTATGTATAGATATGCTTAGAATTCATTCAAATGCATGTTACACATGTTGGGAAAGAAATGAAGTGATGTATATTTTGTGATATGAGTTCACTTTACTTAATCTTAAAATGCATTTCTTTTGAATAGGTTGGCTTAGGGAAAAATATAAACTTAGGATTAATTAAAACACATAATAAAATATTCACTAAATAAAATCAAATATGAATCTACCTTAGAAATTACTTAAGAAAGGGAAGAAAAGAGAAGTTCTTTTCTCTTTTTTCTCTCTTTAAAACTTAGTAATTAATTATAGGATTCACATAAACCAAACCAAAATACAAAATAAAATCAACCCAAATTAATTAAATAACTTAAATGAAACCACCCACCTAAGTTGAACATCTTCACACTTAGAAAATCTAAACCTTAAAACCATAGCTAAGCATACCACACAAACCTTTTAAAGCACACACATTAGGTTAAGTCACTACTTCTAGCTTTAGGTTAGGGCGGTGCATGGCTTGATGTTTATTTTTATTTTGTGATGTTTTGTTCTAGTCTGGATGTTAGGGTGGATGTGCATAGAATGAATGGTAGGATGATTTAGTCTAATCATTATTTTCTGCAGGGGATTGTGCTTAAGGGATGATGTGATAAAAATATAAATACTTTTGTTGTGTAGGTGCTTATACCCCTAAGCATAATCCAATAGGTCAGGTGGACTTGATCACCCATGTGTGAGCTGCTAAGTCCAATATACATGCTTTAGATTTGTATTGTTTGTTTAGTTAATCTCTATTTTGTAGGTGTTAGTTAGATTTACTTTTTTTTCATACAATTTTTGAAATTAGAATTTTGGAATGACTGTTATGGGGGATTAGGATGAGCATTGGTCATAAGATTACCTCTTATGTATCATGTGAAGCCTTTAGAGCAACCACCTTCCAACCATCCAAAAGAAGGAACCAAAAAAGGAAAAAGAAGAAGAAGAAAGAAGAAGAAGAAGAAATGAAGACCTCCATAATATGAATTCCTTGCTTAATTGTAATTAATTCATTTATAATCTGGGTTGTATAAGGGTAGAGCTCGGCTACCCAATTTGTTTTTGGGTTTGTGCAGTAGTGCTCGACCGTACTTGGCCTTTTATTCTTTTGTGTTAGCTTTAAAAATGTTTGATATTTTGTTTAGCTTGTGCATTAAGATAACATATTTTTCTAGTTTCTTTCTTATTTGATGTATGGCCTGGATGACGATTAGGCTCTTAGGGAAAAATAAATCTTCTATCAAATTAATCAACTCAAAATTAAAATAAATAACTCATAACCTCATTTAAAGCCTAAGTTAAAAATCAAGATAAAAGAATTAGCAACCCCTTAGCTAGATGAGTATTTTTTTTGTAACATCATGCACAAAAGCATATTGTTACACTCTTGATTGGAGGATTTCCACCTTTGCGAGAGAACTTGGATTGACCTTTGAGAACCATGATGGAAACACACCTCCTCCCTTCTCACTGATTTTGGCTAATAATCTTACTTCTCATGCATTATGCATATGAATCCTATATGCCTGAGTCAAATGATTGTCAAAAAATAAAAATAAAAATGTAACATATTTTTCATTAGATCTAGGTCATTTTTTACTCCCTTACATGATCTAGTCTCTTAGGGAGTGATTTTAAAGACTTAATCTCTTTCTAAAATAAATAACAGCTTAGCTATCTTGCATAAAGCATATGACTTGCCTATATGAATTTAAAATAGGAGGAGTTAGTTGGCGGCCACCCCCAAGCAATTGTAAGTCCAAGCAGTCGGGTGATTTATCCTCTCTTATGGAAGTAAATCAAATACTCATTTTCTTAATTTAGGTCATGCTTTTGGCCCTCGCCAAAGCTCCCTAGATGTAGGTTCTAAGGTTGTTTCTCCCTTCTATGGACCATAAGCATAAATCCTCATCTCTTAAACATTTTCATAACATTGTATTGTGAAATTATAAGCCCTAAAGTTCTAATAAAAATTCAACTCAAATAGATAATTCAATTTCAAAAATGTAAAGCCCAACCATAAAATAGTTTGAGATATTTACTATGTTTCCTAGTATTATAAACATCCCCTACTCATCTTTCTTTGGCTTCGATAATAACTCTCTCTCTCTCTCTCTCTCTCTCTCTCTCTCTCTCTCTCTCTCTCTCTTGATCAATCACATTTGATCTTCTAAAATAAACTAATCGATTGATAGTCCTACCTAATAAAATCTTTGGAGACAACGATCATTTATCTTAATCGAGAGTATTCCTAAGGAAACCCCTTTATTAGGATGTAATTAACTATGGAGGCTTGCCTCTGTAGCGAACTTAACAAACCCAATTTAAAATAAAACCCTACTTTACTTTTTCATATAAAGTAGGGGAAGAATCTTTGGTGCACATGCAGACCCAATGTCCTTAGGAGTTTTTATTAAAGTGATTAGGTCCATTGTAGGGTGGTGGCTTCTATATTTTGAGATAGTACACCTCTCCTCAATGTCGTACCCGAACACCCTCAATAAGAACATCTGCAAATCTACATGGTGTCAAAACGTATAAAAAGGAAGTATATTTCTATCTCCATTTTATCCTGCATAGAGTGAAGATGGAAGTATACATTTCTTTTAGAAATCATTAAAAATTTCACCACAATATGCTTGTGTTTCTTTGCAAGTTTGAAGGCCTTGGCGTGCTCATTTGGGTGTGATGAGATGAAAAAACTAGTTACGGTGTCACAAGACATCGCTCGCTACGCTCATTAGGGCGTACCGACTAAGCCAACATCTGTTAGATATCGCTCCTCCTAGCTGAAATGCTGTCGAAATTTCATCAAATTTTTAGACTTAGAAAAAAAGGGGAGGGGGAGAATCAAAAGTCATTAAAAAGAAGAAAACACATAAACAATGAAACAATATGAAAGCACAAAGTCCCAAAATTGAAAATCAATTTGCAAAAAAATCAAACTTAGAATGATATTCATAACTGATTTAATAATGCTGCCACTTTAAGAATTGAGAATTACTTGAAAAAACTAATCATAAATATAACACACTACAAGATTCATACCAAGAACTAGATAAAGCCTTCGTGGACATTGAAGGAAGACATATTTTTGTAAAATAGTTATCAATTATTTTCAGAAGCTATTGAGTGAGCGGGTTCTCTTTTCTTCAAACTTCACAAAACTAAACAAGCTTTAGTTGAAACCTGGAGAAGTTGATAGCAAACTTATAAGAGAACTAATTAAACAATTGCAAATTAGAGGATGTCGAAAGAAGTAAGAATCTTGATCGAATATCAAATGACCAATAATTGATGATAAATCCAAGTGCCCAATTTCAAATTGAAAATGAAGGTGCGCAAGCGATTTGATAGCTTTTTCACAAGCACAAGTTCAATTAGGCAACTCATGATCATTCATGAATGTAGCCTTTAAAAAGGATCATTTGAATCCTATATTTGAAATTATATTTAAAGCACATGAGAATTATGATATATCTAAGTGCTTAGTTCTAAGATTAAGGGTATTCAAATGAAATTTATAAAGGGATTTACAATGTAATTAATTAGCTTGACAATGGGTATATACAAACTCCTTCAATAATCATTCAAGTTACACTATATGATACATTGAATGAATCAATAAAAATTCATATAATTTGAATTAGAGTTCTGATAAACTCAAAACTCAATTATAGAGCTACATGTCAAATGATATTTGAGAATTGAAAATTTCAACAAGCAATCCAAGTATGAGTAATATTTTAAAATCTATAACGTCTTCAACGCCACTGGATTCGCAACACTTTGTACAAGCGAACAGAATGCATTAATTAAGGCATTCTTAATTACACCCACATGGGCCTCAGAACTACGTTGAATATTTAGATTCAAGTATCTGAGAATGCTGCGTGGGTTACTTCCCGGTTTAGTATTAGGACTAGGTCTGGGTTAACAAAATCTAAAAATCTATTAAAAGAATTACGACTTAGTAAAATATCTGAGAAGTTAATTCTGTCATGTGATAGTGAATCTGATCCTCTATTAGGAGCTAAATAGAGTTGACAGGATTTAAAGCTCTTAAACATATTCAAATTAATCAATTTTTTCAAATCAAATTAACTCAAATTAAGTAGTAATCTAAAACTTTTTAAATGGAATTCAATCATTAAAATGTTAAAACAAAACTCTATCTATCCACCTTTTACAATTGTTTATCGGATGTGACAAATTAAGAAAACTCTAGCTCATAAATGAGCTAATGCCAGATCAAGTGTTCTTCTATGTTCACTCTCAATCAATCTCTTGCCAATAAGGACTTGGCACGTGTCCTCTAAGCTAGCTTGGCCAAGAGTAGATGATGTAATTACTAGAGTCCTGACGTTGTTTGGCGGGTTTCATTATATTATCACAATAGCATATGCTTCCCAATGGCTCTACCCTTTGAGTTGTGAATCATAGAGTATACTTGATAAGGCAAAAAGCCCTCTATTAGCTAAGGTAGACTTAAGCATGTCTCCTTAGACAAACACCACCCCAGGTCTACAAAGATTTCTTGGACGACGTAACACATGTGTTATTGATGAAGATCATTTGGTCGTACCACTACCTCCTCGACTTAGACGGGACCAGAGCGTGATGATGGGAATCATGGGATCTAGATCGGGCACGCCATCATTCCCCCCAACCATCTGGTTTAAGCTGAAATGATGAATTTCATAATCTAAATTTTAAAATCCACATGTTGCTACTATACGCTATGCATTTAGCGATCTAACGACTAACATTAATTGAAAGTTTTCTCTCACTTATTGGGAGGGATAATTAACTATAGGGGCTTGCTCCTATAGGAAACCTGGAACCATATCGAAAGTCCTTACCAAATGAGGACGAAATCTCTGGGTAGTGTATTATCTACTATTCCATCTGCCTTCTGAAAATTACACCAACACATAAATCACACTCTCTTCAATTCAATATTGTCGAGAGGTCAGTGGCGAATTTTCAGAGCCCACACTTTTCTATCTTTTATCTAAGACCTTCCTATCCTAACACCGAGTTGCTGCTCTCCAAAAAAATTTCTTCTGGGGTGTTGCCTCTCTATAACCTCCTAGTGAGCTCACCGCCGAGCTCAATCGATGAAAGTCAAAGCTGAGTCGACAGTATATCCCGAATTGATCAACATAATCATGCTCCACACAATAATAATTTATAGATAGTTTGTAGTGAGTGATGAATAATTGTAGTGGGTAGATAATCATGACTAGAAGATTTCAAGGAAGTAACAAATAATGAACTGTATTCTTTAAGTAATAACAACACAAGTAATAACTTGTTTTTCATGAGTGATTAGGAGAATATAAATTCATTTTCCACTTGAAGAAGCATTAAATATAACATTGTTATTAAGTTCGATAAATTTACTTTTTTTTTTATTTGAACAAAAATCATACATTAAGCTAAGATTAGAGCGTCTTCTTCATAAAGAATTAATTGGATATCTACTATAAGTCGAAGCTCACTTATTGGTAATAATATTACAAATTTTTTTTTTTACTTATTGGTAATATATTTTCTAACTTTATTAACAATATTGAGTACTGCTATTGTATTCAACTAAACTTAAAACTTATCACAGTATATTTTTTTAAGTAAATTAATTATTTTTAAAAACAAAAATAAATGAACATATTTTTTTAAACTGTTTTTAGAAATAAAATAAAACTAAAAAAGTAATATCAACTGCCATATTCTGATACTACTGTAAACTATATAAAGCCATGGTCCATAATCAAATATTTAATCCAACATTTAAATAACGCTAAATAACAAATAAAGTACTCTCAAGTCAGTGTTTATCTATGGCATATTACATTACGTGCGTAATAACACTATTACAACAGCTCAAACGCCGCCCAGTTTTTGTCTCCACCGATTCATAAGACGCGCATGGCTCCTTCTTAAAGCCAGAATCTCCGTCAGTCGCCGGCAACCCACTCCGCCCGCAGCCGCCGCCGCCGCCATCACTACCGTATGATTTCTTATACAGCATTTGCCGGTCGAATTCAAATTTAAAATATTAAAAAAGAATAAGATTTACCCAATTTTTCTCCTTTTTTTTTTAATTACCATCGGCATAATTTTTGAAAATTATCAAATATATCTAAGAAATTTGCTTATTTTATATGGAAGAGGTAAGATTGAAGAGAGGAAAATTATAATATAAGTCACTATTTATATTATGATACTTTCTTTTTTTTTATAGAGTTAATGTGATGATAGAGTTATTTATTATATTTTTCTCAAAATAGATTCAATAAACTTTGATTAGGATATGGTGAGCTCATTTTTTTGGTATGAAATTGATAGAGATTTTGAAGAAGGTATGAAAAGATCAATGTTTAACGTGTAAATTAATTGTTTGAAAAAAAAATACTATGTAAATGAGATGCATTAAATTAAATATAATATATTATAAATATTTTATAATTATTTAGTTAAAATTCTATAAATATAGATATTTATTTTTTCATATTTACTAAAGTGAATGTAATATAACGATAAGACAGACGTGATGGCATAGAAGCGATGAGTGGTGAATAAGAAAATAGTTGTAATACGGCAGCGGGTGTTTTTTGAGGTCGAGTGGCGAATTAATTTTGTAGTGGGTGATGGCAAAATGTGGTGAGGTGGTGGTATGATTTAAATGAGATTAACCATCTGGTGTCAACAACTGGCACCAACGATCCTCACTTTATACTAAACATTGTATTTAAAATTCAGCAAAATTTTGATGAAATTAAACATCAAAATTATCAAAATTTATGTATTACAAAAATAATATACTTATTTTTCAAAAAAATCAAACAACCATTAATTAAAAGTGAACTCTTTGGTTGCCTGTACTTAACTTGTAAAGTGATTGGAACCCGCTTCTATGTTTAGTTATTAGAAAATAAATTTGATAATTATCAAAAATATATTTGATAATTCGCCCAAATTTTCTCCATCTTTTAATTATCATCTTCATAATCAAACAAAGCAAAGAACAAGAATTCCTCCCCCAACAAACCATCATTGACGACACAGTTAATGGAACCCACCTTCCAAACCAAACTAATAATTCACTAATCAACCGAACTTGGCCGGCACGCTTAATAAATCCCATCTCTTCCCATTTCCCACCGCAGATTCATGGCTTCGCCACCATCGTCATCTCCTCCTCCTCCTCCTCCTCCTCACCACAGCAACAAATCCACCAAGGTCGACTACTACTACTTCGTCATCGGCCTCTCACTCGTCGCCGTCGTCCTCCTCCTCACCAATGCCATCGCCATCGGCTGCTGCTCTTGGTTCCGCCAGTTCATCCTGTCGCGCGGCGCGCTCAGCCGCGAGTTCAGCGAGGACGATATCCGGCGATGGATGCCGACGTACAGTTACATAAAGAGGAAAGAAGACGATGAGGAGGAGGGCGGCGGGGGAGCGGTGGAGGCGGAATGCGCGGTCTGCATATCGGCGTTCGAGGATGGGGAGGAGCTGCGGCGGATGGCGCAGTGCGTCCATTCCTTCCACGCCGATTGTATCGACATGTGGCTTAATTCGCACAACAGTTGTCCCGTTTGTCGTGAGAGCGTTCTTCCCACGCCTTTGCAGTCGATGGAGCTGTCGGCGACGTCGTTCAACTCGCAGGATTATCTTGTTTCTGCTTCGACGGCGAGGGCGGCCGTCCCTGTAGCCCTGGCTTGATTTTGTTTGATCGGCCGGAGCTGGTCATCAATACGATTTTATTTAATTTTTTTTTCTTTTAAATGATGAATTTTAAACTGGTTGAATTTATTCTGAGAAGGGTGCAATGAATTCAGATTGATTGATTATGTATTATATTTTTTCTCAAAATAAATTCAATAAATTTTGATTAGGTTATCGTCATCTCATGTTTTGTATGAAATTGCTAGAGATTTTGAAGGACGTATGGAAAGATTAATCGTTATTTATTTTAAAAAAAACATAAAAAATAAAATCACAGTTTTTTAATCATCAAAATAGATAGCCAAGTTATTCAAAAAAATAACTTTTTCGCTACAAATTTTTAAAACATTAACTACAATACAGTGTAATATCACACCGCACCGTCACCATGAAACTTTATTATGATGCAGCCGAGATTCACATATAAGATTTTGACAATAACTTCTAAGATTATTAAGAATAAAACTTATTAGCACCAACATCAGAAGATCAATATTTTGCACTATGATGAGGTCTCACATAATCAAGCCTTCTTAGGTTTAGAAAGAGCTTTCTTGCGCTGCCCGAGCATGTAAGTATATAAATGTGGGCTGCCTGCAACAAATATCGCATCCATTGATCTATAGAAGGCGTTCAAAATGGAGTTCTATCTTTGCTGGAAGAGGAAACAGAAAAGCCTACCTGGAACATAAATGCCAAGAACCAGAATAGCTCCGTAGAAATAGTTGAAGGAAAAGTTCCACTTGTTGGGCATTCTCAAGCTATACTTCTCAGATGCCTGCCATGCCATTACGAAAATTTTATGATTTAAATCAAAATAATAAAATGTGAAAAAAAAATTTATTAAAGTTTGATTGGATGCAAATCAAATGCATTGAAGCGTTGAGGTGAAGCAATGAGCGGTGGCAAGAGACAGTGGTGAGGGATAATTGGTAGGAGGAAGAGGGCGGCAGATGGTGGTGAATGTCTATAGCGGGCGGTGGTGGACGATAGTAGGTAGGCAGTAGGATATGACGGGAGGCAAGCGAGAAACATGAGCGGACGTAAAGTAGGATTTAGAAATTGGTTGATTTGAGAGATTTTCGAATGTATGGGGAAAAATAAGCATTTACCCACCGTCTCTCAGTTGTTGATGGAACCTCCGACCAGTTTGAATTTTCCTATTTAAGGTGGAGAAAGTAAGTGGACACAGTAATGAATGTATATATAATAACATCCCACCCACAAGGGTTAGGTGGATACCCATTGCAAAAAAAAACAAGCATTTTGGGGATTTCAAATTCCTCAAAATTTAATTTTTTTTTTATCGTATTTGCTTCAAATCAAACACAAAAAATTTGAAATACAGGGAAAATGTAAACAATACACTGCTAATAGTTTCATTAAACAACCCTTAGGTCATTAGGATTAATACCTTCATGTACGATAAAGCAATGTATATGAGGCCAACCTCACTGGTGATGCCTGTTGGGTACAATACCAAAAAGGTGCTATACCTGCAGAAGTTAAATTGAAGATGAACGTTAGTGTACTGCTGGGAGTAGAAATATGGCAACAAAATGAAAGCTTACCTCAGCCATAAGAGCCAAGAAGGTGGAGCACCAAAAGTTTCTTTCATGCCGAAGAACGAGTACCTAATTATCTGCCAAGAGAGAAGAACGAAAGAGCTCATTACCTTACTGATAATCTGAAGTACTTCTCAAGTGTTGTGATGTCAAATCAATAAGGGACTGAATTGGAGATTAATTTCAGTTTTTTACTGAAATTGAAACTAATAGGGCATATGATAATTTAGTCACAACAAATTTTTTTGTACTTTTATGCCAAATTTATGTAACTTCTAACTGTTTTAAAGCAATGATTGCATCCCATTTAATTGCCACTTAAAAGCAACCAAACCATTCTTCAGATCACCTTATTGTAACCAATTTCTTCCATTGTATAAACCATCCTCATTGAATCTGTCCTTTTCACTATTCAGCAAGTTAGTATCCATAGGAAGTCATATATGCCCGTTTGTCTGTAAAAGCTTACAACCTACCTTCAAAGAATACACTATCATTTTCGATTCTACATATATTGTTCAGCTTAATGAGTCCAATGTTTATAAATTCTTTAGTTAATTTTCAGAGGAGAAGATGAAAAATAAGAATACTGAAGGTTCTATTGGTCATTAGGTCTAAATATGGACCTTACTGTTAGAAAAATGTCTAAATGCTGGCCTTGATTTCACATGCATATTGAAAACATTTTAATTGCGGAATAATATTCTATTGCAGAACAGATCTAAAAATTCCACCAAATCACAAGTCAGTTGAGTTTGGTTGATACCAACTCTTATCAGTTGGATATTGTGGTTACAAAAGATAGCGGCTTTATGAACCACAGAACCAAACAGTGTTGCAGTTGCTGAGGATTTTAAGATAGTTAAAAGAAAAACAGGTGACACTGTTCTTTTTTGTGATAGCTTTAGTGTTATACATTTACCTAAATATGCAACATTTTATTCCAAGATAGCCTATTCAGCACACGAATCATTTTATCTATGCTTTTCTTGGAAGAGGTTGTCTTCATATTCAGTAAAGCCGATGACAAACAAAGCTTTGTGAAGCCTTGGGTTAACCATTATGAATGATTTAGAGAAGGTGACTCATAGGTTTAAGTTGTGCAAGTCAACAAAATAAGATCGATCTCAAGGTCGGAGATTGCTAATTGTTGGAGCATAAATCTTCCTCTTTGAGATCAGCAAATTAAAATAAGTGAATAAATGTGTACATTATTTTATTTGATAATTACAACAACAACCAGCCTTTATCCCACTATGTGGAGTTAGCTACATGAATCATTCTTCTCCATTGTGTCCTATTAAGTGTCAATTTATCATTTAATTCTAATAAATTAAGATCATTTTTTATACATCATAACCAATATTTTTGTCTACCTCTTGTTGACCTCCATGCACGCACCATAAGTCAAGTCGAGCTCTGAGGAATCCCGACGCACGAAATCGGGGCAAACGACTCGACGACGCCGAAAATCAGTCGAAATGATCTCCGATCGACGAACGGACTCCGCCATCGCGTTCGAACGGAAATTGATTGAGGCATCTTGCGATTCATTGACCGATCAGGAGGGTCACCGGCGCGCCGACACATATCGTCGGAAGTCGCAACGCCGCCTAAAACGACCTCCGCCATAAAATTGATCACTCCGTTAGCATCGAAATGTCAAAACCTATCAAATGAGACTGTTCGTGTTCAATTCAGGCGAGTATGCATGAATATCGAGCAAACGGATATAACAGCATGCAAATCGGAGCGAAAATCCACTCGACGGCACCGAAAATCAGTCAAAATGACCTCCAATCGATGAACGGACTCCTTCATCGCGTTCAAAACGTCGAAATTGATCTGCATAATTCGGCCGGTCGGTCAGAGACCGCCACGCCACACGTATATCGAGGAAGCCGCGACGCATAACAAACAACCCCGCTTCGCGAAATTGATCACTCGTTAGCCAAACATCAAAACCTATCACGATAATCTCGTGCTCAGGATGAGTAATATCGAAAGCGGCAACGACGCAAATTTGAACCTGAATTGACCCGATTTGACGCCTAAAACGCAGATCGAAATGATCAAGCCAAGGTTCTAACATCGAGTAACCTAAAATTATATATATATATTTGCCATGTGATGATGTAAGTGAAAATCCAAATTATAATAAAAAATGCAAATCTTATAAATACCCTCATAAAATCCTAAACCTAATTTTCTATTCTTCTTCCTTCTCCCATTCTCGCCTCTCACGATCTCTCCCTCTCTCCCGTACGATCCCACTCTCCCCTCTCTCTCTCTCTCTCTCTCTCTCTCCCCATTCATCGTTGGTTGAGTTTTCAGAAACGACGAATCAGAAGAAAACACTATAGCAGTAGTAAAATCAATCATGTGTGACTCGTTCACGCCACACCCAGAGCTCGCTTCATGAAGCCTCAGACGCTGCATAAGCGCCTGCTGAGCACCGCCAGGCTCCAAGAAACCCGGTCTCGCCCGCCTGTTTGACCATAAGTACTGACACGCTCTTTCTTGGCATGGAAACCTGTTTACTTGTTAACTATAAATACCCGCCTTTCTCGACGTGAGAAAGACTTGCTTGTTATAAGATCAGACACGCCTTGGTGTGGTGGAGAAATTTGTTTCATCAGTCCTTAAACCCATACATGTTTTCTTGGAAGATTCGCGCCGTGTTTTATACCACCCCACTTTCTTGACGCGGTGGGCGCAAAGATACGCTCCTATACGGATGACGGATGTCGCCTAAATGCTATCAAACTTACACCGAGGGACAGATTTTGATAGTAAGAACTATGTTATGATATAAAATTGTTATTTAAACTAACACGCGGTGAGACTGCATAAACCTTTGGCGCATGGAAATCTGAAGATATATCTTAGAGCCTTTTCTTGGCGGAAAGCGATTCGTGGTTTATACCATCCATACACGTCTTTCGAGTGATAAAGCGCGATACGGTAGCCATATATGGGAATGACGTCGGATGTCATCCGCCAAATTTTATATCGACATGATTCATAAATTGCTTAATGAAAATAAAATAATAAAGTTAAAATTAATATTTTAACTTGACATCAATATATAAGACCATTAACGCCTTTCTTGGCAATAAAAAATATGCACTTCATACGCATCTCTCATGTATGCCTTTCGACGTGAGATGATCATTCGACGATATTTACACCACCCATACATATCTTTCTTAGTATAGACCATCAGAAATTTCTTAGTAGGAAGACACCTGCCAAAATATCACAAAATTTTATCTAAAAATTTATACTTACAATAAAATTCAATTAAGACAAATAATATTATACAAATCCCTTAAGTTTAAATTAATGTTGAATTACACCATAGACCACACTGTTGAATGCTTAAACTTAGTCGGATGCGGGTTGCTTCCTCGGGTCTTGACCGCGCCCAAGTTAACAACCTAAAAAATCTAATGATGTTATTATAATATCTTTAATCTAATAAAACATCCGGTAGTTTAATATGTTTATAATAGATGATCTTCTATTATTAAATTAATAATACCGATCGAAATACCAAAATAATACATCTACCACACGTTAAATGAAAATTTTAACCGTAGATACTTCAATCAAAATATGATTATGATTTGAAATTAACTTAGATCAATATTAATTAATGAGAATTTGAAATATTATTGAACTATAAATGTCTAAGTGAAATTCAATATTAAAGACTTAAAGCTAAAAATCCAATTCATCTTCCGCAATAGTTTGTTGAAGGTGACAAATTAAGAAAACTCTAGTTTACAAAAGAGTCAAAGTGAAATCAAGACATACGTGTTACTCTAAACAATCTCACGCCGAAGAACAGACGCGGTCCTCCGATCGTGATTTGCGAGCCCACATGACGAGCACGCACTGAGTCTCCGACCGGCATTTGTCACCAAATGACACTATATTACGATCATTATCAGATGTTCTCCAATTGCCTTTGAAGCCATAAGGATACTTGATAAGACAAAAGGTAGACTTAAGTTTGTCTCAGAAACACTACCCTGCCTATAAGGATTTCTTGACGACGTAATTCATTATTTGATAAGGATCTTTCGGTCAGACTACCTCCTCGACTAAGTAGACTGACACCAACCGGGATGACTAACCAGATCTGACACAACATTCCCCAATCATTCTCTTTAAGTTAAATATAATGAATTTTATAAATATAAATTTTAAAACTCCATGCTATATATCTTATCTTTTAATCTAACGCTTCTTAATCGAAAGTTCTCTAAGACCGAGGGGGTAATTAACCATAAGTCATGCTTATGAGAACTTGGAACCAGATCTAAAGTCCTCACAAAATGAGGGCGAAATCTCTGGGTAGTGTCTTATCTACTATTCATCTGCCTTCTGAAAATTACACCGACACATAATCTACTCTTTTCATCGAAGAGGTCGGCGGCGAATTTTCAGAGCCCACACCTCTACCTTTCTTAACATAAGGTAAATCTACTGCATCTACTCTCCTACCGGGTCACCAGAAGGCCGATACTTTATGTGATCAAACGATCTAAGGCGACTCTCTCTAATCTTATCTGTCACTAGAGCTACTCTAACTTTTCACTTATATATTCATTTCACATTTTTACATCTAAGAGTAAAGCCACTCATCCACCTGAGCATTCTCATCTCTGCAACACTTAACTTAATTTTATGCTTGTCCTTATTGTTTTGGATTATAAATTCAAATTTCTGTCATAAATTTATTGTTTTGGATTATTGACATATCAAAATTTTAACAAATTTTGTTTTAAGTCCCACCAGTTCGAACATTTATACAAACATGAACAATGTCCTCTGAATTTCATGGTTCTGCTAATGGCTCCCAAGCTGTAGTGCTTTTATCTTCCTATGGGTGTATATGTGATGGCCAGAGGTAGGAACAAAAAAAAACTGGCAAAAAGGATCAAATCATGGGCTTTGGATACTGCTTATTAATAGGTCGTGGCAAAGTCAGTTGATTTTTGAAATAAAAAAGTAAAAGTGAAGAGAAGAGAGAAAAAGAATGAAGAAAAAAAATGACTAATTCCTCAGCCCTCACATTTCTCGTCATGTCAGGTGAACCATTCTAATGAATCAAATTTGGTGGAGCCAGACAAACATTATGTTGTGAACAAGCAAAAATTGCTCAAAGTTTTCTAATATCATCTCTTTCAAGTCTCTCTCTCTTTTTCTTTTCTTTTTTTTTACTATTGGGTCATTTATCATTCACTCAAAATACAAAGAATTATGAAAAAAAAATGATGTAATTTTCTAAATAATATTGGAGCATTTCTCTTTCGAAAGTTTTCTTTCTCTTCATCCTTTTTCCACTCGATCTCTTGCCTATTTTGCCAACCATTCTCTTCATGCTCAAAGCTCTCTAATAACATCTCGTTCCCTCAACGCTGGCTACTTAAATTTTTCACTGGTCAATTATCATGAGAAGGGCCTTCTAAAATTTTGGATTTCATGATATATAAACGGTCAAAAAATTTTAAAACATTATGCTCGACAAGCATATCAGGACTAAGCTACACGCTATTAAGTCATCCATTATTACTTCGGCAGAGTGCAGCAATACAACTAGATGGCCTCTAAACATATATTCTTATCCCGATATCTAATTATCCCACAGTCCTAAATATTGTGTGATTTCCTAATATTTGATATTTGTCAATCTAAAGATGAAGATTGGAATGAAGTTTTCCCTACTTTAAGGTTTCCTTATCAAACTATTAAAAGCCACCCAAAATCACCAGTTTCTTTTTTACAAACAATAAATATCAATAAAATATGCAGCTTATAACACAAATTTTATTCAGAAGATGCGTAAGGTCAAATAGAACTGATTCTTACCTCTGTTATAGACCAGCTAATAACCAAAGAACTAACAAGAACATGTGTCCTGACCTGCAAGTAACACGGTAATTATCAAAAAAAAAAAAAATTCTAGTTTTTAGCATTTACAGAAGGAAGAAGGTGTTCAAAGGCCGAATCAATACCTCCGGAAAACTCCACAAAATGCCCCAAGTAACGTACAATCTTGACGCAATCTGCGGTAGGGTGGCCGAAACCGGAGATCTCACCAAACCTTGCCAATACAACCAATCAAATCAAAGGAAATAAGCAAATTTTAAGACAAAATTCCTGAATAAATACGCCGGTTTTCCATCCTCACCAACAAGGCTATGTAATATCTGAAAATCAAAAAAACAAAAAACGAGATATAAGAATCAGAATGTTTGCGCAGAAATCAAAATCTGAGTCTGAAAAGGGAGCTCTGACATACCTCTAAAATAGCGGCGGTCTGCGCGAGCTGAAGAGGCCGCTCGACCGCATCATACACCCGCTCGTTCCCCGATTCCTTGAGTGTCTTGATAGCTAGATACAAAACCTGGAACCTGCAAGAGGATCGAAGCAGATCGAAAAGGAACTAAGGGTTCGCGAATTAGAAAATGGGGAGGGTACCATCCGTAAAAGACCGCCCAGTTGTAGACTGAAAGGTATAAGCTGCGAATGCTGGAGAGAAAGGCGGCCATCAGAGCGGAAAGAAGACGAGTGCGGACGGAGAAGACGCGAGGTCGAGACTTGCGAGAAACTGTGGGGATTTATAGAGCGGGAGTGGTTCGCGCCATGGGAGCGGAGTAAAGGAGGAAGAGGCGAGAGTGGATAACCTACTAACTTCAAAGCTTTTAATTTTTTCTGGTTTTTGGCGAGCCAAACCCACCCACCTCGCCTCGCCATGGCTGCATTATGCCATTCTGTTATACACTGTTCTCATGAGGCATATTATATTGTGCATATATTAAAATACGGATTTTTACATATCAAATATTTAATAATATGTATTCACATTTTAGTCGCTCTTTTTTTATCTTCCGAATCATATATTTGCTATGCAATGATTAAATCATTAAAAAATTTATAAATATAAAAAATATGAGTTAAACATGTTATCAATTTCATATTTGATTGTGAATATGAAAAATTAAGATTGAAGAAGATTAATTTATAAATATAAAAAATAGAACAATTATATTTGTAAAACACATTAAAATATGATATGTATAAAAGTCAAGTATTATCACCTTAGCTCTTTAAAAAAAAATTGAATATAATATATGGTTGGTTTTTAATTTTAAAAATTTGTTACAATTACTAATTATTGCATTTTGAAAATTCAAGCAATATATATATATGTATATATATATATATATATATATATATATATATATATATATATTATACATATATATATATATATGTATATAATATTATATATTATATATATATATGTATATATATATATATATATATATATTATATATATGTATATTACATATATATATATATATATATAATATATATGATAGACATATGTATTATTATATACATATGTGTATATATATGTACAGATTATATATATATATACGTAGATATATATATATATATATATATATATATATATATATATATATATATATATATATATATATATATATATATATATATATATATATATTGATATGAAAAAAAAATAAGTCTCTACTTGATGCGAAGTTGATCAAAGATCGAGATCAGACTTACAATATCCCTAAAACTGGATATCAATTAAATCCTAAATAACTTTCAAACATGGATTGTTTATAGCCAAATCGAGCGTCTCGACGAGCCGGATCTAACGACCTCAAGATCTCATAATTCTGACTTCATTTGAACATTCAAATACACAAAATATATCATATGATCACGGGAAT
The DNA here is from genome assembly GCA_021442155.1 of Cymbidium sinense. Taxonomy (NCBI): domain Eukaryota; kingdom Viridiplantae; phylum Streptophyta; class Magnoliopsida; order Asparagales; family Orchidaceae; genus Cymbidium; species Cymbidium sinense. The sequence continues at coordinate 27,692,114 of CM038231.1, forward strand.
TATCACGAATCGTCCGATGGAGAGGAGTGGTTCAAATTTTGCATGTATTTACAGAGACGCCACTCCTCCAATCTATAAATTTCATTCCTCGCATGAGGGAAAGAGAGAGAGAGAGCTCTAAAGCGAAAATCTTTGCATAATCGTGTCACCACTGATCAATCACCACCCCGGTTACCAAACACCGCCGCCATCGCGATCCTCGCCATCGTGAATCTCCGTCCATCATGACAACCTTCATCGCCAATACTGCTCATTGTTCACCATCATTTCCACCAAGAATCGTTACAACCTAAACGTGACTATATGGTTGTTGTTGTCTGATTTTGGGATTCCCATTGTCAGCCCTTCTCATATAAAATTATGTAATCCCGTTATCGGAAAAACTTGTACTCCAAAACAAATATATAGTGGAAGCTTTTTCTGCAGCCTGATTTTTTTCCTCTTTTGAGATTTTCCACGTAAAAAATTATGGAGTTTTCTTGTTCACTTTAAATACGTCTGGGATTTCACAACAGGCTAAGTAGAACTTTCACTCTAACTTAGTTTTAACAGCGACCTGTCGGAACCGATTCTCATTATTTCATCTTGTATGGCGACCAAGTTTTCCAACAAGATCAAAACCACCATCGAGGTGGAGCATTTCAAGCTTTTAAGGAGCAAGCGAAGAATGAAGATTTATCAAATTTCATTTCTTCAGATTTTGTCGAAAATTGGGGGGCAACTCTTAATCTCAGAAGATCGCTCATGTTAAGCATCTAATCGATTACCATCCCAAGAAACAAGTCAAAGTTGGAGGATATATTAACATTGAGAAGAGATATAACTTTGCAAATTATGATTTTCCAATCATACTCATGGAAAAATAAGACCAAGGTTAAGAAGCAACTTTGGCTACAACCATAAATGGATATTTTGATTCGATCTCTTCCATACAGGTTAACGTCATCGAGTAAAGACTCTGACAAACAACTTAGGATAGGTCAAAAGATCCTTGGTGGACTTCCCACGGCCTCTTCCACATAGGTTAATGCCATCGAGTAACACCCTAACAAACAACCTCGGATAGGTCAAAAATCCTCAGCGGATTCAATTCAACCTCTTCCATGAAAGTTAACGTCATCGGGTAACACTCTGACAAACAACCTCAAATAGGTTAAAAATTCTCAGCAGATTCAATTCGACCTCTTCCATACAGGTTAACGTCATCGAGTAACACTCTGAAAAATAACCTCGGATAGGTTAAAAATCCTTAGTGGATTCAATTAGACCTCTTCCACATAGGTTAGCGTCATCGGGTAACACCCTGACAAACAACCTCGGATAGGTCAAAAATCTTTAGCGGATTCAATTCGATCTCCTCCATACAGGTTAACGTCATTGGGTAACACTCTGACAAACAACCTCGGATAGGTTAAAAATCCTTAGCATATTCAATTGACCTTCCATAGGTTAACGCCATGTAACACTCTCGACAAACAACCCGGATAGGTCAAAATCCAGTTGGATTCAATCGACCTCTTCCATAGGTTAACGCCATCGGGTAACACCTCGACAAACAACCTGGATAGGTCAAAAATCCTCAACGGATTCAATTCAACCTCTTCCACATAGGTTAACGTCATCGAGCAAAGACTCTGACAAAAACCTAGAGGTCAAAAGGTCCTTGGTGGACTTCTCATGGCCTCTTCCACACAGGTTAACGTCATCGAATAACACTATGATAAACAACCTCGGATGGGTCAAAATCCTCAGCGGATTCAATCCAACCTCTTTCACACGCCATCGTCACACTCGATAAACAACTCATAGTTGTGGGTCTCATCCGTGCCATCATTCTATCGCTACTATCACAATCTGCTTTTCGTATTACCACCATCATCGCTGGTCATCCCCGACTACTGACGCTAGCCACACTACTGACGCTTGCCGCTTCGCTAACTTGACGCTCTTCGTTGACGCTTTTCGCTTGCCCGAATTCACGCCTAACCACGCCGGCTTTACTACCATTACTGGTTACGCTGCCACCATTGCGGCCATTTTACCGGTTACCACCATTTGCCGCTTATCCCCTCCATTATCGACGCATCTCCACTGCTGACTGGCGATTATTACCGCTGACACTTTTGCCGAACTATCTGGTACCGTTGCTGATACTGTCGGCCATCGGAAATCATTCGCCGGTCTACCATCGTTGCTCATATCATCGCTGATTATCTCGCTGACACGACGCTCGCCGCATATTGCTGATTCTTGCTGTTGCCGCTTCAAGCCCACGCTCGCCGGTTACGCACCATATCGCTGACAATTTTTCCCGTTATATATCGTTGCGTCATCTCTCGCTTAACTACCGACGCTATTCACTTGATTGCCGAATTGATTGCCGGCCAGCTCGCGGCTAACCATCAGAATCGCTGCCATTAATTGGTTGCTGTTACCGCATGAATCATCGTAATCGCTGATTACCACTATCGCACCGGTTATCTATTGCATTCTGATCGTCGATCATTATTCATTGTTGCTATTGGCTGACCACCTCTGCTGCCGCCACGGTTGCCATAGACATCATTATCATTTCGGTTGGTCACCATCGCCGCTGACATCTCGCTACTGACGTGATGTCGCTACTGTTGATTACTATCGCTTCTGCTATTTACTACCCCCGCTGCCGCAACCATCAGCCGGCCATCATGCCACATTGCTTTCATTGCCACCATCGCTGATAATCTCCGCCACTACCATCATCGGTTATCTCGCCACCATCGAGAGGTCACTATCACCGCCGCCGGCCACCATCATCGAGCACCACAACCCTGCTCTCGATTATCGTCTCTTGATCGCCTCAAACCCGGATGATCCACGATGCCTCTTTCGAGAAAATCAGACACAACGATGTACCACGCCTGATCGCCTCAACCCGGACGGTCGACGAGTACACGCTTCTTCGGGGAAAATCAGACCGATATATACGGCTTTGACCACTTCAACCACCTTCTTGAGAAGAAGAGGGACACGATAGGAGGTGTGTCCTCTCCTTAGCCTTGGGGTTTTATAAACCCATAGGCAAAATGTCAAAAATTGCCAAAATTGCCCAAAATCGCTCAAAACGGGCGGAAACAGGCCAAAACGGGTGAAAACGGACATTTTCTGGGTACGCATTAACGCCAGGCGCCATGCGTGGGCTCGCTCCCACTCGCTGCTCATGTCACCCATGGCTGACTCAAGGCCTCGTCTGCTCATGACCCAGTCTGGCGACCCGTGCCCAACCCACTCTAAACCAGACGACCGTAGTCAGCTGGACCCGCTGACTGCTCACCGCTTCCGCCACTCCCAGACGCGACCCATCGGCTCCCGCTCGCTGCTTCGCCAAAGACGCCCACGACGCCACTCATGCCGCGCGCCCGCTATCTCAACCGCAGCTCGCCATGGAGCACGACCGAAAAAGTGCGCTGAGTGCTCACCATGGCACGCTTCATGCCGCTGGCGCCAGCTTCACGAGCTCTGGCCGATGAGTCCGTAACCTCGAAATCTTGCAACCGCGCATACCTACACACATCTGCGACCCTACATTTGCTTCCGTAGTCATAATCTTCTGCTCCATAAAGCTTATAGACTCATTCTTATTTAAAGACCTTTAGAATTTTTTTGTGAGTAGGTTGGCTTCGATTCATCATTTTTTATTTAAGTTTAATTTAACCTTATTAATATTCTGATTTAATCATATTTAAGCTTTACATCAATTCAAATTTTGGCAACCTCCAGGCATCGTCCCCACATAGGGGACTACATCGAGGACTGCTTTGACCTACCCGCCACGCTCTTCTAAGCATAGCGGTCGGTTTCTTACGATACCGTGGTCGTAGTCTTCAAACTCGCCACGCTCTTCTAAGTGCAGAGAAGTCTTCAAACTATCAACTCTACTAAGCATGATGAGGTCTTCAAACACCTGCAACTTCAATTCATATTTTAATTTTGAACTTAGAGTTTATTTTGTGTTAAATTAATTAAGTCCTCCATCAATCCGAATTTTGGTAGTCTCCCGACATCTTCCCCATATAAGGAGCTGCATTGGAGGCTATTTGACCTTCCCGTCAGCTCTACTGAATATAACGATCAGTATCTTGCGACACTACAATAGTGGTCTTCTAACCCGCCAACTCTTCTGAGTATAACAGAGTCTTCAAACACATGCATAAAAAGAGCATATATGTAAGTTTATTCTTTAATGTAGTAATCTCAAATAGCTCAATTTAAGCTCATCAATACTTTAATTTGTTTTTGTTTAAGTCTTCCATCAATGAAAAATTTGGCTAAATCCAGATAGCATGCCAGTATAAGACGGTTGGTGAATGCCAACTTGCATCCAACCATTCAAACCTAATGTTTTTTGGACAGAACCAAGGCACTTCTCTTCAACATGGTTTGCAGGCCAAATAATAGATTCTGAAACAAAATCAGGCACAACGATCTCAAAGAAGTTGTTTCTCGTGCTCTCGATGTCTTTTCCTTGCACTTCCATTGCAATTCTGTGCACCAGGGAAGGCTCTGCAACCACTTTAGATGTCCCTTCTTTGGTTAGGACAGAAGACTCAGGAGATGAGGGGATGACATTCATTTGTGGTCTTTTGGGCCTTGGAAGGCATCTCCATTTTGAACCAGGCCAATTGCTAGAATCAACATCTCCAATACCAACTATTGTACTAGTGAACCTTTGCTCAGGGGCCTCTTCACCTTCAAACCTCATTTTGAACCTCATCCCATTGGAATGGTTTTTTTTTTAAAGATTCAATGTACTGATTACAAGGAATGATGAACTCAGAAGGGCGTATCCTCATTTTATAGTAGATTGTAAACATAGTTCCTATAGAATAGCATGCTAAGCAGTCGTAAGAACACTAAGATGCATGCTATGGCTAGATATAACTGAGGATGGCATGTTTGTTTGCTGCCTCATTACTCTTCTCACGCCTACATGCAGTTCTCCATTTGATCCTCTCAAAAAATAAAAGCATCACCACCAACAAGCCTCTTAGAACTTACAAAGACACTCCACCCACTCTGAAGTAGATGCCTTCTTGGTTGACCTCAGAAAATATGACAGAAGCGCCACTCAACTCCATGCAAATCTTTGGCCACAAGCTCTTGTGTTGGAGCTTGCCTCCCCATATCCAAAGGAGGAAGGCATTCATCTGCGTGCCACCTCAATACAGAAAGAAAAACCCCCATGAGTACTAGTATTAAAAGCGGTCATAGTTTTGCAAAATGAATGAGAATGAGGCTTTGCAGGTGGAGGCAAGAGAGGCTTATTCTTAGTGGCCTGCTCATCTTGATTCGGCTCAGGGAATAGCGTTATCTGAGCATAAAGCTCATCTTCAACCCAAGGTTCACCACATGGCAGAGTATCTTGGAAGGAAGATTGTAAACCGGCATCTGTTGGTCGACCACCTGATTCATCGATGCCTCCACCTGCTCTATATGACCCTGAGGGGAGTAAAACACCTGCTCTTCCATGCGCAGGACTGACACAAGCGGGCCAGTGCACGCATGTCGTAGCTCGTTGTACAGCGAGTCCTCCGCCTTTTTCCCGGTGGACAGACGATCTGTGCAGGATGAGGAGAGGCTATCTCCATGGCCATTGCCACCACTGGTCTTCACGGAACTTCTGAAGATGCCATCTCTAGCAAACAAAATCGGAGATCTCATATCCACGGGACAGTGAGTTGAAATTTCAAAGATCCTCCGGTGCCGGAGCACCACAGGAAAGCAAATCGTTGTAGTACAATAGATCGACGGCTGAGACTGTACAGAAACCCTAGAAATCGATACAGGTCAGATGTTGGACTACACAATGACTGGAGATATAGCATGTGCCCCCTTTTCCGCTCACCTGCAATCCCTACGGCCTCCCACCCCTGGCTCTCTTTTTCTCTTTTGCACAGAGGGTAGCAGAGAAGGATGATAGAGAGAAGAGAGAGAGAGAGTAGAGAGCATGGAGAGAAAAATCCAGCTGCTAAAGGCTTTCTTTGTACAGTAGTCGATCGGAAGGCCACCAATCGTCCTTCCTCAATCTGAAGAGAAAGAAAGGTTTTTTTTTGTCCGGCTAAGACATCAGAGATGGGACTAAGGCATGGGAGGGATGGCATGTGATTTATTGTTAGTCAAATGGGAGGTGGAGGTATGAGAGTGGACAGCTACAAGTTTCGATGTATTGATTAAGTGTAATAAGGAGATAATCAGGTAGATTTATCGTGAAATATGTGCTAATCTTGACAAAATTTTAAACACAACAACTTTAGTCAAATTGAATATCTATTTTAGATAATTTTGACATTTCAAATTTCAAATGCCGCTGGTGCGAGGTTGTTGAGGACTTCTATTAACTGGCCACTTTCGCTCAAAATACATTTTCTAACCGTTCGACGTTCACGTAAACTCATCTGAATTGAGCACGAATAGACTCATTTGATAGGTTTCGACATTTTGAAGCTAACATCATGATCAATTTTGTGAACAGAGGTTGTTTGGTCATCGTCGTAGCTTCCATTCGATATCCGACACATCGATCAAGCATTTAATCGATCGATCGTTGATTTTACAATATTTCAATTAATTTTTGATATTCAATGCGATAAAAATTGCTCACCGATCCGAGGTCATTTCAACCATTTTCACGACATCCAGCAGATTTTGAGCCGATTGCATATTCACATCCAAACCCGAATTTAAGTTGTGGTCATCAGATTTACACATACATGGGAGGTCAACAACGTTAATTTCAAAATATTAAAAATCTATCAAAGATGACTATTTGCAACTTAATTTTGACAAATTGCATTTAAAATCAAAATGTATCAAAATCACGATAACACGATTGAAATAAATCAACCCAATTCGACATCGATTCTTAAAACCATGGACCGCCATTGTGTCTGGAATATCAGAATAAATTTGAATCAACATATATATTAATTATATAATGATGTTGGCAAAAAATTCATATTAAAATCGATAATTTTTTTTAAATAATTTATCATTTAAACCAACCGGCCCTAATTCCTAAAGCATGACCCGAGCCTTTTGTTCGACCTTCACACTCGGCTCTTCCTCCCTCACACGCAGATGACCTGCTTGGCTTCTCTCATTCAATCTCCCTTAGCTGCTCGGATTCTCGCACAACCAATCCCGCCTCTCCTCCGTTTCCTCAACCATTCCCTCATACTCTTCCCTCAAAAATTGACGCATGAAACCCTCCTCTTTGTTCGATCGCTCCAACCGTACGGGTTCGATTTCCTTCAAACTGAACTCTCGTTCTCTGATCCCCTCAAGCAGTAAGCGCCCTCTCTTCCTCTATCTCCGTTCTCTCTTCCCAATCGCACAAACCTCCCCCTCTCCATTTCTCCTTATTTGATTCATTGCATTTAGCAAGCTCGCCGACCACTATATCTTCCTATCATTCTAGCTGTAATACCTCCTACAACCCTCCACATTTCAATCTGCTCACACGTCCCTCTGTCAACCATACTAAGCACCAACCGAGCTTTCCCCTTTCCTTCCCCTCAATCGAACTGAACCGAGCCGCACGGACAACCCTCATCCCTTCACCTCTTGATTTTCTCTGTTGGAGACTGCATGAAATCCAATCCTAATCTTATCTAGTTCCTACCGATCAACCAATATACCCTTCGCTCTCTCTTTTTTGATTCGTCCCCCTTCCCATCAAGTCACAAGAATATTGAGGAGTGGATTTATAAATAGGAACTATTGCACTCCAAGAAATTGTCCTTCTTCTACAGCTTACATATTTTGAATGCAAGTTATTAGTGTTGTTGATTATGGATGTATAAAAATATGTGAAAAATATATGCATATGTATATATATTTATTTTATGAAAGCGCCTCACGTGCATTGAAAAGATGAAAATCAATCAACGAAGATACTACTCACGCTTCATATGGATAAGAAATAAACTGTTAGATCCCGTATGTAATCGCCAAAATTTTGTTAGACTTTATTTTATCCTAATCCCTATATTTGGACAACAATGCATGTTTCAAGACTTAATACCCAATAGGTGTTGGAAACGATTTGTGGTCAGAAGACACCACTCTTCAATAGGCGTCAAGTAAGTCAAAACAAGCAGAAATTTAATACAATCTGAGTAGAAATATTTGAAATTTAAATTAAAATTTAAGACTTAAACAAATTCAAATAGAAATCATCTAAACTTAAGTTAAATAAAATATATAAGATAAATATGAAGATAAATGCTAAATCAAAGAGAAATAGAGTGAGAGCACTTAAAGAGAAATTCTAAAAGAGTAGAACACTTATTTAAAATGCAAGTAAAATTTGATGGATGATACTAAACTCATTAACTCTCATTATAATTCTCGATGGTTTAAATTGAAGCAGTAAAATGGGTTTTTTTCTTCAAACTTCATAAAACTAAACAAGCTTTAGTTAAAACTTGGAGAGGTTGATATCAAACTTATAAGAGAGTTATAATAAATTTGAAATCCAATTATTCACTAAATATGAAGTCTGATGTGGAGTTGATATTTATTTGGGTGAATAGAGCCTCTTATTGAATACTCAAAGTATTAAATTCACAAATAAGTGATCATAAAACTAATTAAATAATTGAAAACTAGATAATATCGAAAGAAGTAGGAATCTTGATTGAACATCAAATCAAAACATAAGAGAGCATCTTGAAAATAAGATATACACTTCAAATGTACTAAAATAAATTGAAGAAAATTAAAGAATTCATCAGATATTTTTCATGAGATCGAATAATTGCTAATAAACATAAGCAATGAATCCTTGAAAAATATTTTAAGTATATTCGTCGCCTTATTAAATACTCGAATTAAATCAAGGAGATATTGAGTATAGTTGGTGATGAATTTGAGAATTGTCATAAGCGAGAATCTATCAAATATTTAAAGACCAATCAACTTGGGATAAAAGAAAGTAATTCAACATTAATCCAAAAGATCTAACAAAATATTATATCAATTTACAACATCTTCTACGCCATCAGATCTTTATTTCTTTGTACAAGCAGACAAAAGGTGACACTTAATTAAATTCTCTATGAATGAAGGAACTTTCTTTCAATCCAAAAATTAAAGAATTCCATTCTAATTATGATTTTCAAAATTAATAATTTTATTGACTATATGAAATTATCTAAGCTATAAATACTTGTATGTGCTCGAACATGGAGATTTAAAGTGCAAATTTTAATGACTAAAAAGGTGCGCGGGCTAAGTTGGAATTAAATAAAAATATAAAATCAATCTCTTGATTTATAAATAGAATTATTTGAATTATTAAATACCCGCATGGGCCCCGATACTATGCTGAATGTTTAGATCCAAGTACCTGAGGATGCTGCGCGGGTTGCTTTCCGGTTCAATCTTAGAACTAGGTCTGGGTTAACAAAACCTAAAAATATATTATAATAATTGCAACTTAGTAAAATATCTGAGAAATTAATTATGTCATGTGATAGTAGATCTGATTCTCTATTATGAGTCAAACAGAGTTGACAGGATCTAAAGTTCTCAAATATATTCGATTCAATCAATTAGCTATCCCGATGATGGCTATGTTGAATGGTGCTTTCAACCGAAGGGGATACTTCCATCAAAATGTGATTCTAATTTCAAAACAAATTAACTCAAATTAAGTATCAATCTAAAAATACTTAAATGAAATTCAATCTCTAAAAACTTAAAGTAAAACTCAATCTATCCACCTTCCGCAACTATTTTTTCAAGGTAGCAAATTAAAAAAACTCTAGCTCACAAATGATCTAATATCAAATCAAGTATTCTACTATGTTCACTCTCAATCATTCTCATGCTAGTAAGGACGCGACCCGTGCCCTCTGAATGTGTGGCTTAGCTAGAAGTCTCCACAGATGATGTAATTATGACCAGAGTCCTCTGGTCAGGTGGTTTGGCCAATAAGGCTCTATTATATTACGATCACGATCGTAGCCCGTATGCTCCCTAATGGCTCCGCCCTTTGAGTTGTAAATCAAAAGGTATACCTGATAGGGAAAAAAGTCATCTATCAGCTAAAATAGACTTAAGCCTATCTCCTTAGACAAACACCACCCCAGATCTACAAAGATTTCTTAGACGACGTAACCCATGTGTTGCTGATAAGGATCCTTCAGTTAGGTTGGGTCGACTACCTCCTCTAACTAAGTAGACTAGGGACCGTGATAGCCTGAGATGACGGAACCATGGGATCTAGATCGGACATGTGATCATTCCCCCAACCATCTACTTTAAGCAAAAATAGTGAATTTCATAAAATTTAAATCAAAATTCTAAAACTCCACATTACTGCTACTATACGCTATGCATTTAACAATATAACGACTAGCCTTAATCAAAAGTTCTCTCTTTGCATTGAGAGGGGTAATTAACTACAGGTGATTGCGCTTATAGGAAACCTGGAACCAGATCTAAAGTCCTTGCAAAATGAGAACAAAATCTCTGGGTAGTGTCTTATCTACTATTTCATCTACCTTCTAAAAATTACACCGACACTCAAATTCACACTCTCTTCAACATTATCGAGAGATCGGTGATGAATTTTTGGAGTCCACAATAAACATCTAATATTAAATATTAGTCATTAACATATGTCAAGTGGTGATTAATTGAAGCATTAGAATCTAAGTAATAAATGTTGTTTATTTGACCATCCTACTAACGAGAGGAGGTCAAGTGAGTATCATAGGTTGTTAATTGACAAATGTGAGAGGAGGTCAAGCAATAGTGATATTTAAAGTTGATCAACTATCTAATTGGAAGAAATATTGTGAAGATGCATGCATCGTTGCATTAATGATTAGTAGGTATAGATTGTTAGCAGGCATTGCACAATAATGAAATATCAGAAGTCAAATAATTTATGATGAATGTTTTAGCTATTGTTCCAATTAGATGAAAGGCTAACAAGATGATCACATACATTAATAGTTTGGAAACATAGATTATTATGATATTATCCTATTTATGATATTTCACTTGGTGTCCTTTTTATGAGATTCTAGTTCATCTTAGGGATTAAAAACAGATGAAGATCTAAGGATTTTTAAAATAAGTTGAAAATGATAAAGAGTGCAATGACTTGGCTAACCATGAATTATGCTTCTATTGTCAAATTTCAAAATACCCTAAACATAAGGAGGGTATTTTAGCAACCTTAATATGATTGATTTTAGCAGATGAAGATCTGAATGTACAATTGATTTCAACCTTAATATCCTAAACAAAAATAGAGAATTTTATTTTTATCGTCGTATTAGTAAATCTGAAGTTAGAGAAGCTTTAAAGAAAATAAAATGTGGAAAAGTAGTAGGACCTGATGATATTCCAATAGAAGTGTGAAAATGTTTAGGAGATCAAGGAATTTCTTAGCTTATAAATCTTTTTAATGTTATTTTAAAGACTAAAAATATACTAGATGAGTGGAGAAAGAGTTTGTTGGTTCCTATATTTAAGAATAAAAGTGATGTGCAAGAGTGTGCAAATTATAGAGGAATTAAGTTAATGTGTCATACATTAAAATTATGGGAGAGAGTAATTAAGCATAGGTTATGATGTGATACAAAAGTTTCTCACAATCAGTTTGGTTTCATGCCAGGTAGATATACTATGGATGCTATACATTTGTTAAGAGGTTTGATGGAGAAGTATAGAGAAAGTAAGGAGGATTTACATATGATATTTATTGATTTAGAGAAAGCTTATGATAAAGTTTCAAGAGATGTTCTTTGGAGAGTTTTAGAATAGAAATGAGTTAATATTAGTTATATTCAAGTCATTAAGGATATGTATACTAGAGCTGTTACTTGTGTTCAAACTCAAGGAGGATTGACAAAATATTTTTCCATTTCAATTGGATTACATCAAGGATCAGCTTTAAGCCCTTATCTTTTTGCTTTATTTATGGATGTTCTTACTAGGAATTTACAGGAAGATGTACCTTGGTGTATACTTTTTGTTGATGACATTCTTCTTGTTGATAAGACCAGAGAGGGAGTCCAAGAGAAACTTGAATTAAGTATATCTAAAACTGAATATATGGAGTGTAATTTTAGTTGTAGAAGTTCTAGTGGTAGTGTTGTGACATTAGGTGAATAAGTCATTAATAAGAGTGAGTGATTCAGATATTTAGGCTCTATTGTTCAAAATTATGGTAAAATAGATGGAGCTATTATTAGTAGAATTCAAGTTGGATGGTTGTAGTGGAGGAATGCATCTAGCCTATTGTGTGATAGATAAGTTCCACTTAAACTTAAGGAAAAATTTTATAAGATGGTGGTAAGACCTGCAATGACTTATGGTGCAGAATGTTGGCCAATAAAAGAGAAGCATAAGACTAAGTTAAGTGTTACAGAGATGAGGATGCTCAGGTGGATGAGTGGCTTTACTCTTAGAGATAAAATGCTAAATGAGTATGTTCGGGCAAAAGTTGGAGTAGCTCCGGTGGCAGATAAGATTGGAGAGAGTCTCCTTAGATGGTTTGGCCACATAAAGCATCGACCATCCGATGACCCGATTAGGAGAGTAGATGCATTAGATTTGCCTTATGTTAAGAAAGGTAGAGGTAGACCTAAAAAGACTTGGTTAATATGTATAAAAAATGACCTTAGTATACTTGAATTAAATGAGAATTTGACACATAATAAGACACAATAGATATGAAGGATTCATATAGCCGACCCCACTTAGTGGAATAAAGGCTTGTTGTTGTTGTCAAATTTCAAAATAGATAATTTGATTTGATAAAATAAAAAAAAGAAAAGAACAATAATTATTGCTTATGATTTTACTTGAATTATGGAGGTCAACATTAGAGTCTAAAAGTTTTCATTTAAGTAGATCTAAAACTGAATATATAGAGTGTAATTTTAGTTGTAGAAGTTCTAGTGGTAGTGTTGTGACATTAGGTGAACAAGTCATTAATAAGACTAAAAAACATGCCAGATGAGTGGAGAAAGAGTTTGTTGGTTTCTATATTTAAGAATAAAAGTGATGCGCAAGAGTGTGCAAATTATAGAGAAATTAAGTTAATGTGTCATACATTAAAATTATGGGAGAGAGTAATTGAGCATAGGTTACGATGTGATACAAAAGTTTCTCACAATCAGTTTGGTTTCATGCCAGGTAGATCTACTATGGATGCTATACATTTGTTAAGAGGTTTGATGGAGAAGTATAGAGAAAGTAAAGAGGATTTACATATGATATTTATTGATTTAGAGAAAGCTTATGATAAAGTTTCAAGAGATATTTTTTGGAGATTTCTAGAACAGAAAGGAGTTAATATTAGTTATATTCAAGTCATTAAGGGTATGTATACTAGAGCTATTGCTTGTGTCCAAACTCAAGGAGGATTGACAAAATATTTTCCCGTTTCAATTGGATTACATCAAGGATCAACTTTAAGCCCTTATCTTTTTGCTTTGTTTATGGATGTTCTTACTAGGCATTTACATGAAGATGTACCTTGGTGTATGCTTTTTGCTGATGACATTCTTCTTGTTGATAAGACTAGAGAGGGAGTCCAAGAGAAACTTAAATTAAGTAGATCTAAAATTGAATATATGGAATGTAATTTTAGTTGTAGAAGTTCTAGTGATAGTGTTGTGACATTAGGTGAACAAGCATTAATAAGAGTGAGTGGTTCAGATATTTAGGCTCTATTGTTCAAAATTACGGTGAAATAGATGTAGATATTATTAGTAGAATTCAAGTTGGATGGTTGAAGTGGAGGAATGCATCTGGCCTGTTGTGTGATAGAAAAGTTTCACTTAAACTTAAGGGAAAATTTTATAAGATGGTGGTAAGACCTGCAATGACTAATGGTGTAGAATGTTGGCCAATAAAAGAGAAGCATAAGACTAAGTTAAGTGTTACAGAGATGAGGATGCTCAGGTGGATGAGTGACTTTACTCTTAGAGATAAAATGCAAAATGAGTATGTTCAGGAAAAAGTTGGAGTAGCTCCGGTGGCATATAAGATTGGAGAGAGTCGCCTTAGATGGTTTGGCCACATAAAGCATCGACCGTCCGATGACCCGATTAAGAGAGTAGATGCATTATATTTGCCTTATGTTAAGAAAGATAGAGGTAGACCTAAAAAGACTTGGTTAAGATGTATAAAAAATGACCTTAGTATACTTGAATTAAATGAGAATTTGACACATAATAAGACACAATAAGAACGAAGGATTCATATAGCCGACCCCACTTAGTAGGATAAAGGCTTGTTGTTGTTGTTGTCAAATTTCAAAATAGATAATTTGATTTGATAAAATAAAAAAAGAAAAGAATAATAATTATTGCTTATGATTTTACTCTTTTTTTTGGGGGGGGGGGGGTTGGGGAGTTGGGGGGAGGTCATTAAGAGAAAAAAATAAGATTTAATCATCATAATAAATACAATTATTGAATTCATAATTGAAGGTATACCTAGGCTTCTCTAATATTTTTGTTGAATGGCTTCGAGCTTCTCTTTGACAAATTTATAAATGGTTAAATGGTTAATTCAAATGAGACATAATTGGATGAGTAGAGAGGATTAAGTAGAAGAATAAAAATTTTATTTAAAAGTAACCATCGAGATTACATGAATATTTATACCATAAAATAATATTTAAAGTTGAAGAATGCAATCATTATTTTAACAATATTTATCAATATTTTAAATATTATCAGGTTTTTAGTGAATTCAACATTGCCTAATATTAATCATATTATGTTATTTATCTAAAGTGTTTTCTTTGGAATAAGATTTGATATAAATAAAGAACGAAATCTCTGGATAGTGTCTTATCTACTATTTCATTTGTCTTCTAAAAATTACACCAACACTCAAATACATACTCTCTTCAACAATGTTGAGAGGTCAATGTTGAATTTTCGGAGCCCACAACAAACATCTAATATTAAATATTAGTCATTAAGGTATGTCAAGTGGTGATTAATTGAAGCATTAGAATCTAAGTAATAAATGTTGTTTATTTGACCATCCTACTAACGAGAGGAGGTCAAGTGAATCATAGGTTGCTAATTGACAAATGTGAGAGGATGTCAAGCAATAGTGAGATTTAAAGTTGATCAACTATCTAATTGGAAGAAATATTGTGAAGATAAGTATCATGCATCGTTGCATTAATGATTAGTTGGTATAGATTGTTAGTAGGCATTGCACAATGATGAAATATCAGAAGTCAAATAATTTACGATAAATGTTTTAGCTGTAGTTCCAATTAGATGAAAGGCTAACCAGATGATCACATATATTAATAGTTTGGGAACATAGATTATTATGATATTATCCTATTTATGATATTTCTCTTGGTGTCCTTTTTATGAGATTCTAGTTCATCTTAGGGATTAAAAACAGATGAAGATCTAAGGATTTTTAAAATAACTTGAAAATGATAAAGAGTGGAATGACTTGGCTAACCATGAATTATGCTTATATTGTCAAATTTCAAAATAGATAATGTGATTTGATAAAATAAAAAAAGAAAAGAATAATAATTATTGCTTATGATTTTACTTTTTTTGTAGGGGTGAGGTCATCAAGAGAAAAAATATAAGATTTAATCATCATAACAAATAAAAATTTTGAATTCCTAATTGAAGGTATACTTAGGCTTCTCTAATTTTTTGTTGAATGGCTTCGAGCTTCTCTTTGAAAAATTTATAAATGATTAAATGGTTAATTCAAATGAGATATAATTGGATGAGTGAAGAGAATTAAGTAGAAGAATAAAAATTTTATTTAAAAGTAATCATTGAGATTACATGAATATTTATACCATAAAATAATATTTAAAGTTGAAGAATGCAATCATTATTTTAACAATATTTATCAATATTTTAAATATTATCATATTTTTAGTGAATTCAACATTATCTAATATTGATCATATTATGTTATTTATCTAAAGTGTTTTCTTTAGAATAAGATTTGATATAAATAGATATAAATAATTTAAATTAGGGTAAATTAAAAGTCATTAAATGAATAAAATGTGCCCTAAACCAGCAATTTAAGCATAGATCTAACACTAAAATTTTAGTAAAAAGTTTTTCTAACTAATTTTTAATAATTTAAAATTATTTTAAATATAAATAATGAAAATTTTATGTATTATATCCAAAGTTTGTCTATTTATAAATTCATCAATTCAGATCAATTCAGCATTCTGAATCAACCAATTTATTATTTAAATATTAAAAAAATAAAAAAAATGGTTTGTGAGAAACCTGAAGCCCAACTATTTGATGCTTTAATTTTTTATAAATAAATAAAATAAAAAGGCACATTGATTGCGCCTTTTTAGCTCCTCTCCGGCGAGCGCGTTGGCGGTGCCATGTCGGGAGCTTAACCCTAGCGCCGTGATTTCCAATTCCGCCGCAGATGAGGAAGCCCCACCGACCCGTCACTGACTACGGTCTCCTTCACCGGAAGAAAGCTCTCGCTCTTCTCATCGGTCTCCCTATCTTCGCATTCTTCGTACTGCTACCAGCCATTCGCCGCGGCCGTACCTTCCCTACCAACCCTTCTGTCACCCTCCCTTTTTCCGGGGATCGCCGGCTTCCTAAGCTTGCCTACTTGATCTCTTCCACCCGTGGCGAGGGGCGTCGGGTCAAGCGGCTTCTCAAGGCGGTATACCACCCGTGGAACTATTACCTTCTGCACGTCGACCTTGCCGCTTCGCCTGAGGAGCGGCAGGATCTGAAGGAGTACGCCGAATCTGAGTCGGTGTTTGTTAAGTTTGGGAATTTGCGAGTGGTGGAGGACGGCGAAGTGGTAACGGTCAGGGGTCCGACGATGATGTCATCCATGCTTCACGCTGCGGCCATTTTGTTGCGGGAGTTTAAAGATTGGAGCTGGTTTATCAATCTTGATGCAGCTGATTATCCTCTAATATCGCAGGATGGTATACTTCTTCTTCTATCTTTAATGGAATTATCGAAAAAATGGCATTTAGAGAAAGATAGAATGAAATCGTGGTTGTGGGCCTTGTGGATGATATCAGTGTTTGTTTGATTGCTAGCAACATGATAATGGTTTTAATTAGAAAGACATTCGAAAGCTGTGTTTCCTTAAGTTGGGAATGAATGAAAATGAGCATAATATGACCATGTTTGGACTCCTTTAAGCATTAATCTTTATCTTGCTTTCTCTACCTTTGAGAATCCTCATTTTATGCTGTGTTCTGCGAACTGACTTTACATGGAACCTCTTTCGAACGGTGGGGCTAAGTTTTCCTTTATTTTCTTCATTTCAACCTTTATTCTTCTACTTGTTCAGTCGAAGCGCAGGTTTCTTATTTTGGTATTCTTTGTTGATAATATTCCTCAATTTTTGGGATGTTTGGCTACAAGTAGGTTGTAGTAAATCCAGAAATCCAAATTTAGTAAAATCATGAGAGGATTAAAACCTGAAAACTGTTTGACATGACAAGTTTTATATCTTGCTAAATCATGATAATCTATTTGATTTTTTTTTTTTTTGTTGGTTTCAGGATTTAAGATTTATGAGAGTAGTAATCCTTAAATTCATAAAATCATATGAATAGTGAAATTTAATTTAATTTAATTTAACTATTGATGGGGTTGAAGCTGAATTTTTCAAAATGGTTTTTTTGGCAGGATTTAGGCTAAATCTTGCTTAAATTCCACCCAAAATACGATACCAAATAGCTCCTTCAGCTTATCACGTGTAACATTAGCCTATAGCTCATGCAGCGATGTTTGTTGCATCAGCAGCATGCTGGAAGTTGTCTTTAGTAAGTCATTTTGTCAGCAGTTTATAGATAATGTGACCTCCTCGATCATAATTGTGTTGGAATTATATCTGTAAGTCACCTCTAATTCATCTGTGAGCACTAATTCTCTTGCTTTCTCAATTTCTCTTTTACTCTCTCACACACACTTTGTCTTTCAAGATCTTTTTCCCCTATTTCTTCTTCTCTCTTGATCCCTTGATTCTATGCCACTTGCCTTCTCCCCCATTTCCTCCCTCCTAGCCTACTTCACTCAATCTTGTTACCCACACCACCATATGAAAGAGATCAAAACACTAAATTCAAATTTCATGGGCTTTTGCTTACTTCTATGTTGCATCAAAAGAATGGAGCAAAGGTAACAAACTGGAGTTATACTAAAATGCTTATATGAAGTAGAAGAAAAATCTCATTTAGGCAGAGTTGTATCTAAAAAGTTTTATGAGTTGAGGCAATATAATAGAACTTGTGTTATTATCTTAACTCCAATCCACATAAAACTTTCTTAATACGTAAGTTAAACTATAAAGAAATCAATCTCATAAAATTTTTTAAATTTATCACCACAATATTGATGTTTAACATGAGCTACACATAATTTAGAAAAAAAAAAATTATAGTTGTTCCAAATATTAAATATGGTAGCTCTAGGGGCCAATGTCAAAACTCCCTTGACAAACTTTCTAGCAAAGGCTTCCATTATTCAATTTTTAGCAAGATAGTGCTTATTATAAAGGGTAAAAAAAAGGATGAGTGAAAAGAAGCCTATGATCTTGCTAGTAGCTGTCAAAATACTAGCATTGACCAAATGTTGTGACTCATCTCATGACCTTTTTTAAGGCTCTGGTACATGCACATTCTCGCTTCCTCCATCCTATGACTTTGGTGGTCTTAGTTGTTTCTGAAGCTCTGATCTTGTGTTGTGAAATAAGGAGGGATGATGTGGCCAGTCAGGTCACCTGATTGTATAATTCAGTATAGCAGAACTAAGCTATTGGCAGCACATGCGTGATGTCGCCATAATGGTTCTACCTTTGCATGTAATAGTCGACCACAATAAACTGATAAGAATTCATTATTTCAGACTAGCTGCAAGTTATTTGGTTAAGGGTAATTACTTGATAATGATTAATGTCTAGGTTTTGTAAAACCTAGCCCAAATAGTTGGGAAAGATCAACAATGATGATGATGTTAATAAGTGTGATTGCATTCTTGAAACCGTCTAGCAGTCAATTAAATTATCGTTATATTTCTTTTGACTGTTTTCTTGAAGATGAACAATTAAGGAGATTAAGTTCAAGCCCTTGTGGTTGGCTTTATTTGCCATTATTTACTGATACTATTTTCAACTACCTAGTTTTATTGGTGTTTAACATGTGTAAATCATCTCTCATTTTAAGTTTAAGAAAACAATTTATATGTTTTGTGCATTTGTGAGTGCCTTTTGGCAAGTATTTCAATTAAGGCAACCACAATTTGATGTACTGGAAATCAAATAAGCAAATATTTTTATATCCAGGCAAAGACTTTTTGGAAATAAACTATATTTTAGCCGGTTCCAATTGCTGCTATTGGAATTCTAACTACATTTTTATGCTATTTGTGCCGTTGAAAAAAAAAAATCTCTATGGATACAATTTTTGTCAATTTTTCCATCTTCATTTAGAGGGAACAGGTGAGCATATCCTAGCCTGGTAAGCTTTTAGATTTTGTATGATATGCAAAGTGTAACTAGTTAATTATTTAGGATGGAAGAAAGGAGAACTTAAGCGTGTATAAATAAACAGATTTGAAAAATGTTTGCCATCAATTTCATGTAAGCATTCCTTATATGAGTCGCTGGAGAAATTTTTCATATGGGTGTGATTGGGGAAGAAATTAAAAGCAAAGCTATATGCTAGTATTTCATAATAAAGGGACATCTCTGGCCATGTTAATGGTTGTAATACCATTTAACATCTTTCTCTAAATTTGTTTTTATTATCGCAGATTTTATGTTTTGGTGATTATGTTTATTTTTAATTTGTATCTCTTTTTTTTATGCTAAGTGCAGATCTTCTTCATATTTTATCATTCTTACCAAGGGATCTAAACTTTGTTGAGCACACGAGTAATATTGGTTGGAAAGAGTGAGTGCCACTTAATGTTGATTACCTATCGTATTAAATTTTGCAATTTGAGTTGTTAATAGTTTTGACCTTTTCTGTTAAGTAAACTTATGTTTTTTTTTCGTATTTCTCTAGCTTTTTAATATTTTGAAGTCACTTTTGCAGGCATCAAAGGGCTAGGCCTATTATTGTTGATCCAGGGTTGTATGGCTCAGATAAAACAGTGTTTTGGCTCAAAGACAAACGATCTTTGCCTTCATCTTTCAAATTATTTGTAGGTACTATACTATTTTATGAGAAACAAATCCTGATTAGTGGGGACTATTAAGATATATTTTTTAACATATTAGGTCTTATTTCTACAATGATCATGTGGAGTAACAACTCAAAACAGGCGCTCTTATTACTGATTTTGGCATTCATGTTGTTCACATAAAGCTCATCTATAAAAGTCTTAAAATTGTTATGTTTTTCTAATTATTTTTTCATTTATTTGTCTCTTTTTTGTTCTCAGCAACTTATGAATTAATGGCTTTAGAAATTCATATGAAATAGAAAGTTTAAATGTAAAATAACTTTATGGTAACATTGCAAACTTATATTTAAAATTTAAATATAATAAATTGATATCATGCTTTGGATATCATTAAATAAGCTAATACAAAGAAAAAAAATTAGTTGAAAAGGCTATAATTATAATCATATTAAATTCTAATGGCATTGTTAAAAGTGATACAAAAAATTTTTAATTTCACCTTGTGCACATCCCACTGGGATTCATTTTGAAATTTTGTTCTCTTCAAAAGAAGAAAAAAAATCTTTTCCAAGAATTTAAAAATTTCTTGGATGAGATGTTTTTCTCTTTCTGTAAGAATTTTAAAATATGAAACATAGGAGGAAATACTAATTCCATATGAAACCTTCTCATGGCCCATCTATTTATATTTATGGCCATGAGAAGGTTTCATTTGGAATCATTGCTGTGTGGAGCAGATTCCTTTTTGTTGTTGAATTTGCAAACGAGCAAGACTAACTTTGAGTTACAGATTGTTATTAGCTGCAGTTTGTGTCTCTAGATTTTATTCTTCTTTGATCTTTCTGAATTGCATTCGTGATATCAACTTTATGCTTTTTAGTTACCTGCAGGAATCCTTATATGGTTCGTTGATTCATGATCGATTCAAAGACTTATGTTTATTTTTCGGTGGTCAATAATGAATTGCTCAAATTATGCTTTGTTGCATTTATTTGAATGGTGAATGTTAAATTGCAAGTTTCAAAATATGCATTTAGGATAAATTTTCGAATTCCATCGCAAAGTTTTCAAATATCACCTGTTGTCTATGGAAAATAAGGATCTTGTGCTGTTGCCACTGAAGATAGTCCTAGTGTTGTTCATATTACAAGCTTACATCTACAGAAGAATCTTTCTGGTTCATCAACCCTTTTGCTGACTGCAGGCTCCTCATGTGTAATTTTAAGCTGGTCTTTCCTCGAATTCTGCATCTTGGGATGGGATAATCTTCCTCGAACACTATTGATGTATTACACAAATTTTCTAACCTCCAGTGAAGGCTACTTCCACACCGTTATATGCAATTCAATGGACTTTCAGAATACCACTGTAAACCATGATCTCCGTTTCACTGTGTGGGATGACCAGCCCCGCCTAAGCCCCATGAACTTGACTTCGGAGCATTTTAGCCTAATGGTGGACAGTGGAGCTCCCTTCGCTCGCACCTTTGTAGAAAATTCTCCAGTTCTGGATCAAATAGACCTACAACTACTTCTAAAGAAGTCGAGGAGCCATTTCACTCCTGGGGGATGGTGCCTTGGAAGCTCCAAGGATAGGATGGATCCTTGTGCTGTTTTTGGCAAGGCTAATATGATCAGACCAACGGCGGGTTCGAGGAGACTGGAGCGGTTGCTTTTGAAGCTCTTGGATGCAGAGAACTTCAGACCAAGGCAGTGTAAATAATTACAGGTACTGATCCAGCAAAGTGTGGTTTTGAAATTTTTTAGTCGCAGAGGAGAGGCAGTTCTTTCTTCTTCTTTGTAAATCTGAGCAGAAACATGAGGGTCATGTATACAACCGTTAATCCAATTAAGAACCTTCATCGGAATTCCTTACCCTTCTCCATAGCCACATAAATCCCATCTTTGCTCTGTGCTATAGTTTTCTTAACAAGTCATACTGTTAGTGATGGTGGTGGGATTAATTATTAAAGAAAGGAAATATTTACATTTATATGATACGAAATTTATGTATTTATATGTCTAATATTTAAATTTTCATATTTATATAAATAACATTTTCTTATAGATAAAAAGGTGCAATTAACATTTTTCTAATGATATTTTTGATGTTTTAATGATTGGGCACAAAATGCTAGAATATATTATTTAAATAACATAAGGAATTAGTTTTATAACAAACTTCGTATTGAATTCTTAACAACCCTAAATAACGATGCATTATTATAAATGTATTTATAAGTTAACCACGCATCATATATAATATCAACATGAAATTACAAAAATCAATCTTATAATCAATGTGAGATGCGAAAAGGGCAATGATTGAGAGAGGTTAGATTGAGGTACATAATTTTTAGACTATCACATAGGCCCAATTCAAGTCGACATTTAATATGCTCTAATAGAAATGTTAAGTAATTATGACATTTTTAGAGTGCACTAACTATTCTAAAATTATTTTACTTTCACTAATAATATGAAGCATTACAAGGAAAACATACTTGCATAATGCCGTGATGGACAAGTCCACTTCTTGGATAATATTCTGCAACTCGCTTCCGAAATTAGGAAATTAGAATTCGATTGTAGCTGGTTCATCCACCCCGTGCATTTGAAGGCATGCCATACTACCGTCTTGCTTAGCGGACTTGACGACTTGAACCAAGAAAACCCTGGGTTTCCCAGGAATGACTTTCTCAGGGGGTCAAGGGTCGCGCCCTTACTTGGTGAAGAATAAATGTCGAAACTCTTCTAAGGCATAAGTAACTCTACTTCTATAAATTAAATGAAGATTCTAAAGAATAAATAGATGCCTTGAACTTCTAAACTCAACAATGAATATGATTAGTGACCCATTAAATTTTAAAATTAAGCAGTAACAATGTTTAAATTAATATTTATATCATCATATTTATGAAACATTCACATGTATGTACATATGTGATTTCAAAAAGCCTGCGAGAAGTCACATGCACTTAGCTCAAGTTGACAAAATGAACTTAGTTCTTCGATTTTATTTTATTTGTTTCTTTTAAGCAAGTATATATCTAAATTTATTTTATTTTAAATAAAATATAAATTAATTTTAAATCAAACAATTTTATATCAAAAACTATTGATGATATTAATTTTAATATATCATTAAAGATTTAAATCTTATTTATATAAATATTAAAATTTAAAAATGATATATATAAATATATAAGAATTGTGTGTTATTTATGTAATGTCATATAAAAATATAATTTTCAGTAATTTTTTTTGCTTAAAAATGAAAAATTAAGCCTTCTTCTAGATCTTTCTGAACATTCTCCAATTCAAGCGTTACCACATCACGATAAAATTCTACAAATTAACTAAAAAATAGAGAGAGAGAGACGTTGACCTGTCCACCCCACCACTAAGTCAAAGTGCAACCTTTATATAATATTCATTAATATAATATATTATAGAGGCACAACACAAAATTTAAATTGAAAAATAAATTATTATAAATTGCATTTAATTTTTTACGAGTCTAAGTTTCCCTTTATATATTCTTGTATAATTGTTTTCTTTATTTTACATTTCATATTCTCACAAAATCAAACTTATCAATCGCCCTTAGTTTAGAATAGGGTTGTCAAAAAAGTTCATTTTTCGGAATACTGTTCTCGACTGTTAATGTGTCGAAATGAACACAAACAATTTTCAACCTCAATTTATAAGAAATGAATACTTAATCCTTGTTTCATCGTATTCTACATTAAATAAAAAATATATATATTATTAATTGGAATGGACCCCCATATAATCATTAATAATTCACATAAAATATTAAGCAAGTGATCCTTTTAATTATATGAATATAATATTTTATATGGTATAAGTCCGATGACAATTGTTTCTCATGTCAATTAAATTTAAGTTTCATCAAATCATGGATTAGATTTTAAATCAAAACATACATACCTCACAATTATTACATATTTACACATCTAATATCTAAACTTTAATATTTATATTAATCTTGTTGCGTTAGAAACCACCGGTAGAGTAAAAAAGTTTACTTTTCGAGTCCAAAGACACGCGTATGTAAAAGAGAATAATAAAAGCTAGAATTTTACGTAAAACCTCAAAAGAGGGAAAACCACGCGCTGGCAATAAAAGCTTCCACTATATATCCGTTTGGTACAAGAAGATCTTCCCGATCGGGGTTACTGAATTGTATGGGAGAAGCTGCTTTAATGTAATGTTGACGACGGACGGCGACGATAAGTTGACGACGGTTGACATAAGCGACGACGGTTGACGAAATGTTGACACGGTTGACGACGAAGTTGACGACGATATGACCGCAACAACGGCCAACGACGGCGATGGTGGCGGTGATGGCGGCTCCATGGGCGAAGACGTCAGAGTGGCGACGTGCTTGGAGGATTTTAGAGCTCTCTCTCTCTCTCCGCCTCCTTCTCCTTCATTGGCCTCCCTCATATGAGGAATGAGTTTTTTATAGTGGCGTTTGTAAATGCATGCAAAACCCGTACCACTCCACTTCATCGGACGGCTCAAAATGATCCCCTTGATCATATAATGTATTTCGTGCATTTGAATGCTCAAATGAAGTCGGAATTGTAAGATCTTTAGCTTGTTGGAACCGCTCGAGACGCCGATTTGACTATAAACACTTCATATTTGAGAGTTATTTAGAGATTTAAGCGATATCCCAAAGTTTCAAGGATATTTTGAGAGCTTGATCTCGCCAACTTCGACGCCTTGCTTTTAACATCAAGATGCCACTACTTATTTTAAGTTTCATATCGAGTTGCCCCTATTTTTGGATGACATTATCTCAATCGCCCAAAAATATATGTCAAATACTAAAATAGCAAATTCTTCAATGAAATTTGAGGTTCATTAACTACATTTTGAACAGATCTTCATGTGAGCACAAGATTATGACTACAAGTGATGCATACACGTGTATGCGCGGTGCGATTGAGATTATGGGCCCATCTGCGGAACGGGCTCGGGCTCAGCGGGCCATGCGCACGCAGCAGGCAATGGCGCTGGGCGCATGGCTATACAAGACATGGCCATCACGGGCGCCATACAGCCCATCGCTGAACGTGGATGCGGGTCGAACGGGGAAGGCACGTCAGCGGATTATGATCAGCTGAACGGCGAGCGGCAAGCGGCCATGAGTCGGCTAATGGCGGGTCGACGCTGGCTCGCACTCGGAGCGCATGATCCTGGCCCGCTTTCTGGCGGTAATGCGGCGACTGCCGGGTCTGCGGCCACGAACCAGCGTGGTTGCTGGCCCAGCGGCGACAAGCGGGTTGCAACCATCGCGAGTGAGCTGAGCGGCCAGCCAGATGGCATGTGCTGGCATGGGCCCGGAAGCGGCGTACCACGGCAGCGGTCTGGCCCAGGCCATCGCGGCGGACGCAGTGTGGTCGCGCCGTGACCGAGCGATCGACCGACGGGCTTACTTCACGGGCTTTGAGGCTACGGGCGAAGTTTCACCACGGTGCGCCATGAACGCATGGCCAGCGATTGGCATGCGACCGGTGCCGGCTGACCATATGGTTATGGCCGGCCACGTATGGGCATCGCCGGCGCTACGGGCGAAGGGTTTCAGCCAGGGCGAAGGGTTTCAACCCTGGATATGGCGCCCACCGGCCAGCGTCGGCGGTTAGGCGACGAATAGTGGACCGTGGGCGGCATGGCCGCGACAGCGCGCGACGCTGCTGGCAGCTGAGCACGCCCAAAAATGACGGTTTTGACGGCGGTTTCCAGCTTTTAGCTTTTGCCCCAGGTAGGTCTATAAAATCCCAGGGCGGGAGAAGGCACACTTCTTCACCCCTAGTGCTTCTCTTCTTCTTGAGTGTGGTTCGTTTGGAGTCGATCGAGCCCGCGTATCACATTCCCTCGAAAGAGCGCCAACCGGCCGGACCGTCCGTGTTTGAGGCGATCAAGACCCACGGTATTACGTCGTTGTTACGGTTTTCCCTCGAAGAGGCGTTAACCGCCTTGGACGGTCCGGTGTGGAGGCGATCAAGACCCACGTATTACGTTGTTCCGGTTTTCCCTCGAGCGTCAACTGGCGGACCGTCCGGTTTGGGCGATCAAGACCACTCGACTTACGTCGTTGTTCGATTTTTCCTCGAAGAGGTGTCAACCGCTCGGACCGTCAGTTTGGGCGATCAATACCACGCATTTACGCCGTTGTTCCGAAAGAGGCGTTAACCGCCTTGGCGGACCGTCCGGTGTGGAAGCGATCAAGACCCACGCTACTTACGTCGTTGTTCCGTTTTCCCTCGAAGAGCGCCAACCGGCCAGCTGGACCGTCGTTTGAGGCATTACCTGCATTACGTCGTTGTTCCAGTTTTCCCTCGAAAGAGGCGTCAACCGGCCTTGGCGGACCGTCCGGGTTTGGAGGCGATCAAGACCCACGGTACCAACTTTTTTCTGTTAGGAAATTTGATTTCTCGCGACTTTAATGGATGGTTCAGCAGTTGATAACCGCCAAGATGGCGATGGAGCGTTAGCTAAGAACTATCGTTCAAATGACTCAGAAAGTTTGGCAGGTAATTTGTGAGCATCATCAGAGGGGAATATCTTCTCTCTCCTCTCTTTTCTTTTTTTTTCATATGTATGTGTATTCTTTTTGTCAGATCGTAGGCGAAAAATTTTATCGCAAACTATTCGTGAGCGAGAGAGTCAAGAAAGGAGGCGTCCAAGCGTTGGGGTGAGTGAGTTGCCTTTACAAAATCCTCAGATTTTTATCGTTTCTTCCTCTTTATTTATTATGTATTTTCACAGGGTGATGGCCAGAAGAAAACTCATAGTGTGACGGCTACAGACGATATACCATCCACTGTCACATCAGATAGTTTAATGGTGTTTGAGAAGTTTTTCTTCCCTAATGAGTTGGTGGCCATTGTTGCCAAGAGTCCGATCGAGCCCGTTCACCTCCGTGGTACTTTTACGTTCGAGATGATTCTTGCATGCCGCGATTCCCTTTGGCTCGAGTTGATTGAGATATTCAAAATATGTGGTGTAGCTTTGTCACGCTTTTCATTTTGAGCTTTAATGGTCATCGTTGGTTTGTCCTACTGGGGAGCGTGGTGTTACTTTGAACATCAAATACTTGTGTCGAATGTGCAGATTTACATGTGATACCCAGGGACGTGTTTCTTATCGGACTATAAAGAATTGGATAGAATTTTTAGCACGGGATCAATCTAGAAATTGGCTTAATGGATTCTTTTTTGTGAAAAATGAGTGGGGCCTTCTTGAGAGATGGGGAAGATTGAATGAACTTCCAGATCCATCGCTGATGTCGGAGAATGAGATCCTGGCAACTCTTAATATCCCTGATGTAGGAAGCTTGCAACATGAGTTACGTCACATTAGCAAGTATATAGTTGAAGATAGAATGTTCAAGGTTGGTCTTTCTATCCGGCGGAGATCTCATTCTTTTCCATTAAAGAAATCAAGTAAAGGTGATGAGAGGCCTCTTCATATTCATAGGGTTCTTTCAAGAAGCCCGTCATGAAATCAGGGTGGTGGCAATATTTCTTCCTTAAAGAAAAAGAAGACATGCGCTGAAGTGAGTACATCGAGATCTCGAAGAAGATGTTCCCCAATTGGCATCTGAGAGTTTAGCTATTTCAACTCATGATGGGGGAGTATGTTTTTCGAGCACATTCACGAAGAGGTGTTAAATCACATATCGGCCAAGCGGATGAATTGACGTTGTCTTCCCCTTCTTTCTTCTTTTCTTCCGTGTAATATTTGTGATGATGATTTTTTTTTCTTTATAGGTAACTCAAACATTAGGGCAGGTGGCTCATTTGAGTGCCGCTTTAGATGAGTGGAATACTGAATTTGTGAAGATAAAATATCTATCAAGGCGGTATGAGCGAAAGATGAGTATCAAAGCCAAAGAAGTGGCGACTTTGGAGGATCGGTGGCCAGGGTCTGAGCGAGCTAGCGAACATGTCGACTTCTCTTTCTCTCCGTCAGGAGGTGGAGCGCACTTGTGATGAGCTGATTGAGGTGAGGACCGAGACTCGTCAGAAAGGGAAGAGACTCAAGGCACTTGCGCGAGAAGAGCTCTCAGCGGAGAAAGCATTACAGATCGTCTTTTGAGAAGGAACATATGATGTCGAGGCGGAATGAAGTCTCCTTAAAGCGGTGGAAGACTTTAAGAGCTCTCTAGCTTATCGCGGTATAATTGAGGACCATGTTCAGGAAGCTCGTAATCATATTCTTGATGTTGAAGTGAAGGACTTGGAGCGCCAATGTTTAGAAGAGGGCTTCATCCGAGGGTTCCTAAAAGGAATCCGTTTAGTGCATCGCAAGACCGGAGCTAGTGTTGAGGATCTATCACCCAGCCAAGTGTCCGGAGACTCTTCATCAGATTCAGGAGATGATGGAGTTGAGAGTGAGTCTAAGGGAGCATCTCCTAGTGGTGAGGAAGACGTTGATATCACCAACTGATATGATGTAGCATCACTTGATGACGCCTTTTTTTTATGCATTGTTATTAGTGTGTATCAGAATCTTGATCCTTATATCATCATGTTAATGTTGTCAATGGAATATATATATATATATATATATATATATATATATATATATATATATATATATGTATGCTTTTGTTTTGTTTTTTACATATTGGGTAATTGGTGAATATTATTATTGACGGCCTTTGTATGGAGGGAGTTGAATTGAATCCACCGAGATTATTATTGGCTATCAGGGTTATTTGTCAAAGCATTACTTGATGGCGTTAACTTGTATGGAAGAGGTCAAATTGAACGAGGATTATTGACATATCAGGTTGTTTGTCAAGCGTTGCTTGATGGCGTTAACTGTATGGAAGAGGTCGGGATGTCCACCAAGGACCTTTTGACCTATCAGGTATTAGCCAAAGTGTTACTTGACTTTTACATGGGAAGAGGTCGATCAAGTCCCCTTGGGATTGATTATGCCGATTGAGATACGTGAGTTGCATATTTCTCAGTGGGAGGATTAAATGAAGAAGAAATAAGCTTGTAAGAAAAAAGCTATAAATTCATTACTCGATAAATTTGGTGATACAATCATAAGATGATTAACACGAAATGAGTTTCAAGAAGGACAATAACAACAAATCTTTATCTATTAAGTGGTGTTACATGAAGAGGAAATGACAAGCGAGATAGAATAAAAGTTACCTTGATTATGCGGTAGAATTACGATAATATTTTTAGGAGATTCTCGGTGTTCCAAGTTGGTAAAGTTTTTCCCTCGAATCCTTGAGCTTGAAAGTTCACGGCTTCACCAGCTATAACCACATATGGGCCATCCCAAAGAGGTGAGAGTTTATTACGTTGAGGGGCCTTTGCACGCACTTGAGACTTGTGGGACCAAGTCACGAGATATGGGGCGTTTTACTCTTGTTGAAGTGAGAGCTACCCTTTGGTGATAGGAAGCGGTCCGAAGTAGGGCCATGTCACAAGTTTGAGTAGGTCAGTGTTGTGGAGTTTTTCTTCATTACCGTCATGATCGAATAATTGAACTCTTGGACTTGGAAATATCTCTTGGTATAATAGCTACGTCTTTGAAACACAAGTTATATGGTGTCTCACCGGTCGGTGCGATGTAGTGCGGTAAGCCAAAGAACATTAAAGCTCATCCCATTCTTCTCGAGGCGTGTTTTAGTCCTTTGAGGTATAGTCTTGTTGGTAACTTCGGCGTTAGTTTGAGGATGTGCTGCAGATGCGAAATGTGAAGATCTTTGCAAAAGGATGTAAAAACTTTTTCGGTGAATTGGGTCCCGTTGTCAGTGATGATCTTTGCAGGAAGACCGAATCGACATACTATATTTTTCCAAACAAATTGTTTAGCATTTGCCTCCGTAATTTTAGCGAGTGGTTCGGCTTCCACCCATTTAGTGAAGTAGTCGATGGCTAAAATGATGAACTTTCGTTGTCCTGATGCTATCAGAAAAGGTCCCATGATATCAATCCCCCATTGAGCAAAAGACCACGGGCTTTGAATGGATGAGAGCTCATGCATGTGAGGGAGGTTAGAGTGCATAACTTGCACACTTTTTTGTGAACTCAAGGCATCTTGTTTCATCAGAATAGAACCCTTGTCTTATAATTTTAAGGGCTAGCCTTCCTCCTAGATGTTCTCCACATATCAGTGAACCTCTCTTAATCGCCTCCCAAGGTGAGAGACGGTATGGTCCGAGAAAGCTCATTTGTATAGTTCACCTCAGAGAAAGTTTGAAGCTTGTCTTCGGAGACGAATTACAGAAGTTGGGTCTTCAGGGAGAGTTCCTTCTTGTAGAAAAGACAAGATGGGGTCCATCCACAAATGTTCCTTTATCTCATCAATTGCTTGAATCACCCATGACCCTTGGATACTCGGAAAATGTATTTCTTCAACATGCCTTCTCTTGAACAGATCTCCAGTAGCAGATGAAGCAAGCTTAGTGAGAGTGTCAGCTCGATTATTCCTCTCTCGTAGTATGTGAATAATTTGATATGTCTTAAAATAGGCAAGAAGAGACTTTACCAAGTTGAGGTATTGTGTCAGCTGGAGATTATGAGCATTAAAGTTTCCCTCAACTTGGGAGGCAACAAGTTGAGAGTCAGTGTGTATCACTAATTCTTGAGCTTCACAGTCAATGGCGAGTCTCAATCCTGCTATGAGAGCCTCATATTCAGCCATATTATTATTGGAAATTTTGTCTCATACTCTAAAGTATTACGGGGAAATAAGTAAGATTCTCGCACCAAGATTTCCCTGAAGCTCCATCAACATAGAGGGTCCATTGAGGAGACGAAAGACATGTAGCAGATAGCTCCTCTGGAGTTGGGGCAGTGCACTCCACTATAAAGTCTGCCTGGAGACTTTATAGCAGGGCGAGGTAGAAAATTTATATCAAACTCTCCCAATTCCACAGACCACTTGATTAACCTCCCAGATGCTTCTGGTTTTTGTAGGATGGCCCTTAATGGTAAATGAGTGTAAATGCCGATAGTGTGGGCTTGGAAGTATGCGAATGAGAAAACTAAAGCCACCTTATCGAAGTGGATAACGACTTTCTATATCGAGAATTTTGTCGACATAATAAATTGTTGTATCCCACTATCTTCGCACTAAAACCGAGCTTATCGTGGGAAGAAATTGCGAGATATAAGTATAACATCTCTTCTTGAATAGGCTTGGATAGTAGGGTGGAGATGCTAAATACTCCCTTAGTCCAAAAGCATCGACATTCATCACCATTGAAAACTATTATTTTTAGCCTTTTAATATTTTAAAGAATGGCAAGTATCTATCCCAACGTAGGAAGCGGATAACGCAAAGAATTCATCCATTCAAATGTTGGACTTCTTAATATTCTTCTGGGAGTCATATTTTTGAGAGCATTGATTTTCTGGGGTTGGCCTCTATCCCGGTGGGTTACCATAAATCCAAAATTTTCCCGATGTAACCCCAAAAGCACATTTGGTCGGGTTGAGTCGCATGTTATAACATGGAAGAAGGTTAAAGCGTATTTCTAAGTCAGAAATATGTTATGATTCTTCCAAGGTTTTCACTAACATGTCATCCACATATACCTCCATATCAGTAGGTCTTTAAAAACCTTATTCATAAGGCGTTGATAGGTAGCACCGGCATTTTTTAATCCAAATGGCATAACTTGGTAACAGTATAAACCTTTATATGTTTGAAATATTGTAGCTTCTTCATCCGGTTCATTTTATTTGGTTGTAACGAGTAAGCATCCAAAAACTGAGCATTTGATGTGACGTAGATCAACCAATTGATCGATTCGAGAAGGGGAAAACTATCTTTCGGGCAAGTTGAGGTCGTAATCAATACACATTCTCCATATTCCATGTTTTCTTAACTATGACAACATTCGCTAGCCATGTAGGGTAATGTACCTCATGAATCCCGCCTAGAAGCTTGTTAACTTCTTGTTCAATAGCTTGAGATCAGTGCAAAACTTCGCTTCTTACGGATGATCGGTTTGGATATCGGATCGATCTTGAGGAGTGCATGATTACATTGGGTCAACCCGATATCCGGCCGGACTGCAAGATGTCTTGATTTCTGCAAGAAGTCTATATATTTTTCCCTTTGTTCTCGAGAGCATGGATCCCACTTGTACCGTGGTGGTTGGTCATCCGATACAACGAGAGCAAGTCTTCTACAGGAAGCTGGGTACTTTTCATCTCAAAATTAAAATCTCAAGGTCATAGAAGGCGGCTCGAGGTAACATGATTGCGCTTATCTGATTTCCATGCACCACCCCAACTCAATGGGGTTGAAACTTCATCTTAAGGTGAGATCAAGTGACGACCAAAATTGATTGGACCTTCCAAAGATGGCGATGTATATGCCTAATCGACTTAACCACCATGAATTGAATTAAATGAGTCACTTGTCGAGAAAATTCACCAAGG
Source organism: Cymbidium sinense (assembly GCA_021442155.1). Taxonomy (NCBI): domain Eukaryota; kingdom Viridiplantae; phylum Streptophyta; class Magnoliopsida; order Asparagales; family Orchidaceae; genus Cymbidium; species Cymbidium sinense. The sequence goes on from CM038231.1 coordinate 27,724,781, forward strand.
ACAACGGGAAGAGTGATTGTCCCCTCTACTCGCACAGGGTGATTATCAAACCCGTATAATGGTCCTGTAGCAGGTTGGAGTTTTTCCCTAACCAGACCTATGTTAAGAAATGTGAAGTAAAGCAAGACATCAACAGAACTACCATTGTCAATCAGAATTCTCTTAACATTATAGCATGGGTCACCGATCCCTGCATTGATGACAAGTGGATCTTGATGAGGAACATGTACTCCTTCTAAGTCTGAGTCATTAAAAGTGATGGAGTGATCGGTACGAGACTTTTTTAACTCCGGCTCTTCAGAGATGGTAATGAGAACTTGATTAGATAGTATTGGTCCTCCTGCAATTGTTTCAATTTCTCCAACTGTTTGATGATTATTTTGTTGTTTCTGTGATGATTGTCTTGCCCCGGTTGGAGGTATGTTTGTAGTCATTGATTCTTCATAAATCGTAGATATCCTGAATGAGCCTCTCAATTTCTTCTTTGAGTTGTTTGCATGCCTAGTATGTCCACTACTGATGGAAGTGACAATTATTCTTGATTTCACGAATTTGGTTTCAGTGGATGCGGCCACTTGATATTTTCTTCATCTCGAATGGCCATTAAAAGGTTAACACAAGATGTGTTCAGCGACGTGTATTCCTTTTCGGGCCGTGGTTCACGTCGTTGATATGGGGGTCGTGGAGGGAGATCACGACTGCTTTGTTGCTTCTTTTGATAGGATTGTCGGTCCGCATTCCCTGGGGTGCTTTTACGTTTTCCTGTAGATTGCTCAAATTATTTGCGATGGGCAGTAATAGCCTCATCAGCAGAGATTTGTGCTTCCACACGATGAACCAAGTCGGCATATGAGCGGACCGTGTCTCGCATTAGTGACGAGTAAAAAGGCCCTGGACGGAGTCCTCCAAGGAAAACTCCTCTTAATAGTTGGTCTACTCTGTATTTGCTTCTAAGGAGAACCTGGTATTCCTTAAGTGATTCACCGCTTTTGACGAATGCCGGAGAGATGGGAGGAATCTTTAATGATCCGGCTTTGAACTGCTCTACAAAAATCTTGGCGAAGTTCAAAAAGGTATGGATGGATTCCCTTGGAAGGGAGTAGAACCAAGTGCGAGCTTGTTCCTTGAGAGTAACTGGAAAGACTTGACAAAGCAGGGTATCAGGAGCTCGTTGGATATGCATGATAGTCCTGTAATGGTCGATGTGTTCATGTGGGTCAGTCGCCCCATCATATGAATCAATGTTCGGAAGCTTGAAACCAACGGAATAGGATGTTGGAGAATAGCTTCAGCAAAAAGGATTCCTCATCATGGTGAGGGGAAGATGATTTCTATCTTGGAGGTGAAATTCATCTTGCATTAAGAGTCACACGATAACATGACGATCAGGGGCGAGAATGTGTCACCAATGACAAGTGGATTAGCGCCGGTTGAGCGCGTGATGGATGAGTAGAACGGTCGAGAAGTTCAAGATCACTGCCTCTACGGAGGAACCGGGTCAAGGAGATTAGCATTTTGACCTCCCTGCCACCTCGATCTTGGGGAGATGTGTTTTCAGTGAAGTGGCTTTTGTTCCTCGCAAAAGTTGGATCATCTCATTTTGAGATTCTTCCATTCGCGATGCATCTTCTAAAGAGATTGTCGCCACACCTTCACGTGGTCACTATCGGGGAAGTGAGAAGGTTGTCCTTGGTTCAAGGATTGGTTTCAGAGTGACGGGAGTTGGAGCTGAGTTGACAGTGTTGCTTATTAACGATGGTGTTCAAAGGAACTGTGATTGAAGGGTTTGATCCCACAGACGGCGCCAAACTGTTGCGTGCTAGAAAACTAGTTGCGGTAGAGTAAAAGTGCCTGCTTCTTTGGGAGTCCAAAGACACTGTATGTAAAGAGCGAATAATAAAACACGTGGAAAACCTCAAAAGAGGAAAACCACTGGCCTAGCCCAATAAAAGCTTCCACTATATCCGTGAGTACAAGATCTTCCCGACGGGTTGTGAGAAGTGGGCAACAGTTGCTAGTAATAGACAATGTTGACGATAAAGTTGATGCAGACGGGTTGACGGCAATGACGAATGTTGCGAATGATAATGTTGACGACGAAGTTGACAACGAAGTTGACGATGATGTTATGACCGGCAACAACGGTCAACGACGGGATCGGTGGCGTGATGGCGGCGGTGGCGATGGTTGACACCGGTTGGGCAACGATCTTGGAGGATCTTTAGAGCTCTCTCCTCTCTCACGCCTCCTTCTCCTTCACTTGGCCTCCCCTCATATGAGGAATGAGGGCTTTATAGATTGAGGAGTGGCGTCTTGTAAATGCATGCAAAACCCGTACCACTCACTTCATGACGGCTCAAAATGATCCCCTTGATCATATGATGTATGCATTTGAATGCTCAAATGAAGTGAATTGTAAGATCTTTGGCTTGTTGGAACCGCTCCAGACGCTCGATTTGACTATAAACACTTTATATTTGAGAGCTATTTAGGGATTTAACTGATATCCTAAAGTTTCCAAGGATATTTTGAGAGCTTGATCTCGACCAGTTTCAACTTCGGATCAGCTTGCTTTTAACATCAAGATTCATGCTTCGACTACTAATATTTTAAGTGTCATATCAAATCTAAAATTTAATATTTATATAAATGATGCTTGTCCTTAATATCACATAAAAAACACTATTACCACTAACTTTTTAAAAGGTGAAATGCACCTTTTTATACATAAGGAAATCATTAAAAATGTAAATATCAAAATTTAAGTATTAGATATGTAAATCTATAAGAATTGTGTGGTATATATGTAAATGTTATATTAGTAAATAGTTTGAAGTGAGATTGATGCTATTTAATTCAAGTTCAAATTTGTAGATGTATTTCATTTTTGAAGAAGTTAATATTAATAATATTTTTAATATGAATTTAAAATATAGTTATTATTTAAATAAATATTAAAAAAATTAATTCTTAGATATATAACTATATAATAATTAACTAATATCAATAATATATATATATATATATATATATATATATATATATATATATATATATATATATATATATATATATATATATATATATATATATATATATATATATATATGTATAAATCCTCTAAAGAAATAATATGATTAAAAAAGCTCATCATTCTCCTTTTATTCATAATATATGTTACTAAAGCAATATTATCTTTAAAACATATTTATATTGTGAATATAGTGAGCATTCTATTTGGAGAAGAATAAAAAAATCTGAGCAAACTCAGAATGAATTAAACTAAAATCAAAAGTGAACACTAAAATTTATATGAAAAACCTAAAAAATGCAAAAAATCACGAAGCCACACTATATCAAGAAATCCACTAAAAAAAAAACTTAGAGAAATTGTATGAATCACTATTCACTCATGTCTCTTTAATACTCCCCACATTTCACTCAATTTAGAACACTCACATTTTACTTACAAATAAAAGACAAATGAGAAAGAATCATTTACAAATGCAGAAAACTATTTTAAAATAGACTCCTAGTGTGTTGATCATAGAAAATAGTGCATAGGTATTGACCTCTCTATTAGTCGTGCTTTTCTTCGTGGGTTCTAGCATTGCAAATTTATTGCTACATCATCATAACATTATCTCCTTTGTTTTTCTAGCAAAATTATATGATTCTTGGCATTAAAGGCATTGATCTCCTAACATCAAGGTGTTGGCTTCTTTATCTTCAAAACAAATCCCTTCATTGCCTAGGTGCTATACATTAAAAAAAAATATTCAGGAACTCTGACATCTCCCAAGCAGAGAACATGCTGCCCCCCTACAACCCCCTAGGCAAACAAGCTCATCACTGAGCTCGACAAAAAAATTAAAGGCTAAGTTGATTATACATCTTAGATTGATCGACATAATTAAACGCCACAAAAATAATAATTTGTTATGCATTCTCCTTTCAAAATTTTTAATAAGAATTTATACTAAATATATAAAACAATATAGGTGTAAGCTCGAAAAGATTGCAAACAATTTAGCATACATATCATATTTTAGGCACATTAAAGTAATAACAATGTTTAAAATAAAATGATTAAAGTGTTTCTTTTTTCATCATGTTTTTTAACTCTTCATGCATAATTAAGCTATATACACTACTGCCCATCCCTGATTTGATCTCCATATTGCTTAAGGGGTAAGAAAACACCAACGCAAAAGCAAAAGTAATACCTCTCCTTCTTTTCCTCCTCTCTCTCTCTCTTGTGGATAGAGATGTGATTCTCCACCATCTTCATAACCCCATCAACCTTTTCAAAGAGGAAAAAAGGGGAAAAACCTTAATCTAATCCACTCGCCATGGTTTTCCCTTCTTTTCCTCTCTACGCCGATCCACCCAATAGCTGGAATCAGGTGATCAGCTCTAATCTTAATTTCCTCTCCCTGACCCTTCATCCCAAACTAATTATTATAACCTAGCTTCTTCTTTAAAAAAGCAAAAAAAAATTCCAAAAAAATATTCTTTTCATCAACATATATATTATTCCTTTTTTTTTCATGCTTGTAGCTTGCTGCAAATTCTTCATTATTAATTATCTTGTTTTGATAGCAGCCGCAAGCTGCCGCCGCCGCCTCCACCACCACCACCGATGACAACCAACCACCCCCACCGGCAGGTTCAGCGGCACCCTGTCCGACCCGGCCGGGATCAATGGCTGAACGGGCCAGGCTAGCCAAAATCCCCCAACCAGAAGCCCCACTCAGTTGCCCTCGTTGCAATTCCAACAACACTAAGTTCTGTTACTTCAACAACTACTCCCTCTCTCAGCCACGTCACTTCTGCAAGACCTGCCGCCGCTACTGGACACGTGGGGGCACCCTCCGCAACGTTCCCGTCGGCGGCGGCTGCCGGCGCAACAAACGCAGCGAAAAGTCGTCATCTTTGACCTCCGCAACATCGCCAAAGCTCCAGCAGTCGAAATCGTCTACTTCGACGACGGCTACATCGGTTCCGCCGACTAACTTGGTGCTTCTGCCTGCTGCGCCGCCCTTGTCCTTGTTGACAGCGGCATCGTGGAACCAACTGCAAGAGTACGGATATGCGGGGCAGAGTTTGGAGCAATGGAGGTTGCCTTACTTGGGAGGAATAGAGACAACCTCAGAGATGCAGGTGGCGACGCCGGCTGTACCGGCCATGTACGGTTATCATGAAGGAGAATGGAGTGTTGGTAGAAGCATTAATGGAAATGGAGCAGCAGGATGGATGGGCAATAGCATTTCAAATCATGTATTAGGGTTCGGCAACTCTTCTTCAACGGGAAATGGAAATCCTTAATACATGAGTGATGATGGTGATAATTAAGGTAAATCAAATCATCTTATTTGGAAGCTTTATTTTAGTTATGGCTTCGAAGAAGAAGAAATATCAAAGGTAATTGTAGTAACTTTGTGGTGATGGTGATACTTTTTTTTTAGGTATTTTTATTATATAATTGTTGTCTAGCTTCTGTTAGAACACATGCTATGTTTATGACTTATATAGAATGATGTATGTGCTGTTTAGTATTGGGATTAATGAACTTATATTGATCAATGGTTTCAATATTCGATCTTTTGTTCCTATATTAATGTTATGATACTAGCTAATAACACTAATCATCCAGTTTTTTTTTTTATTGTTTTTTTTTTTCACATTTCATTTTCTTCACTCATGATCCCAATAATTTTGATACTTTGCTATTTCATGATTTTGATTATATAGACGATCTTATATGTTTATTTTATATTAATTTTAGCAGGAATTAAGTAATTGCATTGATAATAAATAAACAATATAATAATAAATTTAAGATGGTTAATTTGGATATTCAATTTGGTCTAAACAAGATACTCTACTTTGGAGTTTGGTGATTGATTTCAGATCGTAAGATTGCATATTACAGTTTTCAGCGTTCTATAACCATGAAATTCACCATTCTGTGTTGTGTCTGAGCACCTTCCTCAAGGCCGCCCTTAAGTTTCAAAATTTAAAACATAATTATATTATTTCCTGTTCTTCTTTATCCTCTCTCTCTCTCTCTCTCTCTCTCTTTATATATATATATATATATATTAAGAAGAGGTAGAGTGCAGGCATTCATAATCTGTATTCATTTGGGGAAGTCAAACTAATCATTGATCTTCAAATCTTTTAGAATATTATCCTTTCAGATATTGTAAAGATGTTCCAAAGGAAATAATTTTATGTTCCTATACATTACTCTTTCTTTTCATTAATCCATTTTTGCATCTTAAATACCTATCTTTTTTTTTTGGGGACATTTGTGTGAATTTAATGGCAAACTCACACACATAACGCATATGCAAGAACTTGAACTCAAGACTTTTTGGTTGAAAGCCAAAGCTCTCAATCAGTAGCTTAAGGTGCCTTGCACTTAAATACCTATCTTGAAAGAAAGAATCTATTCATCACACCTTAGCTGACCAATTTCTTTTGATTGCTTTATGTACAATACTTTTAAGATGCACATTCATACCTATTTTGTCATATTAAATTGTTTTTATCATTACAAAAATCTTAATGCTTGATTAAAAAAAGTTTGTTTATATATATATATATATATATATATCATTTAATTTTAGAAGCCAAAATACTAAGTACCACATTTACAATATCATCATTAAAATAGTAGAAAGTGTTTTATTTGTATTCTTGTTCAATTTATCAATCTTACATGTCTTTTAATTATTTAATCAGTACTAGCCCTACCATTTTATTATTCTCGTTAACATTCCCACATAAAATATCACACAAGTTTAATTATTTACTATTTTTTCCTTGGTTTACTTTTGTGTCATGCATTTATAATTATATATTTTTTAATTTTTTGAAATTAGATATGATTTAACTTCTAATTGTTGGGGTATACAAGCAGCAAGAAGTAGTTATGATCGTTCATTGTGTTGGGTGGTGCTAGAAAATTTATAATAATAGAATGAGAGTTTTACTTCATAAGTTTTTATAAAGATTTTACACAAATATATAAACAAAAGAAAACAACATAAGATATGTTTATATATGAAAGCCTAGAAAGAGAAAATAACCATGAGACTTGACCTAGTTGAAATAATAGATAATTAAAGTGAAGGTGCAAAAATGAACACTACTTTACAATTGGAGAAGATGAGATTAGTTAGTCTAGACCATTTGTTTGATCTCCTATGACTAGTAGAATCTTTGTGGATGATGATGAAACTCAAAAAGGTTGCAATCAGACAATGATAGTCGTGCGATCATGATCGAGTGGTATTGGTCAAGCAATCTTAGTCAAGTAATTATAATTAGGAGATGGTGGTTAAGAGATAATTATCCAACGATGGTGGCTAGAAGGTCACAATCAAGTGATGACGATCTTAAGATTTTAGTTGAGCAAAAGTAACCAAGAGACCATAATCGATCAAGTAACAGAAATTAGTAGATCATAGTCTGACAATAGTGATCGAGCAATGGTATATTAATCAGATGATCATAGTAAAAAATTGGTTAAGTGATAGCATTGCATAGTAGTTAACCTCTTTTAACATAAATACTTGTAGCCTACTAAAAGAAAATTGGGAGGTGTGAGATCTCCCCTCACCCATTGAGGGTATTTAAACCTAAAGAAATGCTAGATTATAAATATTGGAGAAAGAGAGTTACAAAATGAAAAGATGAGACTTTCACCATCTTCATTATGAAGCATTATAAATGTTATAGGGATGAAGTTATAAAAAATGATAAGGTTTATAGATAATTCATGAAGAATTACAAAATATTAGAGGAATTATAAAACTTTAATATTTGAATTATAATCAATTTTTATTATGAAGATTTATTATGATGTGATCTAATACACTATTTGATAATAATGATTAGAAGAGTTAATACGGTGTGATTTCCGATTAAATTTATATAACTCATTTGTTGGAATGGGAATATTTTGAATTCAAAGAATACGATTTTCAAAAATAGAGAGTAAATAATACATCATCAAATATTTACTTTATCTAGTACAAATCTCAATGTAGTATTTGAAATAAAAATATTCATAATTAAATCCAAAATTATCCAATCTCTGACTTCAATAAATTTATACTTGAATTGAACATCATGATATGATAAATATAAAGGCAACAAAAGTGATATGAATCCAAACAAGCCCGAGTTAAGTGCTTGATGTGTGGTTAAAAATTTTAAAATATCAATTAAAGGGACAAGCAGTATTTAAATTTTACATGCTCATAATCAATTAAGCATTGTAATGAGAAAAATCCAGTAAATCTTGGACCACTCTATTTTAAGGTCATCAAGGCACTTAAATTTTGAAGGCTTGGTCTATGATCAAAGGAATCATAAAAAAATATTTAATAAATTTTAGCTAATTTTATCAAAATGTTACTCTTAAAAATTACAAATAAAGTCATATTCTATGCTTAAAGAAGACCAGAATTTAAGTTTTGAAGCTTATAAATTTGAAATATTCTAGAAGATTATTGTTAATCACTATATCTATCATCTAACTGTCATCATTACTTGACTAATATCATCTATCCTTTATTATCAAATTATTATTATTTGATAATAATCTATTATCATCTAATCATCATTATTTGACTATTATTTTGTAGCTGTTGTCATCATTCCTCTATTACTTCTTACTATACTACAATTGTAGAAGATCAAAATTGAGTGCATTGTATTATCATTTTCTTTAATTTAGAATAATAATGAAATTTTATTATTTTACTCACATTATGAATTATTTCATTTGAACAAAGCATCATAATTTCTTATCTTCTGAGATTTTTTACACAAACTCTGATATCTTATATATTCCTCTCATTTATTTATAGATATCTCTACGCTACTAAGATTAACATGTAAAACTCTCATTTTACTGCCGCAAATCCTAACATTACATTGCACCCTAAACCCTAATTCAAGTTACGAAATGTATAAGCTTATGTATTATAGATATATAGACATATAGTGTAGCTCGTTCCAACAATATTTAATTCTCTTAATGGTCATTTTCAAGCACACTGTTTAGTCCTATCCAAATTCTGAGCTAATGGCTCTTGCGGTCAGAAAGAAAGCGAGCGAAGCACTAGTAGCTAAGCTAGCTTTTGGCCAACGTCCCATGTTACCTTTAATCATATATGATAATGTACATGAAGCTACACGCATAGAAACAAGAGAGATATGAGCTAACTACAGACATCACTTTATTTGGAGCAGGATTCTGTTTGGATTTCATTAGTGCGAGAGATCAGCACTTGAATCAAATGAACTCTCCTATCCATCTTTATTAGGGCTGTCATCTCTATGGCCCGAGTTCTGTATAGTCCTAGCTCTTTATTATATAGACAGATATAGTCAGAGCTAAGAGAGACAACAGAGAAAGGTACAGTCCATGTTAACTAAAAAAGTAGGTAAGGTCACACTAAAATCCATGCACCATATAAATTCGTTAGAAAAAAACCTAAGACCATATCATCCAGCTCATACAGAAACACACATTCACTGAAATAAAGAAGCAGAAGAGGAAAGAGTGTGGAGAGAGAGAGAGAGAGAGAGAGAGATAGAGAGAGAAGGAAAAGAAATGGCCACAAGTTTCACTTTCCATACATATTTATATTGTTAATTTATTAGTATTGCAAGGGTAGGGGTATCTGTGTTAAGGTCTACTTTCTCGAAAACCAATGCAGTGTAGCTATCTACCCGTGCATGAAAAGAGAAAAGGAAAAGAACAAAGCAGACAGGCCGATGAAGAATGATAATTAATATAAAAAAAAAAAAAGGGGAAAACAGTGCAAACTATTAACCTTTATATGAAGAGATGGTATAGCTAGTTGATAGTAGTCACTGTTTAGAGTTTAGAGCTAAGCAACATTAAATAGAAATGGAGATGGATAAAGTAGAGGAAGTATATATATATATATATATACTTTCACAAATGTATAAGTCTAATTTGATAAACTTTGGAAGCGATAATGCACAAATTGATGCTCAAAATATACTGAATGTCAATGAAAATAGTCGAAACGACCTCCTATCGACGAACGGACTTCACCATCGCGTTCAGAACATCGAAATTGGTGAGGATATAAATATTGCGACTTGATCGATCGGCGCCAGTCAATGCTTGCACACATATCAGAGTCAGGAAGTTGCGACGATATCCGAACGACCTCCGTTCATGAAATTGATTGGGCCGTTAGCTTCAAAACATCAAAGTCTATCAAATGAGGCTATGCATTCGAATGCACGTATAAATGTCGAATGATTTGTGTGACAGCGAAAATCGATGAAATATATGGGCGTCAGAAATCAACTCAAATGACCTCCAATCGATGAACGGATTTCTCCATCGTGTTCAGAACATTGAAATTTGTCAGGATATGAATATTGTACGACTTGATGATCAACCGATCAAGCGCTCGAGTCGTCAACGCTTACACATATATGTCGAGATCGGGAGCGCCAAATGTCGATCATGTTAAATTGATCATGTCATTGGCTTCAAAATATTGAAATCAAATAAATAAGACTGTTCTCACTCAATTCGAATGAGTTTGCGCAAAAATCGAGCAGTTAAAAGCGACAACGCACATTTTGAGTGGCCATTTGATCGGACCAAACGACATCCAATCGCTAAAGCGGTTTCAATACGTTGAACAATAGAATTACCTTAAATCGATATATATATTGACTATGTGCATTTACTGGCGTGAAATCAACATTAAAATCTTTTAATAAATTTTAATTTATTTAAAAATCTCCAAATTACCCCCCATGCTTATCCATTCCCACCATTTCTTATTTTTCAGTTTTGTTTTTTCCGAATAACCTCTCCAAAAAAGAAAAATATCCCATTGTCTCCTCATTCTTTCCTACGTTTCTTCCTCCCTGCTGCATTCCCCTCTCTCGTAGGAAACCAAAAATAAAAAACAGATAAATCCTCCGCCTCTCTGCGTCTTTCGATCCCCCGTCCAGCCGTTCCGCAATCCGCTGCCGGTCCGCTGAATCCCGTGAAACCACGGCCCGCCTTCACCATACAACCCGCAAACCCGCTGTTGCACGTGCCATTTCCTCCATCCAAACCCACGACCTGCTAGCCCACCAGCCTGTTCTGCGCAATCCAGCCCACAGAACCTGCTCCAGCCCGCTGCGCGCGTCCCACCAACCTCTTGCTCGCAGCCCTCAGCCTCCTCGCTTTAGCCTTCCTATTTTTACTTCATCGCAATCGGAGGAAGAACATCATCAGTAGGCGAATTCTTTTTTCAATTTTCGGCGTCGTACCCCTCGCTTTAGCCATTCCGTTTTCGCTTCACCACAATCGGGGAAGAACATCGTCAACAGGCGAATTCTTCCTTCGATTTCCGGCGTTGCACCCTTTTACTTTATCTCGTTTTTCACCGCAATCGGGAAGAATATCATAATGGAATTCTTCCTTCGATTTTCTACATCATCTCGCTTTAACCGTCCCATTTTAGTCGAATCGGGAAGAACATCATCAAGTTCTTCTTTCAATTTTCGCATCGCACCCTCATACTCTTTTTTGTTTTGCACATCGAGAAGAACATTGCCAACGAATTCTTCTTTTGGTTTCTCGTCGATTCGCTTATTTCGCCGCAAAAATCGGGAAGAACATCATCAACAGACGAATTCTTCTTTCGATTTCCAGCGTCGCACTCATAGTCTTATATTCCTAATTGCATACCTAACCTCGTTCCTTTGCCTAGCGTTACAGCGCGCTAAAAAATGCGTGAGAACATGTGGGATGTGTGAATGGATATATATATATATATATATATATATATATATATATATATATATATATATATATATATATATATTGAAGATCTCGTTGTATTCAACAGGGCACGACAAGATGAAAAATAGGATGTGGTGTCGCAAGACACCGCTCACTATGCTCAATAGGGTGTATCGAGTAAGCCACCACTTGTTAGATGTCGCTCCCCCTAGACGAAATGCCAAAATTTTGTCTAATTTCTAGACTTAAAAAAAAAAGAGGGGAGGGGAATGAATATATATCGCATTGTATGTCTTCTTTCAGGTCTAAAGGTCTCATCGTGCTCAACAGGGTGCGACGAGATGAAAAAATCGATTGTGGTATCGCAAAACACCATTCACTACGCTCAACAGGCAAAATACTCGCACCCCATACAGGGGATGATCTTGGAGTAAAATTCCAAATCTTTGACTTAGAAAAAATGGGAGAGTAAAATGAGGTGGCTTAAGAACGTTAAGTAGGAAAACTTACAGCTAATTTTAAATTGAAAGTGTCAAACAAGAGAAAAGGAGGGAGGGAGCCTTTAAAACAAATTTTGGAAAAAAATGGAACACTCATTTAAAATGTAAGTGAAATTTGGGGGAAGCTAATATTAAACTCACAAATTTTAGGGAGAATAATATTAAACTCACAAACTATAATTACAATTGTCTATGGCTTAAATTGAAGTAATGAGTGAGTTCTCTTTTCTTGTAATTTCTTCAAAATTAACCAAGCTTTAATTGGAATTGAGGACTAATGCTAAACACATAACAAACTTGCAATAAAACTCAAAATCTAAGGATGAATCTAAATTGGATTTAATAACTCTCATACGAATGTGAAGGTGATTACTATGCTAGCTAATAAGCATAAGTGGGGCTAAAGCAATAAACACTGAAATCAAAAATTGATGTAAATTAAGCATAATCAAGTTAGAAAAATTATAAAAATTCAACAGGTAAACTAAGTGCAAGTAATGTGTTAAACTACAATCTAAATCAAAATGCATTTTTGCCAGGATCGCAAACCCTCAAGCAAAGTATGATACTAAATCAAAATCTATAAAAATCATAGGGCTTTCTTCGATCAAAAATTAAGGAATTTCATTCTAATTATGATTCTCAAAATCAATGATTTCAATAATTATATGAAATTAGCTAAGCTATAAACACCTGTATGTGCTCGGACATAGAGATTTTAAGTGCAAATTTTAATGTCTAAAAAGGCTGTATAGGTTAAACTAGAATAAAAAAAATGAAAATAAAATATCAATCTCATAATTCAAACATAAAATTACCTAAAATTACTATACAGCCGCATGGGCCCCAACACTACGCTGAATGCTTAAATTCAAGTGTCTGAGGATGCTGCATGGGTTGCTTCCCGGTTTAGTCTTAAGACTGAGTCCGGGTTAACAAAATCTAAAAACCTATAATAAGAGTTTCAAATCAGTGAAATATCTGAGAAACTAATTCTGTCAGGTGATAGTAGATATAATCTTCTATTAGCAGCAAAATAGAGTTGACAGGATCTAAAGCTCTTAAACATATTCCAATCAATCAATTTTCTAAATCAAAATAAGTAGTAATATGAAACTGCTTAAATGGAATTCTATCATTAAAAAAAACTTAAATCAAACTCAATCTATCCACCTTCTGCAACTGTTTGTCGGGGGTGACAAATTAAGAAAACCCTAGCTCACAAAAGAGCTAATGTCAAATCAAGTGTTATGCTATGTTCACTCTCAATCAATCTCACGCAAGTAAAGACGTGACCCGTGTCCTCTAATTGCGTGGCTTGGCCAATAGGCTCCACAGATGAAGCAATTACGACCAAAGTCCTCTGATTGGGTGGTTTGGTCAGTCCAACTCCATTATATTACGATCACAACCGTAGCCCGTATGCTCCCCAATGGCTCTGCCTTTTGAGTTGTGAATCATAGTGTATACTTGATAAGACAAAGCCCTTATCGGAAGGTAGACTTAAGTCTCCATGTACAAACACCAGTGTCTGGATTTCTTGACGACGAACCTACGTGTGTTGATGAGGATCCTTCGCCGTTGGGGCTACCTCCTCTGACTAAGTAGACTAGGGACCGCGACTGCTCGGGATGACGGAATTATGAGATCTAGACCGGGCACGTCATCATTCTCCCAACCATCCGATTTAAGCTAAAATGATGAATTTCATATCTCAAATTCTAAAACTCTACGCTTATACGCCATTATGAAGTATCTAATGACTAGCCTTTAATCGAAAGTTCTCTCACTTATTGGGAGATATTTAACTATGCTGCGCTATAGGAAACCTGGAACCAGATCTAAAGTCTCCATCAAATGAGGGCGAAATTTCAGGGTAGTGTCTTATCTACTATTTTATCTGCCTTCTAAAAATTATATCGATATTTTTAAGTCACTCTCTTCAATATCAAAAATTGTTGAAATTAACGAATTTTTGAAGCCCACAAAATATAATGAAATTTGCATATAAAATTGTTTATTTTATGAATTGGCGCACCGTCATCCTCTATAAGCCAGAAGATGCAGCTTTAGCTTTTATAAATTGGCCATTATCCTCTACCTATCTGAAACAGCAGAAGGGAAAAGATAGAGAATCTGTTCTCTAATAGCTGTGAACCACCGAAGACTCCACAGCACAAATCTCCTTAATTAATTTTTTTTAAAATAATTAGTAAGTTCCATTGATAAAAATCTCCTTAATTAAATGCTCTCTTACGTTGGCAGATCACATGAGCTCAATCATGACCAAGACATGCAAGATGCCGATGCACGATAATTATATATTCATATTGCTTTGTATTAATATGTATGCCTATTTTACGACTATAATTTTTTATTAATTTTTCAAAAAGAAATATTGAGCCCAAAAATATAAATTTATTATACATAAAATTCTAGTTAAATATTTTGGGTGTAGCACATAGAATCATGTGAATAATACACAATTATTATATATTTATTATAAAATATTTATATTATTATAATATTAATTATATAATAATATATATTATCTATATACATAATAATATTAAGCAGTCATATATTAATGGAGCCTCACATTGACTGCATAAACTTTTGCTTCAATCTATATAATTATTATATATATTTGTTTTTGAGTGTTAGGGTCGACCCGTCGAAGCCTTCCGCACAGGCTGATTTGGGCCGTTGTAATGGGCCTTTTTAAAAGAAACCACACTTCAGATATTTCCTCAATAACTCAGTTCATAAATATTTATTTTAATTTTTATTATTAATTAAACTAATTACGATTAAATTATCAAACTATTTATTTTAACCATCATATATACATATATAATTATCAATTCTAAACTATTTCGTCTTCAACAAAGATAACTCTAATGTAACTTTACATATTAAATTTAGTATAATCTTATTAAATAATCATATGCGCATTATTCCATAGCACATTATAATAATATATAGCACAATAATGTTTTAAAGTTATCCACAATATTCGGTTTATATTAATTTTTTAGACCCAACGTCTCTTAGCTCAGTTGGTGGGTGAGCACAGCCGGGAACTCCCTGGACCGAGTTCGAATCCTCTCCATGGCGGAGGCGCCTATATCTAAGGTGGGGAAAGTAAATGGGGACCCGACACGTGTGGGTGATGAATGTGGCGCTAGGCTCCCGTGAGATTAGTCACAATGACATCCCCACCTATAAGATGGATGAGGTGTTGGGTGGATACCCATTGCAAAAAAAAAATCTTTAGAGAGCACCTGAAAGGACACTTTAATTTGAGTCAAAAAGATAAAAAAAAGTTTTTTTTAAAAAAAAGGCTTGTTATAGTATATTATAATAATTAAATACCTCAACAAAAAGTGATTTCCATCATGTATTATTATGCAAACAGCCATCATGATTTCTAGCTTTCCTTTAATTCTTTTTTCATGAAATGACCTCATGATTCAACAAATGTAATGCATTCATGATGTCTGGTATTCAGTATATGAAGTAATGGCTTGTTATAGTATATAACATGCATATTTAATTTCTTTTATTATTTTCATATGTATTTTTCTGAGGTGATTTTAGATCAATTGAACATATGAATAAAACGTTATTAATTTTTTTAATATGAACTAATAGCAATATGTGAAGAGCAAAGATTGTGATTTGGTGAGAGTTGTTTGGCTTAATTTTGTGAGAGGTTTCGTTTAATCCGGTTGGTAAGAACATTATAAGTTGTTGCTTGAATTCTAATTCTGATCTCAAATCTCTTCCCTACTAAATCTGAACATTCAAAACAGTTAAAGTTTATAATCTTCAAGGCAGTTGATATGCAAGGCCAAGAACAAATTTCAAATCAATCGAAAATCTCAGCAAGAATTAGCATGAAACTTTGCTTGATAAAGAGCTTGCATCTGCTGATCCCGAAATCTATTCATGCATTCAAGCAACAGCGCTGCCTTCTTCTTCGCTCGATCGGTGCCATTGAAAGCTAAAAGCCTGCAACGCAGGTATCACCCCACACGCCTGAGCTTCGGCCAAACAAATCGGTTGCTGCTGCCTGCTCGCCGGCACATAAGTGAGCAGTATGGATGCTGCATTTTCGCTATTGCGAGGAGATTTGCTTTTGATATGCTCCACCAGCACAGATATGGATAATTCAGCGAGAATCACTGCCTTTCCGTCAGGATGATTAGAGACAGTTGCCAGTACAGTGAGAGCCATGTCTATCATTAATCCTCCTGGTTCCATCAGGAGCTTCACCAGTGTCTGAACTACCCCAGCTCGCACTGCCTTTCTCTTGTTTCTGTGGCACATACACAAGTTGAATAATGCAGATGCTGCATCCTTCTTCCCGCGTTCCCTGCCTTCTCTTAAAAGGGAAGCAAGTGCAGGAATAGCGTCTGATACACAGCCAATCAGTACCTTGTTTTCGTCCACAGAAGAGAGGTTGAAGAGTGTGGCTGCAGCATTCTCATGTGCCTCCATGCTGCCATTCTTAAGCACGTGAACTATTTTTGGGAGAGCACCTGAAGAAACTATGAGCTCCTTATTGTCTTCAAAGATAGAGAGGTTTAGAAGAGCAGAAACTGCATGCTCCTGCGTCCTCGGGTCTGATTGAGACAGTAGACTTAGTAAAAGAGGCACGGCACCAGCATCAGCAATGCAACGCTGGTAGGCAGTACCTCTCTTAGAAAGTAGACGAAGCTCTGCGGCAGCTGAGCGTTGGTCCT
The DNA here is from genome assembly GCA_021442155.1 of Cymbidium sinense. Lineage (NCBI taxonomy): Eukaryota > Viridiplantae > Streptophyta > Magnoliopsida > Asparagales > Orchidaceae > Cymbidium > Cymbidium sinense. The sequence continues at coordinate 27,741,838 of CM038231.1, forward strand.
CGAGTTCACGGGAGGATAGCTTGAAGATAAGATCTGTAACATTTTCATGTTCTTCCGAGCAGCAGCATGAAGCAGGCTTGTTAGGTACAGATGGGGGATGGAGACCATTGGCTTCACACCAATGCGATATGAGGCTACGGACAACAAAGTTTGGGGTTAAAGATCTGCTGTGGAGCTTCTGTTGCGTCTTCGGACATGTCTCATGCCCATCTTCTAGCCACTTCTCGATGCACCTTCGCTCATAAGTCTGTATAGATTTAAAGAAAGATCGGAGCTGAAGACACCTTACAATCATACGAATTATAAAAGAACTTAAGAGAGTGAAAAACCTGTCCCGTGGTCACTATGACGGGATCTTTCATCAGCTCCAGAGATATTGGGCAACGGAAGTCATCTGGAATTCTGACAGTACTAAAATTAGGCTTTGAAACGGTAATAATTGAATTTGGTAGATCCTCCAATTCATGGTTCTGTGTCAGCACAAAATCTTTCATTTTCTTTAGCAACATGGACATCCTTTCCAGATTCTCTTCAGGATCTGAACCTCCAGTAAGAACGACTAATTCATGTAATGCTACTGATTCTTGAGCGACGTCAGATATGCTCGATAACTCTAAGTTCTCTACTGCTCTACGAAGAAGGCAATTTTTTTAAATTGAGTACCGTTAAAATACGAATTAGCTAATTGAGTATCAATAAAAAAAAATTTAAGAATAGGTATAGTCGCCCAATTAGGTGGTAGGCCACGTGGCGTGGCGTGCCGCGTGAAAGAGTGGCGATTAAGCCCTAATTGGGCGGCTATCATGCGCCGTCGCCCAATTGGTGGGCGACTAGCTTCAGATGAGGCTACCTAGTTGGCGGCGCTTATATCTTTAGGGCGATCGGTCCCGATCGGCCCTATCTGCTCGGCTTGCTCGATTCCTTCCCCCGAACGCCGCTCTCCGCTCGTAGGAACGCCGACGAACTCACCACGTCCTCCCCTCTTGAACTTCCGCGCCGGCTTAGATCGACGCGCATTCGCGTCTTGTCGATTCGATAGAAACTTTTATTTTTTTTTTTCGGCATTGACGCGTTAACTACTTCCCTCTCATTTACCGGCCGTTGGAAGTCAACTTTAGCTTTTCGGCGATTCTTTGCGCTCCATTTCTTGAGAAAAATTCCTATGGCGGATTCTACATTTTTAGTGCAAGATGAATAGAGAATTTGTTTGATACTTTTCTATGGAGGAGTATCGATGAGCAATTCATCAAGTTATGTGGGAGGTCGAAATCATCCAATTAATGTTGGCGTCCACCTGCGGCATTGAAGCAACTTATGAGAAGCTTGCACATCGATCCGGGCGCCACCGCTACTCTACAGTCGTTATCCAGTGGGTAGCGGATTTATAGCATCTGTCATATCTGACGATGACGTTTGCGAAGTTACACTTGACGAAGCTTCCCGTCAGATGTTGGTGTTGTATGTCGAAGTGGAAGATGTTAATATTGCATCCACATCAGCTGATCCGGTAGTAAGGTCAATAGATATACCGCTACACACAGATTTCATCGCAAGAACATCCGGGATACAACGCTTCGATGAGTTTATTCCCGTGGTTTATCGTCATAATTTATCGATTAAACTTATAACAATTAATATGATAATTAGTTCGAACTTATAAGTTATGTGGCGATGATCTTTGTCACCGTTCGGATGAACCGTATGTGCACGAGTCGCGGTTGGAGATGAGTATCGGATGAGTAGTGGCTCAAGTAGTGAGTCCGGCGGGTATTAGTGATGATGAGTCGGTTGAGTTAGAAGCATTTACTTGAGAATATAGACATCTACTACTGGCGAGAAATCACTCATTTCACAATGTTGACAGTGAGAGTCAAATGTTGTCCACAAACGAGTATGTCCGGATGTGTAAAACTACGAGGAAGTGGGACAACGATGTTTACTTTGACGCGTCAGCTGTCATGATGAAATTGAAATTTCAAATGACATTGCCGAAAGTATGTGTTTTGCAAGTAAACGGAGTTTGCAATTTGCTATTGTCGGGTGGTCCATAGTAAATAATGTATAATTACGATTACTTAACCGTAAGAACTACTGTTGTTGTATGTGTGCGACGATAGTCCTACAAGGCCTTGAATTGGCATTTACATTGTAGCATCGAGCGATTAGGGGTGCTTGGAGAATATCAAAAGTTGGTGAAAATCATAGATGTCAATGCAGAAGTTCATCCGGTCATAAGTGCTTCAAGTTTCATAGCATACTACATCACGTGATCGAGATTGATTTGAAACCAGAGATTATATGTAGGATGGAGTCAAAATTTAATGTTAAAGTTTCATATATGAAAGCATGAGATCTGTAAGCAATAAAAGCAATATTCGGTGGCTGGAAGAGTCCTACAGACTCTCGCCTTTATATACAATCGTTCTACTACTTTACCAATGCAGTCTACGAATTCAATCTACCCGATGCGTAACGCGTTTTGAGACTTTTTTTGGGCTTTCGGACCTTCACGGGATGGAGTTCTTTGCAGACGGTTTTAAGCTTACGGTACATTTGGGCAGTATCGTGGCACATTATTAGAATCGGCAGCAATAATGGGTTGTTTCCTTTAGCTTTTGCTGTTGTGGAATCAGAAAATGTTGATTCGTGGTTGTGGTTTTTGTTGTGCTTGCATGATATGTTATATGATGGCACTGTGCGACATATCATCCTGTGATGGGAATATAGGTGGCTGCGAGTCATATGACGGCTGATATATAGAAGGTCCTGGATCAGCGTACGTAGAAGGTCTGGATCGGTGTCGTAGAAGAGCTGGATCGGCATTAGAAGGACTGGATCGGCCGAAAATAGATGGACCGGCGCTCAGTCATCTTTGTCGACACCCTCAGCAAATCTCAAGTAATATGTGTCACCTATATGTACCGGATCAAGGTCTCGCATATCATCTCTATCGTCGACATCGGTAAGTGGTGATCATCGATAAGACCGGCTATGGCGAAATATGTCCCGAAGTTCTTGATATGGTCCTACACAAAAAAAAAGAATGTAAAATTATCACTTATAAAAATATTGAATATTTACTTATATCATAACTTACATAAAGGCGCTCACGGTGCTCTGGCGTAGTAAGTGGTCGGAGGATCTGGGCGGCGGTAAGTACAAAGAAGCCCATGATCAACCGGCGCGTAATGCTTGGATAGCGATTCACGTCCCGCACCTCTAGCCCCTCGGAGGCAATCCCTCCTCTCCCAAGAATGTGTGGTGGTACTCACCAGTCGACATCGCTTTACCACCATCGACCCTTTTGAAACTAGGGTCAACGCTACATCTACTCGGGAATAAGGTCGGCGCGACACTCTCGGTAAATACCACTCAACCCTCTTCCGGTGATAAGAGGGACTCATGCTAACCATCGAGCCATAGAGCATCGATAGATGTCTTTGATCTCTGCTCGCGCGACTCCGGATCACTGCGTATGATAAACTGATGTTAAAACATAATCGGCATTACAGTTATTTAGACTAAAGTGGTAACTGCAGATCCAACCTGTGTTTGCCATAAAGCCATCTAGCTCATTTACGTACCTTTGCAACATTATTTATTGTGGCGACGTGCTTCTCATTCCACAGGAAGAGCTTTAACATATATATAAGCTGCATAGTTTGAAAGTGTAGTTAACAACACGTACCTCAAACCAACGCTGAGACCAGCAAGCTCTGCAGGATAAGGCACATGTAAAGTCGGCCTACCCACATGAATATGCTCCCAAGCCTCAAGGAGGTGTAGGCAACCGACCATGTTGGCCTGTTAGTCGACTCGTAACTCTATATAGATGAGCCAAAACTGCTCCACCTATAGACATCATGCTAAAAGAATCCAGATCCTCCAGGAGTGGTAAATATTGTAGGTGGACCTCCAGTATCGGCGGTAGAAGCGATCGAAATAAAATATAAGTCCGCACGTGTCGATAGAACTCCTCGTACCGGCTGATGACTCCATAGAAAGTCCACCTGCCACCTGTGGCATGCATGCGCGCATGTGCCGGCCCATCTTGAATGTCGACGATATGCGGGATCGGATCATGATACATCATGCGAAATGGTGTGTCATCCTAACAAATCATCGCGGCGTGCCGACCCATCTCTTATCCTCGCCAAGCCAATCGGACTATGATAGGTGGCCCATCAATCGTAGTCCCAGAATCATCGCCGTCACGGGCGTCACGGTCATCTCACCTGGCCGAGGTGGAAGGTATTGGTCTACGGCGACCATCTCAACCAAAGCGGTAAGCGGCGATGATCCCGGATGAAGCGTGGTGACTCACCGATCGCAGCCCACGGTCTAGCGCGATGAATCGTGCATGTAATGGGCCTCCCCATAAGCAAGTGTGATGCGGCCTCACGGTGCTCAAAAAAATAATCTAAGTACCGTCCAAATAAAAGGTAAGCGGTAACATTCGCAAAAAAAAATTCACTTACGATGTCGGGATGGCCCGATGCCTACGTAGGATGCAATACTAGGATGAACCTCGAAGGTGCACGCTCCAATGGTGGTGGCCTCCCTAACTCGTCGTGACGTCTAGCTGGCGGGTGGTGCTCCTCTGCCATCGTACCTGTCAGAAAAGTAGAAGATTATGGTTTACAATCAACGCTACATACTGCAAATTATAAGAAATAACGGATCAACCCCTAAAAATAAAAGTGGGAAATAAATCTTAAGACAAACCTTACATTCTTATCACATATAATGAGTGGAAATCCACATAAACAAATGCTTTTAGAAGAATAACTTGGCTACATGAGAAGCCTAAACAATCTTATAAATTACAAATAAATTATAAATAAAAATTTACTACTTAGTTGAAAAATGGATTACTACATATTTATTTTGAAATAAAAACTTCTTTATGATTTTATATATTAAAGGCATGTCAGAATAAAAATAAATTCAAGCTCCCAACTCAATATATAATCTTGAGTGAATTTCAAATCCAAACTACTTAAAACTAATCAAACTAAGCTTGGCTATATTTACAATTTTATCCTACAATAATTTTTTCTAAATTCACTCAAATACAAGATTCACAACAAAATTGTAATTCATGATTGAATTGGAAGAGAAAGAAAACAACTCTCCAAGACAACCTGAATGCATACATAGAAGTTTAGTTAAATCGAAAGATGAAAGGCTCTCCAAAAGTCACATAAGAATTTACAGAAAATAACTATAAGTTAATGATCTTCATAGTTAATGATATTCAATTATAAGTTTTTTATTCACATTTAGTTTATCTTTTGTTATAAATATTACTAAAAAAACAATTAAAACTATCAATATCAGTCCCAAGCATGAATATATATCTTGATGAACAATTTTTATTCTTAGAATATATTTGAATACTTCATGAAAAATGGAAAAAGGTTGAAAAAGAAAGACAATTTTATTCTCATATTTTCAAATCATTAAAACTAGCATTAACTTTATTGTTACTAAAGTGAGTTAAAAAGATTTTTTTCCTACTATGAATATTATGAAAAATTGACTATAAAATAGAATTAGAGATTAATGAATGAATGATCTTTTGATCATTTAATTTAATATCAACAAATGAAGTAACACTCAACGCTTTTAGAATACAAAGAGCAAACGTCATCAATTATAAGTTTTTTATTCACATTTAGTTTATCTTTTGTTATAAATATTACTAAAAAAAAAAAATTAAAACTATCAATATCAGTCCCAAGCATGTATGACAAAGATTGATGATATTTTTTTAAATACTAACTGATGACAAAAAAAAAACCTAGAAGAAGTGATAGTTGTCTAAGATGTCACTAATCCACGCTATATCAAATCACATAAGCTTATGCTATGTGTTGAGATCTTTAACATGTTCTCTCGACTTAGTGAGCGAGATCGAGTGATAGCAAGATAAAAAATACCTAGAAGAAATTAGTGTGCAGCGGGACAAAAAAAGCGCAATCGGTCGATTATCTGGCGGCCGAAGTTCGAGAGAGGAGGTGCTGGTGGGCGGTCGGAGTTCGGTCGGCGTTCCTACGAGCGGAGAGCGGAGTTCGGGGGAAGGAATCGAGCAAGCCGAGCAGATAGGGCCGATCGGGACCGATCGGCCCTAAAGATATGTCGAAGCCGTCGCCCAACTAGTGGCGGCAGCTCCAAAGTCGCCCACTAATTGGGCGGCTTCGAAGCGTCGCCCTTAGGCGGCCACTTCTCGCATTAACGCGCACGTCGGAAATAACGTGGCGTGGTGTCCTCTAATTAAGCGTATACCTATTCTTAAATTTTTTTTTATTGATACTCAATTAGCTAATTTGTATTTTAACGATACTCAATTTAAAAAAATTGCCCTACGAAGAATGACAGGGTCTGTATAAGCATCAATGCTCTTGTAAATGGAGGACAAGTCATTGTACAGATCAAAATCAGAGTCATCGACCGGATCTTTTGCTCTTTTCAACTGACCATGCACGAGATCCATCTGCTCAAAATTGTATCTAGTATACTGTTACATGCTGAGAAAGAGACTCAAATGAAAGAACATGAAAGAATATTTTCAGTAAACCAACTGTGCTTTGCTCAGATCATGGCCAGAATTTAGAGCTGAAGGAAACAAATGATATTTACGTGATCTCTAACTTCGACTGTTATGCCGACTTTATTGAAGGAGATGACATCCAAAGCATGTTCTAGGCGAATTGTCACGTCCTTGAACCTCTCTAGTGTTCTGTCTCTATCAAGCACCTACAGTAAAATACGATGGAAGGTGAAATCGAGAATTGCATGCATGTGGTATGTTGAATGATTTTGAATAAGCCAATTCTGTTGCCACATTTCTCAGATACCGGTTTGAAAAATATATCATACAATTAGAAAGTCAAGTCAAAATTGCCAATAAAAGTAGAAACTGAATCTCGAGTTACTAAGTCAAACAGTATCATAACACTGCACAAATCCCAATAATCACTAATTCTCACAAAAATTCTATCTTCAACTTTCATCTTATCCCTCAATGACTTTTTTAAATTCATACATTAACGTTCAACTTATCATAAGGAATTATCATTCGGATAAGATATTTAAGTCAACTGGTGTAATAAAAAGAAAATGTCTTTTAAAAAAGGTTATGTTCTAGCCAATTAACCCAATCTCGATTTAACCGGCGTACCATATAAATCTTGCTCCCATGCATCCCGAACCGAAGCAGCTCCCCTGCTGCCACAATCGCGTCTGAGAGAGGGACGAGGGTTTTGATGGCCTCCTCGGGAATAGAAGCTCTTCTGTCCCATAGCTCATCGACCATTGGAGTGAAGAGCTTTACCCGTCTGGAGAGGCAGCCAAATTGCTTCTTGTAAGGGTTGCGGAAGTCGGAGATGGAAGGGACTTTCTCAATCGCTTCGATCATTCTCCGCAAAATCGCCTCCGTATACAGAACTCCAGCGACATCTTCGCACATTTTCGACGCCGCCGGCGACTGTTCGCTCGTATTCGTCAATCGGTTTATTGATCTGACGGCGAGAGGGTGGTGGAGCAACGCGGCAGTAGCAGCGCGCGCTGGCTTGGAAGAGATCAAATCTTTTTCCGAAAATTGCAATTTTACTTTTTTATTTTTTTTTCAGTTGGTGCTTTATGTTGCCCGCTAGAGACGGGAAAATATTACGTCCGGAGTCCGCACGTAGCTTTACGTGCGGACTCCAATCTGATGATGACGCGTGATACAGATAAATTAAATAAGCGGCGAAAATGGCGTAAGATGGAAACGCTATTTTTCGCGGTTTAGCGCGACCGACCGACCGATTCTCGTCGCCTGGGGAACAAAATATCTGCGTCGTTCGGTATTCTTTCGTATCGTATGCGACTTTCGGCGAGAGAATTTCCGAGCTCCCGGTCGATTGCCCTTCGTCGTTCGATCAGGCTTAGGGTTTTAGCGAATTTCAAACGAGGATTCGGTTACAGTATTTCATGCATTCTTGAACTTGAAAGATTTTAGGGTTTTCTCTCTTTGTCATTCCAATCGGTATGTGTTTAGGTTTATTTATGGCGTCCCTTTGATTTTATATGGCTATTTTTTTTTTATTTTGGGCTGTACCTCTGTACCTCTGTACCCTCCTGATATTAGAGACGATTTTGGGCTATTTTTGTTGATTGTTCGGCCTAGTTATTGAGACAATATTTACTGCTTTTCTCTGGAAGTAGATTAGAGGTTGTTTGAAATCTAATTTTGATGCTTGTTTGCAAATGTACTCTCCGAACCCTCTCCTCATACTTTCTTGAGATTTTGCATTTTTTTTTCCATTTTGTCTGTTTGGAGGCATCTTATAGAATCCGTTATGAATAGCGGGAAGGTGTGTTTTGCCGGTTTGGATGTGTTCGTGGAGAAAATGAATCTGTGCCCTCTGTGCCTATCCCTCTCCCTCGACATTAGAGCGATTTTGGTATTTTTGTTGATTGTTCTGATTATTGAGACAATGTTTCTTGCTTTTCTGAAGTAGATTAGAGGTTGTTTGGCTAATTTTGATGCTTGTTTGCAAATGTATTCTCAACCCCTGCACTCATACTTTCTTGAGATTTTGCATTTTTCCATTTTATCCGTTTAGAGGGCATACTATGTGGCTATAATCATTATGAATAACGGGAAGGTGTGTTTTTTGGTTTGGATGTATTATGTGGAGAAAATGAATCAGCACTCTCTACCACTGCACTTTGTACCTCGTACCTCTCCTCCTAACATTAGAGACAATTTTGGGCTATTTTTGTTGATTGTTCGGCCTGATTATTGAGACAATATTCTTGTTTTTCTGAAGTAGATTAGAGGTTATTTGAAAGCTAATTTTGATGCTTGTTTGCAAATGTACTCTCCGAACCCCCTGTACCCTCTATACTTTCTTGAGATTTTACATTTTTTTCAGTCCATTTTGTCCCGTTTGGAGGGCATATATAGAATCCGTTATAAGCGGGAAGGTGTGTTTTGCCGGTTTGGATGTGTTCATGGAGAAAATGAATCTGTATCCTCGGCACTGTACCTGTACCTTTGTACCCTCGACATTAGAGGCGATTTTGGGCTGTTGATTGTTATGGTTGGAGACAATGTTTCTTCTGGAAATAGATTAGAGGTTGTTTGGAAGCTAATTTTGATGCTTGTTTGCAAATGTACTCTCCGATTTTGGGCTGTCTGTATCTCTGTACCCTCTGTACCCTCTGTACCTCTGTACCCTCTGTACCCCTGTACCTTTGTACCTCTGTACCTCTGTACCCTCCTGATATTAAGGTGCTTGCAATCCATTATCTTGTTAATATTCGATTACCGACTTTATTTTAAAGTTCATGTGCAAAAGGATAACGTCGATGCGGGAGTGCCATCGAACATTATTTGATAATATTCCGCTTCACTAGTGAAGTTCGAAATATTGAAGCGGCTTCACGAACCAATTACCATTCAGTTGCACGGATTGCAATTCTGGTTGCCATAACCTATCATATCTTGTTGGGACATCGGACAAGCCTTTTCTTGGGTGGGCAGTGCATTTCTTTCACCCCGGATGAAGTAGCTGTGATGCTGGGGATGCCAAACAAAGGAGAGAAAGTTTTATGGCAGAAATCCCCATTATCACAATATAGTTCAATTGATTATAAGAATAAGCTCGAGCAATTGGATAGGTCGTTGCCGGCGGCATAGTTTGTGCAGTTGTACATACATTTTCTTATTTTAAATTTATTTTTTGTATATCACAACTTCTGAGTAGCTTTAATTAATTTCTGTAGATAATATTGACAAATTTCTTTGAATACAATTGGGCTGAAGCCATTTGGGCCTTCTTAGTGTCACAATTCAATGACATTACATCAAAGATACACACACAGCAGGTGTCTGGCTACATGAGTGGCTTTGTCTCTCTTCTTATGGTATGTTCTGGCCCGTCAGTTATGTTTTACTTGATGTGAGCAAGTTAACTTGTATAAATATTTCATGTAGATCTGGGCGGCTGAGCACATTATTAGCATCAGGCCGTCATTTCCGTCTGCACAGCCATGTATGTTGCGTTGGCCTAAAATAAAGTTTGTAGACGTTGCCTTCGACGGTTTGAAAGGAGATCAGGTAATAGACAGTAGTTATGTTCGTTCATTTCGATGCAGTAATGCATTTACTTATGTTGTTTGCCGTCATATCTATCTTTGGCTTAACACAGGTCCGCTTTACACTCGAGGACTTATCGAAGAGGAGACTGCTCCTTGAATCATCCTCTCCTCCCCATAAAACGTTCTTAGTAGAGCTCGACATCGCCCATCCAGTCGGTCATTCGCTCTATTGATTCCCAGATATCTCTCCCGGATATTCCCCAACCGGTGTGTCAGCTTGCCCTCCTTCTTACCCCAATCGAAGGATCCTGATATATAGGTTATTTGCAGGTTTGAGGGAGTTGAGAGAAGTTGTGGCATCCTTCCATGTATCGTGTGAGTGGATGGCATTGATGCGCAGTTCTATATTGAGGGTACCCTTGCTGCACAGAAGAGTGCTTCCATCCCCAGCGGGGTTGAAGCTCCTACGGAGGAGACCACCAGGGTGTCTTCTCATGAGGCTGTCATTGGGGCTTCAGCTTCTCCTTTGAGGCTACCACCACAGCCGTAGTGGAGACCTCTATAGTGGAAGCCCCTGGGTGGAGTCTTGCGCCAAAGCTTAAGTCGAGTTGGCCGGGGGGAGGCTCCCAGCATACACTTCTTTCATTGGCGACCTTATGCGTCGGTGAAGGCCGACGGATGAGGAAGAGGAAAGGCTGTGTTCTCTCCTTCACGTTCACCTACATTCTGCTAAGATCGATTACGATTTGCCCTCCACCCGACTGACGTGACGGCGGGTATTACATTAATTTCATGAATAATGTGATCTGATAGATGATGATTATTCGTTTCACCTTCTAAATTAGCGGTGGCGTCGTCGATTTTCTCTTATGAGCCATCAAAGGCTATATCGTGGTTGTGGAGCACCGGTCAGAATGCAGCAATTTCGATTCTCGAGCTTTATATGACAATGGATATAGCTTTTTAATAATTATTTTTAGCCTAAATAATTATATTACAGCCAGCCGAGGCACAGCAGCTCGTGCACTTCCCATCCAGAGATGGCATGCCTCAGCCGATGCTCCACCTCATAGACCGGTCGTGTGCTCGATTCCAAGACAAGTAAGTCACTCTTACTCCCAGTTATCCATAATCAGCACTGGACACTTCTTGTCGGAAATATCAAGTTTGGCGTGTGGCCATTTTACGACTCATTGCCAAAATCGACACATAAAGCCATTCTGCCGGAGATGGTATGCACTCTTCTTGCGGGTTCTCCTGGGGATCTAACTAATACCTTGCCCATCTTCCTGTGCAGATCAAATTCCTGGCTCAGGATATCGGACATTATTTCGACAGCAACCCAGTAAAATGGCCAGTTGAAACGGTGAGCGGGTTGCCGGTCGATCTAACGGTGTCATTGCATGTTCATTTTGAAATACATGGAGGCACTATCGAAATCATGATGCTTAACTCACGAACGGGGCAAGATGAATAGATTTAGTCGACTTTGTTTATACAATTTTTTGCTTGGCCTCAAAAACACTTAAATCAAATTTGGATGCTTGAGTTGTTCTCGCTGACATTCTTTAGGTAGGGATAATTCATTCTTATTTGGGTGGGTTGATTTGTTTTATTAATTTAGTTTTTATGTTTCTCACGCTCTCACCTCTGTGCACCTACCTCTACCCTGTATGTCATTCTATCTGTTTGTGCCCTCTAACAGGCTATACCTTACGTACCCTCATACCTCAGCCTCTATCCTCCCCTTGTATACCCTATACCCTCACATGCCTCTGTACCCTGTACCCTCTAATGAATCTATACCTTCGTACCATCCTTGAGCTTTGTGAAATTGACGAAGGATGGTACGGCTTGCACTACGGCTTGTTTTGGTAAATTTAATAAATTAATTTATAATTGTTAAACTTAAAATCAACTTATTAGGTGATGATAAATTTTATTATTAGCAAGGTCTTAGGCTTTTATTTATTATTAGGTGATGATAAATTTTATTGAAGCGTTGGTGATAATTAGCTTTAAAAGACAAAATGAACATAATGTTGGCGTTATTAAAATAAATAAATTATTAAATTATCAATCTCTAAAATGAGAGAACTTTCTCTTATATGCGCTCTTATACGATCATTTTACATTGTCAAAAAAAAAATCATAGAACAAAATGCCATATATAAGCCTAATGTTAATTTTGAGAATTTGAATAGATATTGACTATTTGTATTAATCAAATTAGTATTTTTAGTGTAGCATTTTAGTAGTACATGTCAAAATTTTTTTTAAATTTATCGATCATGTTGAATTTTATTATTATAAGCGTCTTAATAATTTTGTTATCGACAACATAAAATTATCAATTTATCTTATGTAGATACTCGATCTATCCATAGAAATATAATAATTGAAAATTATATAATACTTTCATCAAAATTTTCAAGAGATCTCATGTGAACTGAAATTAGCTAAATTTAATGCTATTAAATTTAGCTTATTTAAATATTAAAATTGACTATATATTTAATAAAATAAAAAATTTATGATTCTAAATTTATTCTGAAAACTTTTAATTGAAGATATGCAATCAGATTTTTATTTAATTGGATTTATTTTTTTAATTACATACTAATATTTATTTTAAAATTTAAAAAATTTTAAGTAACTTTTGGTTAAATTTTTCACCTAAAATAACCATTTATGTGTTTTGGAATCTTCTATTTTTCCATTCCTCCAAATCATATTTTATTGACAAGGGTTTAGTGGATCAAGATATCTCTTGAGTTGTCGGCATTTTCAATGCTTTAATTTGATAAAGCTTCTTATTGAGACGATGAGTTGATTATAATTTTAATTATGCTTTGACTTATGTTTCCAGGCATATAGAAAGAGGTTCTTTAGGTTTTCTTCAATGTATTTGGCTAAATGAAAACAAAATTTCCAAGGCAACGCTAATATTTTTTGTCATGATTCCTACTATGTGTGTTGTAAATGCTTATTGTGTTAGTTTTGCCTGAGTTATCAAGCAAAGTCCTTCGTGAACATTCTTGCTTTTGACTTATGACTCGGCCATAGGTAGAGTTGCAAGATGCTATTTAAGATGTTAATTCAGACAACAAAATTCTTGATTAGACATGGCTAAATCTGTTCAAGGAGGATTCAAATTGTAGTGCTTTTATTGGTGCAGTTGTAGGTTTCAAGACTTTACTAAAGTTATGAAATGAACAGAAAAAAAATACAAGCATAATGACTAAAACGAGAAAAATGAAATTAAAAAATGCCTTCTTGGATAATATCATCAAAATGCGTCTTGTAATAATATCCATCATCGCTTAGTGTATCCTTGACATATTGATTGATTGATGAGGCGAATTCACGTGGTACAACATCATAGTAATGGTACAACATCTTAGTAATGGATGAATGTTTGACGGCATCAATGTGAAATATTCTAGGATTACCTGTGAAAAGCACTAGGGCATAACAGATAGCGGAGCTGCAACCGGTGACGCATCCCGTTCTACAGCACTCTCGGACTTCACTTTGGTTTCTAAGATAAGAAAATAGAATGAATTAAATATTTACAAGAACCTATAAGTAATAGCAACTTCAGAGGCAAGTAGGGTAAGTACTTGTGGATTTTTTGGACTTCTCCCAATAAGCCTTGAGCCTTGCGTTGGAAACACCCTTTGGACGTCTCTTGATTGGATCCTTCAAACTGTCCTTATCCTTAGCTAATGATGTGGCCTTCTTCCTCTTAAGCGATCAAGCGGTGGAGAATTCTCACTTATTACGAGTCCACTTCATCGGATAATTAAGAGATGCAAGCATGTAATCCTCGCAATCTTATTACCTGTCGGGCTAATTTGATATGCATATCGACTTATATGGTTCCTGAAAATAATGCTAGTTCCATCTCTGCTTTCCACATGTACTAACCTTCTGTATGAACCATCGATGTAGATGTCCTTTTTTGCTCTGGTAGACCACCGCATGAGGAGGTACTTATCCGGAATGCGCACATCATCAGAACTCTAATTGTACAAAGTATGCCCATCATTTCAAATTTTTGGCAACTACAAGAAATATCTACATAGACACATCAAAGTGGACAATCCGGTTTTGGATGCATTCTTCTTCTCTAAGTTCCTCACCAGTACTCCATGGGGCTATCATCCGACACATTAAGATAATCCCCAACTCCATGAAATTCTTCTTGAACATAGAGTAAAGCTTCCTCAGATAAAACAAAGTAGCTTGCTTAAGAATTGGACTACTCAACAGAATAATTCGTGGATACACTTGAAGTCTTCATCATGTTCATTCCGGCGTCATATTTCTATCACCTTCTCCAATCCCAAGAAACAATCTGTCAGCGAACTTGTTGGTTTTGAAATACCATGACACACGCTATTTATGGCCTCACTACACTGAGTTGACAAGATGCCCATACAAAATTTATCTTCGTTGAATGCGATGGACCATTTCTGCCTAATTTTGTAAAGTTCAGATAGCCAAGCATGATCATGCAAATTGCCTTCCTCTAGCATGGCAGACCAAGCATCCTCAAACTCATCCTCTATGTCACATTTGCTCATGCATGTATAGAATAGCCCTTGAACTCTCTTGTTACTACTAAAGCAATGGACCTTGGAGGGGGCTTTCTTTGAGATATGCCATTGGCACAACCTATGACGCGTATGCGTTAGTACATTCTCGATAGCTCTCGCCATAGCGATCTTGATCGGTAAATATCGTTATAGGATGCACGCCACCCATCAGAAGAAATGTCGGAATAATCATGTGAATGACTTGATGGTCTCTTAGACAAAAGGCTACTCAGAATAAGATGTTTTGCCAATGATGATTCACTCCAATGAGTGGGGCAGACAAGATTATATTTATTGAGCGGCTAGTATCAAAATTGTCACATCCCAAAACAATCAAATTCAACCTAGACATACCATTGCTCCAAAAAAACTCACCAAGCAATCGACGCATCAACTGAACATCTCATGCAAACATCTCGTCATTGCTTGTCTTTCCTTGAGCATTTGTATTTCGTTGCTATCACCACTTGCAATCCATGACCTTCTACGGATGAAATTGAAAGCATCTCTTTTTGCAAATCTAATATTCTCCCCACCAACTTCCTCGGTTAGATAGGCGCAGCGTCGATTGCATAATGTCTTCGTCATCGTCTTCAAAAGCGATGCCTTCATCGATGCTTCGTCATGCGATCGAGAAGATCTGATCACCGATCTTTGCCAATGAATGATTATGGCTCTTTATATATTTTTAACCGACCAATTCCCCTCCAAATCCATGATCATCATCGCCGGACAACCGGTCCTTGTCTTTTACGGAATTTTGTTATATGGTTTGGATTAACAGGTTTTTTCCGACCTGCTTTCGCACACAGAAAATCTTTCGATTTCAATTTCTTAGAGTTTGGCCAATAACTTGTATGGTCTTTTCTAACACTGAAGCCAACTTGATGTGCATAATCACAGTATATTGCATAAGCTTCAATTTCGTTATACGTAGTGCTGGCAATTCCCAAATTTGGGTCATTAGATAAAACAACTTCATCATCACATTGCTCATTCACCACATTCATCTGCGAAATATAGAGTCAGCAGTTCAGATAATAGAGAGTCGAGATGAAATAGAGAGTCTGAGCATAGAGGGTACAGTTAGTCCAGAGAGTACATACACAAAAAATACCCAAAAATCGTTCGAACAACCACCAAATTGCAACCATTAAATTTTAATTACCATGATCACGAAACTGAAAATGAACCTAAAGCGGACAAAATCATCGTGGGGCGGAGAATTACGGAGAGGAGTGCAGAGGAATGCAGTATGGAGAGTATAGAAGATAGAAAGTATAGATTCATTACTGAGGAGTGCAATATAGGTACAGAGGGTATAGAGTACGAAGGTATAAAGATGAGAGGTATAGAGGTATAGCGATGCAGAAGGTATAGAGGTATAGAAGGTATAGGTCTAGAGATGCAGCGGTATAAAGCAGTCTGAGGAGAGTGCGGAGGTGCAGTGCTGAGAGATACAAGGTATGGGAATGCAGAGGTATGAGTCTGAGAGAATACGATGTATAGAATGCAGAGGTACAAAATCTCTAAAATTTGTCGAGCGACCACCTCATTGCTTGATTGGGATTTAGTTACCATGATCCGGCAACTGAGAAAGTGAAACAAAGCGGAAAAAAATGTATACTCGAAAAGGATACAGAGTACATATGTAAATAAGCACTAAAAATTAATCAAGCGACCACCAATTTCCTCACGAAGGATTACCGAATATGTTTTCTCGAACGAGACAAAAAATCATGAAAAATAAATATGGCGAATTGTTCTGAGAGTACCAGGGCAAAGTAGTTCATGTAGTCCTGTGGAGAACTCAAGCGGTGTAGGAAATCTAACTTAAATAAATAAATTACAAACTATCGTTGTCATTTTACATATACAACTCCTTAAAAGATTAACATTTTTTTTATTTACGACATCATTTCCTCAACGCCTCCATTTCCAGATTCATTCTCCTTCTTCATAGCTCTTTCGTAATGCTCTCAGCTCAGTCTGCAAATAAAAAAATACAGCCACTGCCCCAAATGAAGATATTTATTTCTTTTAAATTTCTCGCATATACTCATTCCCCATGATTTGTTGGTAGGAGCTACATGAAAAATAGCGGTTTTAGTCTTCTGGCGTCATTTTTTTTTGGTAGTTTATTCAATTTATCGTTCAGCGTCGTCATTCGATTGGAATCCATACAAAATACGTGTGAATGGACGTAATATTTTCCCGCTAGAGACATGGGGCATTTACAAAGATAGCACACAATTCTAATATATTTATATATCTATCATTTGAATTATATATATATATATATATATATATATATATATATATATATATATATATATATATATATATATATATATCATTTAAATTTTTAATATTACATAAAAATAATGTAATTATTTACTTTTTAAATTAAAATATATATTTTCGTTCATAAAATATATTATATTTATAAATGTAAAATTAAAATATTAAATATATAAATACATAAAAATTTATGTGTGTAAATCTTTCTTTTTTGTATTTATATATTAATATTTACATTTTATATTAATTTTATAACATTTTAATCTCTAATAACATTATATATATATATATATATATATATATATATATATATATATATATATATATATATATATATATATATATATATATATATATATATATATATATATAACTTAATAGTCTTTAATGGATTACCCTTATTCTTTGAAATTATACAGAACAATTCACTTCAATTTAGGATTGTATTTTTAAGAAAAAAAAAAGTAGAATCATAATTTATAGTTATGAGTGATTTCTTGTAAATTTTATACATATTATTTTTTGTGAATGATAATTTTAATTTATAGTGATATAATTGATATAATTTCATTGCACATAAGATAATTATGTTATATTCTTAAATTAGGATAACTATTTAATTATTAATATTTTAGATACTATAATAAAAAGAATATTATGTACATACTCAATCGATTTGTTGATACATGAATATATTTAATTTATGTAATATTGAGAGATTTCATATTTATAGAATTTATTTCATTGATACTTTAATTTTAATTATAAGTAGTTAAAAATAATTTTGATTGCTAGCATTTAAACTTAATAATATCATTTGACCTCTAACTAATTTTAAATTTAAATATAACTTAGATTATTCGATTTAAACCCTTGTATTATATTCATAACCTTCATTTATAATACCTCTATGAAAATTACTAATAAAATTCAAATAATATTTGAATTAATTCTAGGAATTTTTATTCAAATTATTAAGATTATACGTAATGCAATATATAATTTCATATTAATAATTAAATGTTAGAAATATTAAAAATTCGGTCAGTTGATCGAATCACGGAATCAAGATATGGGTCCCGTTACAGGATGCCACGTGCACCTATAGAGCAGCTACTGTAGTTAGTGAACCTGCTCCGCTGAGTGCACGTGATCCGTGACCAAACCCAGAATTTACAAAAAAAAAAAAAATGTTTAGTTTAATTAGATTATTTTAAACAGAGTGTTAAACCAATCATGCTCAGTTGCCCTCATGGATCATTTTAAAATCTAAATGCATGATAATTAAAAAAATCAGAATATTTATTTAATTAATTTATATGGAATTCAAATTTTGTAAGAAATAAAAAACATTTACTATTATTTTAAAAATAAAATATTAAAATTTGACGAAATTTATACTCATAAATTTTTTATGATTGGTATAAAATAAAATATTCATAATAAATTTGAAGATAGATTAAAAAATTTTAAAGCTATTTATATAAAATGTACAGAGTTACAACGATGAAATAAAATGTTACAATAAAAAATTTTTTTTTTTCCATTCTGATATTTTTTTTTATGAAACTTTGACGTGACAATATGATGTGATATTAATGGCCCAAACATTGAGGTGAGAGTTATAATGGATGTCAATTTTCAAGAATAAATTATATACATAATAATTAAAACTTTATTATTTTTTTAGAAAAAAAAAATTTACATACATACCACATAATTCTTATAAATTTATATATGCATAATTTTTGTCATTATCAAATTTCTAATAATTTAATTACAACACACATAAATACACAAATTCAATTATAAGAGAAAAAGAAAAGAAAAGATAAAGATGTTAATTTTATAAATAGATAAGTTTTTAAAAGTTATTTATGTAATTCTTCCAATTTTCAATAGTGAGCATTGAAGTCTCTTAATTAACTCTTAAGATGCATAAACTAATCATATCTATCAAATTAATGTGCAATATCGATGACTAACTTACGATAATAATTGATAAAGAACATCCACAATCATCTATATGAGAGATTAGCATTTTATTGATAGAGCTCATAGATCTCACCCAAAGTCATAATTTTATTGAAAGATTTTTGAGCTACAATTGAATCACAAAACACACATCAATACCAAAAATCCTATTTGCTTGATCATTAAAATTAAGATGACAATTAACTCGATCGCAATTGATCGAGAAAATTATGCCACCAAGAACTCCATTTCGCAATCTTTAACCATCAAGAAATGATTATGGGGCCAAGAATTATTATGTAGCAACTTAAAATAAGTATTATATTGAGTTGGTGCAACCAAATGTAGGTCAATTTAGTGCCCCTTTTAGCCAACAAGCCAAATAAAAATAACTATATAAAATCACATCTCCTATCAAGACTAAGAAAAGATTAGTAAAGATAAAAAGATTATTGAATATGTTTCATTGAGATGATTTGTTCCAACATCCAATAGAAATCAATGAAGGCCAAAATGAAATACAGATAATTTATATTACTTTATCATCCTTTCATGTCCAATACATTGAACATTATGTATTGATGTAAGAATAGAAACATGAAATATAGTGTTAAATTCATGCTCTTGCCTCTAATATAAAACCAAAATAAGAAGAATAAAAGAAACGTGTAATAGTGTTAAATTCATGCTCCTTCTGCAGAATAAATAGGAGAATTATTTATTTTTTTTTAAAAAAAAGCAACATATGTTGAACTCAAGTAGGGGATACTATCTTGTATGTGGAAAAAGCACATAAATAAAAGTATAGAATTATGGATTAAGAGTTCTCTAGTTGAAAGAAAAATACTGCTAGGACTGATAGCAGTAAGACAATGAAGGCCATGAAAATATACTTCCAGTTAAGCTGAGTGGCCTCAATAGTTCTTACTAGTTCTATATTGGGCACTGCGGCCGAAGAGTCCTCTGTCGATACTGCAGGATCCAGCTTCATTTCTGAGACAGCGCTCGTGATTGGTTCATCCACCTGCTTCAAATTTAACAAGAAGAATAAATAAAATAAGAGAAACTACAGATTTTATTATTGAGAAATGACTGCCAAAAGAACAGCTAAAGATATTTGTTGAAGAAGATAAACTAACACATCCCCATAAGAAGAATGGGATAGTTAGGTTGCAGAATACTACCATTGAAACATGATAATTTAGCTAAAATTTCCAATTGTAAAATCAAGCCACCGTTTTCTCCAAAAAGCAATCAAAAGATGACGCAAAAACATTTCTAACTTTGAGATTAAACAGAAGCATCCCACAATCACAAGCAAATAAAAAGAGAGAGAGAGAAAAAATAGGGGCATTTTTTTCCCCCAATGAAGTCCATAAGGTGAGGATTCAATATGATGTAAGCAGGATTTAAACACAAACCTTTGGCAACCTTACTAGCCGGACTAATTAGCACCAACAGAAAGGAGAGGGACGTAAGATTTTGGTTGTAGTAAGGAAAAGTTTTTGTAATAGAGGAGAGAAAGAGAGAGAAAGAAGCTTTCATAATTGAGAGAAAAAAACATCAATAACAATAGTAGCAACATCTTCATATTTAGTCAATTTTGCGGCGGGTGGTTGGGCTGGCCCCCCTCTTATTCATTTGACACAGAGAAAGAGATATTTCTATCATCTTCTGTATAAAAGAAAATATTTGATCTACTCTTTTTTAAATTTCATAGAATATTTGATCTCACTGATTGTGAACGTAGGCAACTATCACCAGATCACATAAAATTATGTCCTTTGATTGTGATTCACCTTTATAGGGCCAGATGGTACCATCCACTAACCTCAAAGAGGTGACCCTTCGTTCCATGTAGGATACCAACAATGCCTTAGTAATATATTGATTTACAAATTCCACGGAAGAACACAATGGATCTTTGTACCTTGTCCACATTACCACACAAGCAAGCAGAATCGGATCTTGAAAATTCCATTTAGTTATATGAAATTGCGAGATCATGTTCACATTAAGGTGTTCCACAGAATACTTCACCACACTAGTAAAAATTTGGTAAGAGCTAGGTATTTTCAAGCCAAATAATTAGTGTGGTCAATGTATAGATAAATGCATTATAAACTTGTAGAAAAAATATGGAACTATATTCTTTTACCAGCCTCATAAATAACTAGATGAAGTTTGTGGAAAAATTTTAGGGATTTGTACATCACCCAAAATTGAAGTATTCATCAAGATTTGAAGAGAAGAAAGTAAATAAAGAATAATGCCTGCTAGAACTAAGAAATCTTCAACATGAATTCTTTTGTCAACAAAAGTCTAAAGCAAAAGCTAGAAAATGACTTGAAGTGGAAAAACAAGTAATCTTTGGCATGTTATATGTAAGAGACCAACCACACAAAAGAATATTATTGTTGCAAATTTCATGGCAAGCCAACAAATCAGATCAATCATGAAAATCAACATAAAGGCACTCATGCTTACCAAAATAAAAGTGAAATCTTGGTGTTGTTCCCTTGAATATAGAGCAACTAGATATTTTATACCAATTACTAACTTCTTAAAAAGACTCCAGCTCTACTCTTTTAGCTCAAAAAGGTATTTTTCCTCTTCACTGAAACCAGTATCGATCAGTTTCTTGACTTTAGAAATGATCTGTTGTTCAATGTCCAATCGCATGCGCCTAGGAGCTTGCTTTTTGGGGTTAGCATCAGGCTGTATCGTTAGCTTATGAACCGCTACTTCAGAAGCTAATCCGAGCATTTTTTTCATAATTTCATGCAAAGCAGTCCTTAAACTCAATGAATAGTCTAACTAAGTTGGTTTCAGAATCATTCAACAAAGACCTAACATATGTTAGGCATGGATTGTCCTCAATTCCCAAGTTGATTTGATTTCTTCCTCAAATTCTGGGAGTGCATCCTTGACTTAGAGATCATCTGTTTCATCTGAAGTTTCTAAACACACCCCCTCATATGAGTTAATATAATTTGAGAAAAACCTATCAGATTCCAGATGATTAGTGATGTTGGGCCTACTGTACCAGAGCCTAGTTCGGGTCTTGACTGAGAGTTCTTGCACTTGTTGTCCCATAGTTTCTTGAAGCACTCTGACCTATGCTTAGACCATGCATGTGGAATTAAACCTTTCTTTGCTAAATTAAGAATACAAGGTGAGTACCATTCAAACGACAATTCTATTAATTCTTTGAATGATTCATTCTCAAGCTCTACATCAACTTCCCGACTTGAGGATATTGCTCCCGGATAAAACCATTGATATTTAGCATTGGTGTATATCTTGGGGGCTTCCATAACTACCAAACCCAATCTTCTGTGAGGAAAGTGTGGTTAAAGCTAAGGCACCCATATGTTGTTTAACAGTTTTACATAAAGAAGATTCAGATACAATTATGCTTACTTGAGAACCCAATCTTTGTCATTGTCAGGCTCTAGTGTTACCTCCAATAGAATCTGTTGACATAGAGAGGTAGCTGGTGTGTTCACTACATAGGACTCATGCTCTAAACTAGACTCTAAGTCTATGTAGATGGCAGGTGTACTTCTAGATGCTGGAATAAATCTTTTGATAAGTGGTAAGTATGGAGGTCTACCACCCCAGGGACTTCCTCTAAATTTGTCTCTTCCTCATCCTGGTGAAGGTCGGGTCATCCTTCCTACTTGTTCGAACGAAGTAACGAATTGTGGGTGGAATCTAATCTTACTCTATCTCCTCCCTAATTCTTCTTCTCACTCCCTTTTCTTTTCTTTTTCATTCCCTTTTTCTTTTTCTTTTCTTTCTTTTTTATTTTGATTAAGTTCACAAGAGAGGACATTTTATTTCTTAGGAGGGTAATAGGCCGCATCCTCATAAATCTCAATCTCATGTACTACAAATGATATGAGATCTCCTTTGACACAATATTCAGTCGCATCCCAGATAAACTTGATGTACTGATGTAAAAAGGATGGAACCATATTGTTCTCATGAATCCAAGGTCACCCTAGCAAAGCATTGAAAGATGTATCAGAATCTATTATATGAAACTTGGCTTTAGTCTTCCAATCATCTATCTCCAGAAGTAACACTATCAAACCTAAGACTCTATCGCTTTGTTCATTGAATCCTTTCAGTATCATCTTCTCAGATTGGAGTATAGAGATGTTGATCCTCAAATAAGAAAGGGTTCTTAGGCTCATAATGTTCACTGATATACCTAGATCGACCAATACTATGGATAGCCTGAACTTGCCAACATCCATAGTGATGTAGAGGGGACGGTTATACTCTATTGTTCTTAATAGTAGGTCTTCATTTGAGAATGTAACTCCTAGGACTTCTTTTGAAAAACATGCCTCCTCTCCTGCTGGATTAGTAAAGACCAACTGTGCTAAGCATATTTCAGGGTCAAACAATGCTTTGATTAGTGGCTCCCTCATTTCTTTGCATAAAATAAGGGCGTCATATATGCTTAACTTACCTGGCAACTTTCTAAGGTGTGCCAAGATGTTATAGTCAACTTTATGTTAGTCCTCCACAAATATATCCAAAGAAGGAGCATCTTGTAGAGGGATTATCTTGTAGATCTATTACCCTTGTCTTGATATGCTACCCAAGGAGGTAGAACTTTACCACTACGGAGGTTAACTTCAACAACTTCTTGTAATGAGGAGCTTGTGAAAAGTTCTACTTGTTCATCGAGTATTCCTACAGCTTCTCCTAAAGGATCATTAGAGTCGGATAACTCCAAATCTATCTCAAGTGGGGAACCCTGAAGATTTAGAAAAGGGCAATATATTTTTGAATCGAATAGAACATATTAGATTTATTTAAATTATTATTATTATGACTTGGAGAGCTATCAATGGGAATGAAATTGTTGAGATCTTCGAAAGTAGATAGGAGTAAGTAGAATCTTCTTCATTGATTTCTTCAAATTTTGGTGGTACATGATAAATAAAAGATAAGCGGGTACCGCGTCAAGAGTCCTCTGTCGATGTAGGATCCAGCCCGTGATTGGTTCATCCACCTGCTTCAAATTTAACAAGAAGAATAAATAAAATAAGAGAAACTACAGATTTTATTATTGAGAAATGACTGCCAAAAGAACAGCTAAAGATATTTGTTGAAGAAGATAAACTAACACATCCCCATAAGAAGAATGGGATAGTTAGGTTGCAGAATACTACCATTGAAACAAGACAATTTAGCTAAAATTGCCAATTGTAAAATCAAGCCACCGTTTTCTCCAAAAAGCAATCAAAAGATGATGCAAAAACATTTCTAACTTTGAGATTAAACAGAAGCATCCCACAATCACAAGCAAATAAAAAGAGAAAGAGAGAAAAAATAGAGGCATTTTTTCCCCCCAATGAAGTCCATAAGGTGAGGATTCAATATGATGTAAGCAGGATTTAAACACAAGCCTTTGGCAACCTTGCCAGCCGGGCTAATTAGCACCAACAGAAAGGAGAGGGACGTAAGATTTTGGTTGTAGTAAGGAAAAGTTTTTGTAATAGAGGAGAGAGAGAGAGAGAGAAAGAAGCTTTCATAATTGAGAAAAAAAACATCAATAACAATAGTAGCAACATCTTCATATTTAGTCAATTTTGCGGCGGGTGGTTGGGCCCCCTCTTATTCATTTGATACGGAGAAAGAGATATTTCTATCATCTTCTGTATAAAAGAAAATATTTGATCAACTCATTTTTTTAAATTTCATAGAATATTTGATCTCTCTGATTGTGAACGTAGGCAAATATCACTAGATCACATAAAATTATGTCCTTTGATTGTGATTCACCTTTATAGGGCCAGATGGTACCATCCACTAACCTCAAAGAGGTGACCCTTCGTTCCATGTAGGATACCAACAATGCCTTAGTAATATCTTGATTTACAAATTCCATGGAAGAACACAATGGATCTTTGTACCTTGTCCACATTACCACACAAGCAAGCAGAATCGGATCTTGAAAATTCCATTTAGTTATATGAAATTGTGAGATCATGCTCACATTAAGGTGTTCCACAGAATACTTCACCACACTAGTAAAAGTTCGGTAAGAGCTAGGTATTTCAAGCCAAATAATTAGTGTGGTCAATGTATAGGTAAATGCATTAAACTTGTAGAAAAAATATGGAACTATATTTTCTTACCAGCCTCATAAATAACTAAATGAAGTTTGTGGAAAAATTTTAGGGATTTGTACATCACCCAAAATTGAAGAAGTATTCATCAAGATTTGAAGAGAAGAAAGTAAATAAAGAATAATGCCTGTAAGAACTAAGAAATCTTCAATTCTTTTGTCAACAAAAGTCTAGAGCAAAAGCTACAAAATGACTTGATAAGTAATCTTTGGCATGTTATATGTAAGAGACCAACCACACAAAAGAATATTATTGTTGCAAATTTCATGGCAAGCCAACAAATCAGATCACTCATGAAAATCAGCATAAAGGCACTCATGCTTACCAAAATAAAAATGAAATCTTGGTGTTGTTCCCTTGAATATAGAGCAACTAGATATTTTATACCAATTACTAACTTCTTAAAAAGACTCCAGCTCTACTCTTTTAGCTCAAAAAGGTAGTTTTCCTCTTGTCATTACCTGCACTAATGGAGGCCATGAATTCATGATCATTCACTCGAGTATCACATCATGAGTTGTGTTCACCTATTCTCATCAGATACACTCTCACTTCAAAATATCAAAATTAAAATTGTTGATGGATTCATATTCCCTATTGTTGAAAAAGGAATCATTTAAATTAAACTCAGCTCTATCGAATTTTGTTTTACATGTACTATATTATTACTAAACAAGATGTCAAAAGATTGAAATTGTAAAATTATTTTTCTCATCTAAATACTATAAATTATAGAACTAAAGATCTAAGAAGAAGTTGGTAGTGCTATTAAGTTGGAAGATTGTATTACTTTGATAAAAAATTCAAAGAAATATGTCCTTACTATCAATAGAGAATTTTCTCCTCTTGCAAAGAAGAACAAGTTGTGCTATGATCTTGTAATTTAGGTCATCCTAGTTTCTTGTACCTAGAAACTTATTTCCTTTTTTGTTTGAAAATAAATATATTTTTTCATATGAAATTTATTAACATGTCGTACATCAAAAACTGCCTTTAAATCTAAGTCATATAAATCTAAGTTATATAAAGGTACCAAACCTTTTTTTACCTATGCAGTGTTATTTAGGGCTCATCTAGATCTCAAAAACTTTATGCCAAAAAGTGGTTCATTACTTTATTAATGATTATACCTATGTGTTAGTCAAACTTATTAAAAGATAAATCATATTAAAAATAAATATTCAAAAGCTTCCTCAATATGGTTAAAACACAATAATCCATTAACATATAAATCCTTCATTCTCATACACAGTAATGATGAGGACACGCTTTTATGATATATTGTTTATTAATCGATAATTCTTAAATCCTCAGAAAGAATGATAAATGACACTACTATTGAGCACATTCACAATATTATGAATTTAAAGTTGAAAAGATTTTGAAAAGTTAGTTAACCACACTGTAGATCCAATTTTATAACAAGAAATAAAAAAGTTGAACGATCTAACCCAGAACAGATTTAAAATAACCAAATAAATGAAAGAAAGTGACCTCTCTACAAACAAATCCGTCAGGAGATCGTTCCTTCCTAAGAAGTCCTCTAAGAGTTGGGGCACACTCAAGAAATCACACAAAAGAATAAAAGTAGAAAAGAAATTTAAGAAGGTATCTTTTATTCTAAATTCAAGTGTCAAGTATTACAAGAGTCTCCCTATTTATAGGATTGAAAGAGAGAGTTAAGAATACTCAAACCTAACATCATCATAACTACACCTACCACTATCTACTATCAAACCTACCACCATTATCAAACCTACTACTCATTTCATACATACCCAAAGTGTTATACCTACTACAATGCTCATGGGCCATGACATAAGAATAGTCCAATACATATAAGCTCAAGACATACAAAATATAAAAGCCCAATAATACATCACTTAAATTATAACAAAAGACTCAATCATGATTTAAGCTTTATGATGAGCCGATGACGATGTGCACGCCTCGCATCAACACTTTAAAGGATTCTCCTCCTGAGAATGAAAATCCAAGTACTCTGTAATAATTGAGACTGATGTAACTCATCAAATATGTATGAATCTTCAAGTGGAGAAAGACCTTTCCAACGAACGAAACCTTTGAGTGCTCCATCGATCTTATGATAATGGTCTTCTAAAATTTGATCCTGACGATGTGATCTTAAGCGAGATGGTATAAGAGACGGTGATGAAGTATGAACGCATGTCGCAAGACTATAGAGGGAATAGTGTCAGCTTGCCCATGGTACAACGTTAAATCGATACATTAAATATTGGAGAAATTCCAACATTCATGGAAGATCTATTTCATAAAGATTATCATTTATCTTCCTTACAACTTTATAAGGACCAAATCTCGAGAGTTAATTTCTAAGAGTTCCAAATGGAAATCTCTCGCCTAACTTTAATAACTAAATCTCCTCATTAAATTTTACATATCGCCTACGTGCATCAACATTACTTTATATTTATCATAACTCGAGTAAATTTTGTTGAATTTCACGATGTAAATCATGCGCAAAATGAAGATGCAAATGTGACCTATATGTTACAAAATTCAACAAGATCAATTGATTTTCTTGGATCATAACCAATTACATATGAAAAGGACTCATCCCATTGACCTATTAATTGAACTATTATAAGCAAACTCAAGGAAGAACTAAGTCCCAACAAGTAGATGATGATCACTGACACCCAAGTAAATTTCCTAAGCTTCTATTAACTACTTTTGTCCATCCGTTTGAGTGATAAGTGTAGAAAATAAGAGTTTTTCCATAAAGTTTTTCAAAAATAGCTCTAAATCTTACATCACGATCGACAATTGTCTTAGTCCATGTTTTAACCATCTCAATGAGAAAATTGTCGTTATATGTGAGGCACCGATGTCTTATAACATGGAATGAAGTGCCATTTAGAGACCCACAACAACTACTGGGATAGTCAAAACGTTATACATGAGGTAATCCTAAGATGAAGTCCATACAAGATCTTCCCAAGGTTTGTGGGGTTGGGAGTGGTGTGTATGTACCATAATTTTGTTTTCACTTTTGCTACTTGGCAAGTAGACATCGAATGATAATGAGCAACATCATTCTTAAGACTAGCCAAAAGAACATATCCTCCAAAGATACATATTGTCTTATCACGACCAAAATGACCGATAAACCTCCGAATGAATTTCCTCAACAAGAAAATTTTGAAGTGAAGAATCGGGATACATAATCAGTGCCGAAAGATGACATCTCGTATTTGATAATCTGACTATTAATTAAAACATCAAATTTCAAAGATTCAAAAAATTTGTTGAAAATATTTACAATTAGAATAATCATCTTTAACATTTTCAATCCAAGAACCTTCACACTCATGGTATTTAATAATATTATTCTACTTAAGATCTAACTGTTCTACATTTTATGTTTAAGAACAAACGATATTCTCAAAGAAATTGAACCCATTTCGCAGAACTAAGTTTCTTTTGGGTGTTTAGATATTTAAGCCGCTTATCGAATAAAGTATAAATTCTCTTGAAAGAAGATAACGCCAATAACGAAAAGTGGATGACTGTACTCATATCATATGTGGAATATCGTTGACGCGCTTCATTTAATTTTTCACTAAAGAAAGCAATAGGATGAACTTCTTCTTTAAGAACACCTCCAATACCTACTCAAGAAGCATCACATAATACCTCAAATACTTTGTCAAAATTTGACAATTATAATATCGATGGACTTTTTAAAAGTTCTTTAATTTTAGAGAATGCATCATCAAATACCTGTCCAAACAAAGTCTCCTTTTAAGATTATCGAAGTTAAATATAAATCCTAATAAACCTTCGATAAAATGTGGCTAACCCATGAAAACTACGCATATCATGAATGGTGTTAACTCAATATCCCTAATTTTTTCTGGATCCAGATGCCATCACAAGAAACAATGAATCCTAAGAAGACATCAAGATGTCATAAATGAGCATTTTTTAAGTGAACATATAGTTTTCTTCATGAAGACTTTAAAGACTTATTGTAAATGTTTTTCATGATCGCTTAGTTTGACTAAAAATTAAAATATCATCAAAGTACACAACTAAAAAATTTTTCAATGAAATGAAGATATGTGGTCATCACCGCATAAATGTACTTGGAGATTACAATCCAAAAGATTACTACCATTCATACAAACCATCTTTTGTCTTGAATGCGCTTTTCCATTCATCACCTTCTCTCATAATGAATTTGATGATATCCACTTCTAAGATCAATTTTAGAAAACTATCGATCCAAACCATCATATCTAACATGTCATCAAGTCCAGGTATGGAAAACCTATACTTAACAAAGGATTTTATTTATATAAGACGTCTACACACATACCAACTACCATCTTTCTTTGGGGTAAGAAGAGGTGACCGCGCATGGAGATAAACTTTCCCTGATAAACCCTTTTGATAATAAATCATCAACTTATTGTTTTAGCTCTGCATGTTCATTTGGGTTCATACGATAATGTGACAAATTTGAGAGTGATGATCCAAGAATTAGCTCTACATGTTGGATACTTAATGGGAAGCTCACTAGAAGTTCTTCGTGACAAATATCTTGATATTCCAACAAAAGTTCAATGCATTTCGATGAGAATGATTTAACACAAGATTGATTTTCGAGGTTAGGACAACTAATGCAAAAATGATATTCCCATTAATCTCTTGTTGAAATTGACGTTTATTAATAATATGTAGGGATTTCTTTTCTATGGGTGGAGAAGAATTTTGGGGTTGAAGTGTAATGACCTCTTTAGGTTTAGTTTGGTTTAAGACAATTCTCTTACTTTGAAAATTAAAAGCATATGTATTAGATCGCCTATAATTTGTGACGTCCATATCAAAAAGCCAAGGTCTACCTAAAAATATATGAACATCCATCTGAAGAATATCACACCAAATTTTATCACTATATTCTCCTAATTGAATGGGTACAAGACAACGCCAGATATAGATAGAGGTCTTATCTACCCAAGCAACCTTATAAGGCTGGGTGGGTCTCTGGTGAGCTTCATCCTACAAAGTGAGGTAAGATAACATTCATGCAACCACTATCAATGATTAACTTACACGCCTTTTCACCACTTTTAAAATAAATGTGAAAATCGATGTGCGCCCAATCAATATTACCGTGGTCTAACACACAACGCATAACAGCCTATGAGACTCATCTAATACTTCTTCATCACTAACTTTCACAAGTGTCATTATCATTATTTTCATTTTGTTGATCCTCATTTTCATAATCTAAGTGTAAGTTTGACGAGGACAAGTACTTGCATAGTGACTAATTTTATCATATAAAGCAAGTAATCTTTAAGTCTTAGAGCTAGATGTTCCCACTAAAGCTTTTCCTTTTGTTTCCTGGGTCCTTTAGAACTACTAAAGTAGGAGGGTTAACAATTAGAGTTGTTTGTAGATGAAGTTGTGAATCTTATAAGGTTGTGATCTAAGATATTGTTCAATTTGAGTGCCATCGAAATGCATCCTCAAGTGAATAAATTTCTCGAGTTATCATTTCATTACAAATATCGGTTCGTCAGATCTAAATCTAGAGATTGTTGTGCGGTGATCTCTCAGCATCCGGTCATCAATTCATCAAACCGTGTCATATACTCAACAAGTTAAAGATCCTTGTTTAAGCGTAGTCATTTCATCCATAAGTTGATCATGAAAATTTAATGGTACATATTTTTGCTTTAAAATTTCTTTCATCTCCAAAGCAATAGGTGGTTGTTAATCGTTGATATTTTCTTGTGAGATTAAACCCAATAAGTCTTAGCATGGTAGTTAGTTTCATGCGGGCAAAAGCGAACTTGTCTTTCTTTCTTGGGCATCCAATCAAAATATTGGTCCAATGTAAACCAATCTAAGAAAATTTTAGGATCAAGTCACCAAAAGTAGATCAATTTTAACCATCATCATTAGGTTCTCAAGTGTACATCGGGCAACAAAATTAAATAATGGCTCTTAGTAAAGTCGAGGATAATGCTCATGTTGATGAGCATAACCTTCATCTCGTCTTAATTGTCTTCCACGATGATGGTAGGTGAGGAAGTACCTCATTAAACTCGATTTCATTAAAGTTGTTCTAGAATAGCAGGTCTAATAGGAGAAATGGATGAGGTGGGAGAGAGGCTATGAGTTGGTGTTAAATTGGGTTAATTTATGGTGAATGTGTTGTAAGCGCCAACTTTTGTTAGGCTTCAAATCTTTTGGAATTCATTAAAGGTTTGTTGGTTAAAGATAAAACTTTTATTTTTGTAAAATTCATAGGAATCATGTTTTTCATCAGGATTGATCTTGATATCTACCACTGAGTTGACATGATATTCTTTAAAAATATTAATATAAGCAAATACTTAATTAATAATTTTTTTTATAAAAAATGCAATGTAATGAAATCGAAATTAAAAGTAAGTAAACTCTAATTAGATAAAATTTTGTATGATTTTTTTTTAATGAATTGCAAGATTACTTTAATGCAAAAATAAAACTCAATACTAAACAAGATGTTCAGAAAACATACTGATACCAAAATATGATGTAGACAGAGGATGCTTTTATGACATGCTATTTATTACACGATAATTCTTAAATCCTCGAAAGAGTAATGATAAATGCATTACTATTGAGCACATTCATGATATTATGAATTTAGTGAAGTTGAAAAGATTTTGATTCTGAGTTATGTTAACACTAGAGATCAATCTTATAAGTCTGAAAATAAGCGAAAAGTTATGAGCGATCTAACTATGATTTAAAATAACCAGAAGCGAATAAGTTGAAGTCTACAAGCGTCGTCGTTGTGGAGATCGTGTTCTTCTTCTTAAGTCCTCAAGATTGTCACCAAATCAGTCACTCAAGAGGAAAACATACAAAATAGTAAAAGAAATTTAAGAATGTATCTTTTATTCTAAATTCAAGTGCCAAGCATTACAAAAATCTCCCTATTTATAGGATTGAAAGAGAGAGTTAAGAATACTTAAACCTAACTCCAAACTCAAACCTAACACTATCATAACTACCCACCACACCTACTACCAAACCTACCACCATTATCAAACCTACCACTCATTTCCTACCCAGTGTTATCTCTCTGATGACTCATGTGGTATAAGAATAGCCCGTCATATAACTCAAGACATACAAAATAAAAAGCCCAATACATAACTTAAATTATAACAAAAGGCTCAATCATGGATTTAAGCTTTATGATGATGACGTCGATGACGGTGACGATAATGCCCTGCATCACACAAAGTATTTTAAGCACATTCACTGAAGTTCTTACCCCAACAAAATGGTATAGCTAAATAAAAAAAATATGCATCACTTAGAGATGACAAGATATATTATGTTTACCAATAATATCTCTAATTTTTATTGGTTGATGTCATCATCATATCCAATTATCTTATAAATTGGTCATCCACTAACGTGCTTCAATTCAAAACCTTGATAAATATTTTCAAAACACTCCTACTGTTTACAATCTACTTCAAATCTAAATATTTTTCAAACAGTCCATTGGAACATCAATTTTTCACTGTCCTTGTCCACAATGACGAACAAAATAAGAATAAAATGTATCTCAGCAAATCAAAAAAAGTATTAATTTTATTTTCCTGAAAAAAAAAGTAATTATATCTATGAATATCACCTTCTTTGGAGATAGATAAACCCTTTTTATAAGAGAATGTCTTTCAGGAGGAGATACTAGGGCAAGAATATATTTCATATTTTTCTCTGAAATCTTCCTACCCATAAATACAATTATGAAATGTTGCCTCATCTTTGCAAAAAAAATAAAAGATTAAAGCAATTTGTATTATATCAAACTAAGAGTCTTCCCTTGACTGAAATCAACACAACAATGGCTAGGCATGAAAGCGGCTCCTTTTCCCTAGAAGGAATTCCTGCTGGAGTAATCAAGGAAGCTGGCATCCCTCCCTAATTGGTAATTTCCTGCAGATGTGTTCTCCTTCAAAACTCAAGGTTCAACCATCAGTGAAAGACTTGGTAGACTGGGGCTAATTAAAGGTTGTTTTTTATGGATTCTACCTACTGTATTTAGTGATTTTTCGGATTAAAATATGGAAATAAAAATTTCCTTTCATCCTAGAGTCAGTTGGTTTCTTCCCAATTCAACTTTGTTTATAGTCAACTTTTGGCTTATTTGAGCAATGAAGTATTTCGCTACTTCAACTTTCTTCTTCTCGTCTACATTTTATTTCTAGCAAATACGCATATATTACGTTCAGATAAGATACCAACAAATAGCTAACCTGAAAACTTGTAGACGGAGACTCTGCAAGAGTTTCAGCATACGAGTTGATGTTACCATGATCATTGTTATTTTTAGCTTTCCCACGATTCCCAGAGATATCATTTTCTGACCACAAGCATTTCTTTGTCAGGATCTTGTTCCTTTTCGTTAATGCAGACATCTGCATTTGCAATGACAGATAATTTCAGAAGGCAGCATCAGTAAGCATGTCAATATAATGTGAAATGGCAATCGTAAAGTTACATTCAGCGCACAACTAAAAATTTGTTAGGAAATTATTCATCCCTTCCTGCTCACCGACGGAAATTCATTCTTGTTTGGTATCATAGAAAGCATTTAACTGCTATCACTAAGATCTTATGGCTTACATTGAAATAAGGGAAAAACAACAAAGACAATAATGCCCTCAAAGAGGCTGATAAGTGTACCCAAAGCTCAAATTTTGTTCAATAATAATCAAATTTTATTTTATTTATGTTTTGATTAAAAATAAAATATATTTGATAATGATATTTATTTCTACAAACATTCAAAACACCTGAAAGTAGCCTTGAGTGTTTAAAAAAATGATTTACTTTTAAAATATAGTGAAAAAATGATCACCTTACAAATACACCTTAAAAATGATATATTTCCAAAAATGATATAAAAATAAAAAAACTGAAAAAATACACGTTACAAATACACCTTAAAAAATGATATAAAAATAAAAATACTGAAAAAATACACCTTACAAATACACCTTAAAAATACATTTCCAAAAATAATATTAAAATAAAAATTAAAAATAAAAAATAAAATTGATCACAAATAAGCCATAAAAATTTTTATTCTGGCCTAAGACAAGACACCAACAAATTTGGAAAAGAAACTCATAATAATAATCCCTATTAAAATCAATCCTCCCAACTATTCCCAAACATCAGGAGGTCATAAAAATTGCGCTTCTAACACCAAGAAGAATTGACTTATAAAATACTTTAAATGCTTAGATTTTGTACACATTACATCAAATTGTCCTAATTGTCATGTTGTATCCTTAGTTGAAAAAACTCCCATCAAAGGGTGAAGATGAAGTAGAAATACATTAAGATAAGGATAAGCACCTAATATATCCAAATGAATGAGAGCTTCTTATTGTTCTATGAGTTTTAAGCACCTCCATAGACGAAGAATCAGAGTGGCGGCGCCACAATATTTTTCATACTAGGTGTACAATACAAAAAAAGGTTGTAATATTATCATTGATGGTGGGAGTTATGAAAATATAGTGTTGTACAAGAATCCCTTGTGAAAATAAGTTATAATTCACACTTGCAAAAGAATCCCATGGGAAGCAAGTTTTATGGTTGTGTACACTAACAAAGTCTAATAATTCTTGTTTCTTTCACATTTTTAAGTCATTATCAAAATAGTTTTATAGAGTTATTGAAGGTATCAAGTCTTGTAAAGGTTACTCGCCTATTTTTAATCATTATCTATCAGTGTCATGTCAGAATTCACCTTACACATGATTGTTGTAGCTGTCCTATCTACAATTTCTTCAGCCTTTTGTCTTGATTTTGATATTGGCTGTATGGTTTTTTTACTATATATGTTAATTAAGAATAATATCAAAGTTGATTATGATGATTACTTGGAATTGGACTGAGTAAATCTTATGCCAAAAATATCTAACCTAAGGATGAGGAATTTATAAAAAAAAGTCTCTGAGAGATATAATTGGATTAACTTAGAATGAATAAACTTTCTTCCTCCATCTCCAATCTTGTATGTGCAAGTTGGATATGTGATTCATTTAAGAGCGGTAGAAGTGAGATTATCTAATATTGAAAAACATTATATCCTTGCACCAGAATGAGACATGGTTTCATATTTTAGTGAATTTTTATCTTAACCTAATTTATTATATATATCTTCTTGTGATCAGAATATGCTCAAATTAGACACAACTAAAATATTTATTGTGATAAATAAATAACAATGCTCACTAATTTTGTGTGATTATATTTATTTTTTTGTCAATTTCTTCAAACTTTCTTAATAATTGCCTTGTTATTTTGAGTTCAAATTCTCATATTTATTTTTTGCATTTAAATAAATCAAGTTGTTGGCGGAATCAGTGCTCAGTCATATGTTAATCTCATGTTCCCTTAGGTGATCAGCATATATCACGCACTATACTTGCATTGAAACACTCCTATCCTAATCAGCCTACATCAAATTAGTATAAGAGTTTATGACTGCATCATAACATCTACTAAATGTGGTACATTTAATTTGGTAAATAAAAAAAATTTAAGTAATAATGCAAATTAAACCAAAACAAAAGTTTATGGTTCTGGCCAACAACATAACTATAATGAGATTCAAATCTATCTTTATATATGTGATGTGACTTATGATCTTATCAAAATATTTTAAAAGTAGATCAATTATTTTGAATAATATTTTAAAATTCTTAGACATTCCTAAATGTTTTGACTAAGTATTTCACGTGAAATAAAATTGACATGGGTTGGCATGAAATATAGGCTTTAAGAGAAATATATACCCTCTGTTGAATATTAGGATGGAATGCATAATAAATTTTAGATTAATAAATAAAATAATACTACTATGTTTAAGTTTATACATCATGTTGGTGCACATGATTTATCTTAAGACAATTTTGCTATTATTACTTGCTTCATTAAATGTCTTAAGCGATAGTTTAGAAATAAACTAAGCTCTAATAAACAAAAAACATAATCTAAGATTTTATATTGATCCTTGAGTATAGAGGCAGGTTATGAGTATTCTATTAGGGTTGTTGCACCTACATTTATTTCTAAAACAAAGTTAATAGCATCTCATCTAAAACTTATTGAAAAATAGCAATTCAAGAATCATGTATGGTTGGAGTAAGTCTGATTAAACAAATAGTAATTCATAAATATTTTTTTGAGGATACATTAGATATGACATATGATTTGCAAATAAGATTTTTGAGGGTAGATTTAACATACTAAGCAGTACCTAGCAAAAATGAATGAAAATTGTGAATTTAAAAATTGAGGATCTAAAAAGCCAACCCTAAATAATTGGGGACAAAGCTAATGATGGTGATGAGAGTTTGGTATAATGCATGACATTTACACAAACTAAATAAAAATTATGCTGTGATCATCAAAGTAATCTTCAAAAAAAAGAAGCAGGTTAAAATTTCCTGGCTAGTGGGTTTTGTAACTTGTAAGTAAATGAGGTGACCACCTAATAATTCAATTTTTCCCCAACAAGAATGATCAATGATTAATTAATGGCCCTTATAAAACATGAACATATGGCCATGGTACTTATCTAACCTCCTTTAAGACGTGCATATGAAATACAACTGAAGCATTAAGTTGAAAAAAATGATATAATTGGAAGAATACTTTCGTTACCAGCTATACTAATACTTGATCTGACAAAACAAAAATAGGAATGGAATTCCGTAACACAAAATAAATTCCTTCTGCGTAAAACAAAGCTGAAAATGACAAAATAAAGTAACAATCGTGTAACATTCAAACAGTAAGTTAAACTACAGATATACTAAAAGATTTAACAGCAGGTAAATCAATAGATTAATTTTTGCAAGAAGACTGATAAAAACCTGCAGTTGAAGTTGCGCTCTTTCTAATGTCAACTTCTTCACTAGTTCAAAAATAAATCTGGTCCGGTTACCAAGATCCTTAGCAGTAGCTACTTTTGCCATGTCAGCTTCATGCAATGATGCTTCTAAGCTTTCTAATCTACCCCTTAGAAAGCTCAATTCTTCATTTAATTCCAAATTTGTATCAGTCAATAGAGCACACTTAGCTTCCGCAAACTCAGCCCTATTTTCAGCTTTAGAAACTTTCCCTTTTAGATCCTCAATTAAATGTTCCATATCATTTAGTGCAGTATATAAAATATTCTTCTGTTCCTCGTTTGCTTCAACAGATGCCTTTGCATGCTCTATCTGCGTGCCTAATTCCTTGAGCTTCCTTTCCAAATCAGCCTTTTCGGTTCCATTATTTCTCAGAATGCCCACTTCATAATTCAGTTCTGCATTCGCTTTCATCAACGGAGCACACCGTGCATCAGCACTTTCTGTCCTGCTTTGTAATTCTACGAGATTTTCCTTGAGAACCATAATTATGTTTTCCATATTATTCTCTTCGAGGTATGAAATGTTTTGTTCGTTGTTACTTTCTCTAACTGAGGCTTTGGCAATTCCTGAATTCTCAGGATCAGATTCTTCAGCAGATTGTTTCACCATGGTTCTCTTCATGTTAGACTTCTCTTCCCATTCTTGAGTAGTTGAAGTATTGGAACCGAACTGACTATTCTGGAGATTCCTCATATATTCCTTTGATTTTCCAAAAAGTAACTCGACAGTATTTTCAGCTGCAAGCATTCTCTCCGTCAGTACATCGATCAAGTCTTCACTACAATATGCATCCTGCTCTGCAAATTGTAGTTTCATCTTCAGCTCTTTTTCATTATATCTCGACTCAGAGAGCTTACTTTCAAGATCCATTTCTCTGGCCAAAGATTTTTCCCATGATTGTAGAAAATGTCTCTGTTGCTCTACACTTTGCAGATTCCACTTGGAATTCAAAAGAGAACAATTACCATTCTCTAAATCCTCGTCTGTAGAAATTCCTATACAAAGAACTAATTAGACAAATTATAACACAATTCCATTCCTACTTTTCAAAGTTAACATACTTAAAAAAGTTTCAGCTCACCAAAGGCTAGCAATTTTTCAAATTTGTCCGATTGTTTCCGGATATCAGCAACCTGTTCTTGGGAATTTCTCAAAGATTCTTCAGCATGATGAAGCTTTGCTTCAATCTTTGGTAAAGACTCTTCAAGGTTTTCATCACTTTCAGTGAACTGCTTGAGAGTATCAAGGATTGCCAATTGTAGACTAGACATAAAGCTTTCTATTTCTTTCAACTCTGAATTCAAAAATCCGCTTAAAATGTCAAATTGAAATGCCTTCTCAATGGACTCTGTCAAAAGTTCTTTAGAACCGTTGGCCAGAATTTCATAATCGCTTGCTTTATCTACAACTTCCAACACGAGTAACTCTAAATTCGATACTTTCTCTGAAGAATATGCTAAATCTAACTCTATTTGACTCAAAACTTCCCTTACAGTCACTCTAGCTATCCTATCTCCATTATATGATATATTGTCGCCCAATACTATAATATCAGAACCATCATCCACAGACATTTTTTATTTTGTTCTGTCCTGTAAACTAAAAAAAATGAGGAAGATTAACACCATTAGTAGGCAACAAGAAGGTTGCAGTTATGAGAGTCATGGAAGCTCAAAATAAAAAACTGAAGGCTAAGCTGTTGACAACCTTAAAGCACAATTTAAAAAATATGTCAATTTGATAGATTTCAAACAAACAGCTATCTATTGGATCCAAATATATGCATGGGAAACACCTGACCATGCTTAAAAAGACTAGCTAGTAAAAAACAGAACACGTGCAGAAAAGAATTGAGAAAGGGGAGAGGGCAAGTAGAGAAAGGCTCTGAAAATCTACTATAATA
The DNA here is from genome assembly GCA_021442155.1 of Cymbidium sinense. NCBI lineage: Eukaryota > Viridiplantae > Streptophyta > Magnoliopsida > Asparagales > Orchidaceae > Cymbidium > Cymbidium sinense. Next base: position 27,780,857 of record CM038231.1, read on the forward strand.
TGTCAACAACACAAGCCGTTGTAATCCCCAAAAAAAATCTTTCAACACAATGAATAAGTAATAAAATAATAAATGATTGATCATTATGGATACATAAATTGCCTATTGTAAGGACACATACCCCCCCACCCCCCACGTATCCCTTAATAATGATTGTGATTATGACTAATGAATGCCCAAGATGGATGTTATGAGTGAACAATTAAGCCAAGTACTGGAAACAAAAGCTTATGGTGGGTGCCTAGAATAGGTTCATAAGGCGACTACTTGGGGAGAGTTCTTGAGATGAGGGTCTGGGGCGAGTGTATGAACCGAGCATATGGTCTAATGCTCAAGTTGTGTCCAAGCCGAATGCCTCGGACGAGTGTGCTTGGATGAAACTTTTTTACAAATACACCCAAAGAGTTTAAGGCAAGCTGAATATTAGAATATGTAGAACTTTTGTGGCATGCATCATTTGTTCAATAGATTTTCTTATGAGACGAGCCACTTGAGCTGAATTCTCCTTTAGACGAGTTGTGGCGTGGCAAGTTACAACTTCAATTCAAGCGAAAAAATAGAGGCATACCAAATAAAAGTTTGTAGTTTTGAAACCAAGAAATAGTTGTTAGCATCCATATTGAAATACAAAACTTGTGTTACACAGAGAATAGACAATAAAATAAAAACTACAATAAATGCAAAAACCCTCCAAACTGACATGAAAATCTTCACAATATAATAGCTAAATGGAGTGGTTCTATAATTTAAAAAATTCATGCGTAATCAAGTAACAAATGATACATTATAAATTTATAAATATATTTACTAAAATAAATAAATCAGAGCAATTACCATCCACAATATTTACACAATTATATCAACCAAACAAAATAAAGCTCCAACTCTTTCAATCATTCACACCAAAGATGTATCTAAACTCCGAAAATAAATCAATCATGCACCAATAAAGAAACAAAGTACACCTCATCAATTGACAACCTACAACACATAACTAATCACCAATATTTAAACTATAAAAATAACTTTCGTAGGTCTTAATAAGAGATACCAAGGGAACTTCTTTCTTGAAAAATAATAATATATAAAGGGATTGATTTTTTACAACTTAATAATAACATAGCCATTGGGAGACTATATTTTTCACATGTGCATATTCTAATATACTAATTCATAATATTCATGAAATAAAAATATTTTATGATAATAGTGGCACTCATAGTTACCAAAACAAACACATTTTAGGGTAAAGGCATATCAAAGTAATTGTACGGATCATGAGATTTTAATGTGTTTCCATGTTTGAATCTTGTGTATGCAAAGATCAATAATGGCTCATCAATACTCAACTACAAAATAACATCAATCATAATAAACTATTAAACTAATTGCCAACTTGTGGCAGAATCACACATTCATGTGTATCATTTATAAATCTTGTGTCCCCTCCCTCCCTAACAGCCAAAACACACACACATAACATATAAACATAGTTGCATAGAGGACATGTTATCTCTAAACCTCAAAAATAGATAATTGAACTAAAAATTGCCCAAATTTGAGAGCTAACTAAGAAAAATCACTCAAATTTGTTAGAATTGATCCTAAGAAATACATCATTGCTAATCTAACACACATGAAACAACAATATTATAGCAAATTCATCTCAATTGAAGGCCCAAAAGATTAAAACCATTAATTCTCATGTATATTATTTCCCACCAACACAAGCAAGAATGTTTAAATTTCCCAAATTAGGAGTTCAAGCAATAATCACCACTAAAAGGTGGTTCACCCATCTCATCATCAATTATCAAATTGATGATGGCAGTCTGACAACCACCACAAGAGAGGGAGAGAGAGAATAAAGAGAAAAAAGAAAAGGGAAGGAGAACATTGAAATATGAACTAGGATTCCTACCTCCCCTATTCAAGTGCTTTCCAAGCATGGCAGAGACCACTACCTTCAAAGTCATTACACACCCATTCATGATGCTTCCTATTTGCTCCAAATCTTCTCACCCGTAATTGATTTCTCTCATGCCCTCCACCATCTCGTAACCTCTTAATGGAGTGGTGGTGGATGACATTGGATGGAATTGTGGAACATTTATAGTCAACTAAGCAAGAGGAAATGAGTACATGCTAAGAGCTTCTTTTAGACTGGGAGAGGGAATTAGGTTTGATTTTTTGAGGATATAATGAATTATGATGAAATAAAAGATAAATTAAGAACATGATATGATAAGCTTTACAAAGCTTGGTGGTTTGCAAACCAAGCCAAAATTATTGAGTTAGCAAGAAAGAATGACACAAATTTATAAACAAAGTAATGAGTGCCTTTCATTTCATTCATCAACCATATATAATACATGAGACCACCTTCGATTAATTCTCCTCCAATTTATTTCATAAACTTTGCTCCATAGAGTTAAAAATATTATTGTGAAGAGAATAAATACTTCATGTGCATGTGAATATGGTGGGGTGTCTGGAGCTATAAGGACATCCTCTAGAAGAATGTTCTTAGTTACCAAGAAATCTGATTAAAAAAACAAAAGTAGACTGGGCTATTGTCTTAAAGATAGATTAATATGATAATCCTAATGCTTTATGGACGATTTAAATGGTGAAATATTAATTACAATAGAAGCAAAAGTGTAAATGTAATATGTAGCATTTAGTAATTGAATAGTATGAAAAATGAATGTGATAAAGCATAAGCACTATTATTATATTTATTTAAAAATTAGCAATGATATGCTTGTCATTATTCATGTGAACTGGTTGTAACCTACTTTAAGTGAAACAAATAAACAACTAATGATAATGTAAAAAGTATGTGATGAGTGAAGCATAATCATAGCAGGCATCTTAAATATGGATCATCTATAGTATTATGCAACATAATGCAATCATTGGGGTATATTATATCAGATAAAGGTTACCTAAGAATGAGATATAAAATAGGATGACTGTCCAAAACCTTATGTTTCCAATCAATGGAGTCAAAATTATATTTCGTGATAGGTAAAAGAGTTGAATGTGGAAGCATTATAATACACAAATGAAGTGTAGTTCTTTTAACTATGAATAATATAAATAATATGACTTCATGAAATAGTTTCAAAGTCTGCAAGCAAATATCAACAACTCACTTCCATTAACAACAATAAGCACTTTGAAATACTAATTAAAAAACTGATTTGATCAAATATATATATATATATATATATTCAAGAGAACTTGATCCATTAAGTGAATCACACATGTGGAAACAATAAGTCTCAAATAAATAAAGGGAGGGTAGGTTTATAGTGGGTTACGCTAGGATTGAAATGGTGATCACTACATAAAATAAATAAGTTATCCCTTAAGCTTGCAATTAATCATAATAAAACAATGAATTAAAAAATTCAAAATATTCCATCTGAAATTTTTATCCACAAGTAAAAATGTAAATCAACCACTTATTGAAGCCAATTGTTGGAAACCACTTTCTTCTTCAAATTTGATGAGGCTAATTAACTAAGTGGGGAAGTCTCCTTAGCTTTCAATTCCTCGTTTCTGCAAGCCTCCAAGATGTTGATGTAGGATCATTTTCTCTAATACCAAAAGGATGTAATTGTGGTGGATGATTGCAAAAGCGGAGTTAGTTACAAAACCAGAGTTACAAAACCCGAATAAGAACATCAACTTGTTTAATTGCTAAGAATTTTTTTAAAAAAAGGTGACAAAATTTTCTGATACAATTTGTGTAAGAACAGAATTAAATGATGTTTTATCTTTAGATTGATGTAATACCAACTCTTCATATAGATAGTACTAACCTCAAAACAAATCCAATGCTTTTCAACTCCATCCTGCTACAAATTGTATCAGGATATCCTAACACCCTTTTTCCATCAAAAATCCCACAATCTTAAATCCTAATAAATCCAAAAGTGCTGAAATCGCATAGCCAAATATCCAATAGCAAAATGCAGCAAAAATATTCAAGCCAAAGTTCGCGTAGATAATTTCGAAACAATATCCATATATACTACTCATCATAGCCACTCTTAACAGAACAGAACGATAAGCACCTTGTCGGTGAGGAAATCAAAGACGATAAAATTTGAATCGCAAAGCGACGCGGTCGGCGGTGAGGCCCAAAGGAGACCGCCTGTTGTTTGGCTTTTGCCAACGTGAGGCGTTGCCCTGAACACTACTCAGCGGCAGAGAGGCAGGGCGACGGCGACGAGATTCGCGGCGAAGCCCAGGAGCCAATTCGCGACTAGCCAATTGGTAGGGTTTGAGACGCGAGCGAAGAAGCGCAAATGGACTCCGCACTATATCCAGGAGTGTTTATTTTCGGAAAACACAAAAATTGTAGCAATGAGTCGCTGTTGGACTATTTCAAATTCATTAAAATTTTATTTATTGTGAAAACTATTTTTTTATATTCATGCTATACTAAAAAAACATAAAATACATACGTATCATATAATTTTAATATATTTATATATCTAATAATTAAATTTTAATATTTACATGCACAATATTTAAATCTTTAAAATAACATCAAAAATAATACTATTATTAACTTTTTTTTAAATAAAAAAAATATTTTAATGTATACAAAAATTGTAATTTTACTCTTTTTAATATTTTTAATATTATACAATACATAAAATATTAAAAACTAATTTGAACTAAGTCTAATTGACAACTTGGTGGAATACTTCTTAAAGATTAATTTAAAATCATAATTTTAATAAGATTTCTCATTTTTAAACGTAATTGTAATATTTTTCTTCTGATACTTTTATGATTCTAGTTATCATATAAGATCAATTTTTTTGTTTAACGACTCTTAATTTTTGAATCATTTAATATAGAAGTTTCGAGATCTAAAGCACACACTATTTTTAATTACATTTTATTATCCTTATTCTATGTAGATAATTAAGAACACTTTTTTTTTAAAATTGTTTGGGTAATAGTATCATTCCAAGTGGATGTTGGGTGGATAAGCAATTTTTGAATAATAATATAATTGTCAAACAAAATTGTCTATTGTTTTCCTTTAATGATTTTAAGTCGAATATTATCATTATTTGATGCAAGCACATCATTTTTAAATGACAGATTTACATAAATACCACATAATTCTTATATATTTATATATCTAACATCTAAATTTTAATTTTTATATATATAACACCTCAATCCTCAATATCATATCAAAAATATCACCAGCACTCACTTTTTAACCTTAAATTGCTCTTTTTTTAAGCATAAGAAAGCATTAGATGAGTAAATATCTAATTTTAAATATTAGATATATAAATATATAAAAAATTATATGATATATATATACATATTCCTTTTTTTTAATTTAGAACCTTATATATACTATTAACTTCAAATTATTTCCTTTTTCTTTTGATTTTGAATATATTTGCATCTTCAACACACTAAATAGGCTGTTCTATCACAAATACAAACAAATTATAGATTATAATGTGTAAATAAATAAACGATGAGATATAATTTTATAATTAAGAATATAATAAAATTTTTATCGTAGAAAAAAACTTATTAATGGCCATTCACAATCATTGCTGTCGAATAAGAGGCCACTATATAATGCCCTATTTTTGACAATAAAATATTTATTAAGCCGTCTTTAGAAGCATTAATCACACTCTAATCTAATAATCTGATTAAATCTTAACAATTAAGTTAAAATATAATGAAAATTCAATAGCATTAAAACGATTTATAAATGGGTGTGAGAAAACCGTAGTTAGGTGGCTTTAGGGCAAGCACTTGGCTCTTTTTATGGTTGCTTTCATGAGACATGTATAAAGTTTTTTTTTTTTTTAATTCAGATTTAATCAACAGAATAATAATATATTAAATTCAAAAAAAAAAAAATTGCAAATTCAAAAAAAAACATTAAAAATTTTGATCATATTAAAAAATATCATAATATTACTTTATATAACAAAATACATATTTTTCATACATATATTTTAATAAGATTTTAATTTTAATATATATATTATATATATAATTTTAGACATCAAATATGAAAATTTAAAATAATTGTGTGGCATGCACATAACCCCCCTATAAACAATTTCATAAGAACCCTGATAAAAAAAATATTGCATTAGAAGTGTAAAACATTGATATAAAATATCATCAAATTTTGCAACAAGGCAGCCAAATTATAGGTTTTATAAAAACAGCCCAAACATCTGAACAAATTATGAAATAATCCCCACTAACACTAATAACCCAGAAAACTGCATAAATTAATCTGTTAAAGAGCTTCCAAAATGCAAAAAAAAAAAAACACAGTTAAATCCTTACTAATTAAAAAACATGCCATTTAAACCAAAAAAAAAATAGTTTAATATAACAAAAACTGACAGAGATTGATAAATAGTCTTCTAATGCAAGTATATAGACTCCACAAGTATTAGATTTTAGTGAGAACCTGCTGAAAGAATTCCTCACTTTTTCTTCTCAGAAACACCAGCAGATCTGAAGAGCATTCAGAAATTACAGTGTTATTATGATCAGTATGAAGCCATTACTATATCATAGTAAGATCAGAAAATGCAGTAAATAGAAGTTCAGTGATCACTATGATAGCCAGAGGGAGACTATAAACTCATTAGTAAATATCAGTATTTCAACATTTAACATCTGCTTAATCCTAAAATTTATTAAAATTTGTTAATCAGATCAACATACTACCTAAAATAACAGTATAATTCTCTAAATCTCAATAAACATTTCATTTAGAGTGAAAGCTTTATTTACCTCAAAATTGTGTTCATGGCGCTCTTTCAAAATGACTTCTTCCTTTAAACTCTCATTTAATAATTTATCACAAAAATATATTTGTCTTTGATGCATTCATCTTTAAATATATAGTCTCTCCAATGCATCTAAACTAATAGTCTCTCCAATGTGCATTTAGATTCTAATAAAAATTGTCAAAAGTATAAACTTTTATTTTGCAGTAGCCTCTCCATAAAACTTCTAACATGGTTATAGTCACTATAAGGCTATGTATTATTCTTTTGGGGCCATTTACATACATACCACATAATTCTTATATGTTTACATATTTACCTTCATAGCACTCAAATCTTTACCATCACATCAAAAATAACACTATTATTATCTTTCTAGAAGTGAACACACCTTTTAAAGCATAGGTAAGGTGCTAGATATGTAACTATCAAACTTCAAGTGTTAGATATATAAATACATAGGAATTGTGTGATATGTATGCAATTCTTCCTTTTTCTTTTTTTGGCATCCTTACAAAAGTATATTTCTTTTTCTTATTAATATTACTCCACCAAAATGTCCACATATTACCATACAATAGTTTTAAACATTTTTAAAATTTAATGGAACTATCATATTAATTTGCAACAAGCATCACTTAACTAAAAATAATAATTTGCATCATTTTGCAAATTTTCTTATAATATAATGTAAAAAGCATAAAGCAACAATCACACTTAAAATATCTCATTGACAATTAACTTGATACAAATCAACCTATCACTAATAATGTTCACGTCAATAATTTTTTTCATTGTTCTTCTAGTTAGAACTATTATATATGTTTTTGAGAAATTATTATGTGCAAACTAAGTACAAAGCTCTACATGCAAAGAATGAGTTTGTATAGATGTGCTAACCATGAACTCCATTTTTTTTTTTTTGGAATACAATGTTGTTTAATAGTGTGTACTCATCGCGCACTCCATTTCATTAAAGCATGTAGCAAGTAAACATGTGCTCTTGGCATACAATGAGCACATGACTATGTACTCCCATTAATAAGCACGCAAAGCTATGTGAGTAGTTCACACAATAATTCCTTTTTTTTGGAAAAAAACTACTAATAAATTTCTATAAATGCAATTAAAATATATGTAATAGAATATAATTTAGATTTAAAATGGAAAAACAATTGGAAGGAAGAAAGATTAATTTGTTTTTATTATGAAAATAAGAATATGAACATCAATAAAAATATATATATAATTTTGATTAAATGTATGTGACTCTAAATTTTAAATGAAGGTCTATGATTCTTTCTTGGTGAAATATCGAGCCTCATTTTAAAAACATTATAGATATGGTTAACTCAAGTATGACTGCGGTATTGGAGGAGAGCATATAACAAAAATAATAATTGGAAAGCAAGAAAAATAAATCACCTCATCTTTCTCAGAACATTAGCCATCTCCTCTCTCTTCTTCTTAGCTCTTTTGTGTGTACCTAACTTTCTTTTAGCAACTTTCAATGCACGCTTATCCTTTCCAACTTTCAGAAGCTCAGTGATCCTCTTCTCGTAAGGAGCAAACCCAGCAACTTCCCTTATCAAATTCCTCACAAAATGCACCCTCTTGCTAGTTTTCTGAAAGAGCAAATAGACTAGTAAGCATACCTCAACAATGGTTAACATTTAACAATTAAGATGGTGGTCAGACATCGATAAAGAACATTGGAAAAATTAACAACTCAAACTTGAAAATGAATACAAAGGTTGTTACCACATTTTTCCCAATTAAATGTATTTCATAAGAAAATGGCTATGTTAACAAAGCCATTACTATGAAAGAACAAACTTAGGGGGTGTTTAGCAACGGATTTACCAGGGATTTAGTTGGCTAAATCCCGTAAATCCTACCAAACACCTTGTGCGGATTTACTAAATCTTTCTGCGTCGTAAATCCAGTAAATATGAAAGTTGCGATAAATCGATTAAATGCATTCGGATTTAACGGGATTTACAGATCGCGAAACCTCATGATATGGGGCAATTGTAACCCCTTCCAACAACGCCTATTTCTTCACGGATCGCGCTTCAATCGACATCTTGCCCGCCTCGCCGCTGCCTCTCGGATTGGTTTGGTTCCTTCTATGCTTCCTTCTTCTAACCTCTCTTCATGATTTTTTCTTTTTTGAGATAGATTTGTCCTTGATGAATTTTCACATGTGAAACTTTCGGTCGAGAGTGATAGTAAGTTGATAGATTTCTATTTCATTTTCTCGAGTTCAATTTAGAATTCCTTCCCTTGTAATTTGTTTTTTTCGTTAGCCTCTCTTCACTCCGAAATGAGGGTTCTTGCGGTTCCTACTTCCTCCTAATCCTTGTTCTGACTACGTTTTCCTTATTTCCTCCATTTCTATTTTGGCTTAAACTTCGTCTTGGATTTAATGGAGAGGTAATTCTGCGAGATGCAACCGGAGGGTGGAAATTCATGCGAGATTTGAAACAACACCAGGACAGAGAAGTAAATTAAAACCCTCTTAAAACCTCTTCGTGGTCAATTTAAGCCTAAACGGGGAAATCCCTGATATTTTTGAGAGGTGCGTCATTTTTTTTAAAGTCGGAAGTAGTCCATCTGTAAGCTTCTTAGATGCAATTTTTTAAAAGCTTGTGCATTTTTGTATTTATGACAAGAAATTGTGATTTAGTAAGAGAAGAATTTAATTAATAATTTAGTCGATAATATGACAACAACTCACTCAAAAAAATAGAGTAGACCCAATTAACTTGTAAATCGGATTCGTTTAGTAGTCTAACTTCTAACCTCTTTAATTTTTTTTAAAGTGCTTAATTTTTAAATTAAATAAAGGATTAGCATGTAATGAGCAAAAAGATATAGAAATATATAAACTCCAAATTTGTAGATTGCCATTTTCCAATAATATATATATAAACAAATATTAGATGAGATGGGAGGCTTAATCTTTCATTTTCTTTCAATCAAATTTAACAATTTTATGAAAGATATTGTTAATAATCCATTTTTCTTTCATTACAAAGGAAGACTCTCTGAAATTAAAAAAAAATTAATAAAATTAGTATCATAAAATTTTTGATAAATGTTAGATAAACTATTAATTGTTGTTCATTATTTATAGGTTGTGCATTGTCCAAAGATTTGATAAACTATATAAGCTGTTGTAAGTTGCTGTTGGATTCCATGCTCCTTACAAAAATTAAAAAATTCTTGTGAGTTGCATTCTCTACGGGTAAGAAAGTAGCTTTATACATTAAGAAAATATAACATTTGATTATATAGTTTTAATACGTTTTTATATTGAATGGAATTAATCGAACGCGAAGTGATTTTGAGTTGAAAAATTCAATTGTATCATCAACAGAAAAATTTATTAGATCCAAATAATGTAATGTTTATTTATATTTCAGAACAACACGCTCTTATCTAAATGATGAATTTTAATTTTAATATTATATTCTTTTATTTATTTATTTTCATATTTTAAAAATATTATTATTTAATTATAATAGACTTAAATCCTCATATAACTTACCAAACATCTTTCCTGGATTTAGGATTTAATAAATCTACAAACACTTTTGATTTAACACCTCAGAATTTACTAAATCCAGATATCCTGAATTTACTAAATCCTACTTGAAATAAATCCAATCCGTTGCCAAACACCCCCTTAGGGTGGCAATATATAATTGCTAGAAAAATATGCATAAAACATTGAAGCACCCAGAGACAAGATACTCTCCTAACAGCCAGAGATTTGTACAAAGTTGTCAGTTAGCTAAGTTTAATAAAGTTCTTGTCAAGTTCATAGAATCAAACCAGCCTACATCAAATTTGTGCTTCAGTCCTTAACATTGAGAAAAAAATCAACAATTTCAATGGTTTTTAGCAAAAGAGAAACAGAAAGAAAGCTCCCAAGTTGTTTTTAGAGCAACCAGAACAAACAAGAAACCCATCTGTGTGCACCCATTTAACAGCAATAATTTTGGTCCATTACAAGATTTTTTTTTAAATATACAATCAGAATATGACAGAAACGAGACCAATGACCCTCAAGACAAAATCTTTAAGCAATATAGCAATCATCAAAACGACAGCATAACCACGCATCAAAATAAATACTAAACAAGAAAAGCGTAATAATTTTCAACTGAGGTAAGATGTCTGAGTTTCTACCCCTTTCCTGCTTGAAGGACGAGGCGGCAACTCCCGCTTGGTGACGATGTGACCTTTGTTGAGTCCAACAAAAAGACCAGTCTTCGGCTGTGCAGGAGCCATCTATTCCCTCCGATTCAAAAATCAAAGCATTAGATTACGAAATATGTAACAGAGATAACGAAGATTAGAGGACAGGACTAGACCTGCAGATCGAGGGGGTGATACAACCTCTGTTCAGACGACGTATAATAACACCCGCCGATGGTTGTGAGCCGAGATAAACCCTAGCATGGATGGGTAGAGGACTTTAAGCAATGACGAAAATAGGGTTCCTATTCATGAAATGACGCCCGTAACCTTCGTGTATTTCTACCGTCAGATCTCTACATAGTTGATTCATTCGACGACTGATATTAAGATTTACTTTGTTTTCTTAATGTTTTTTATTTTTCAAATTACTATCTATATTAATTTGGCTGATATTTTTTTTAGAATTTTTTACAATGAAAAATTATTTTTGAGTGTAACACCTGTTGGAAATATATAAAGATAAAAATAAATTTATCTGATCACGTTTTCATCAGAATATTTAATCAAAGCGTCGTGAATTAATGGAAAATTTAATCTGAGAATTTTGATCTTCCAAAGGTGTTCTTGAGAGAGAGAGAGAGAGCGTTTTTTTTCAAGATGGGATATAGTAAAATGAACTTCACTTTAATTGAGGCCAGTATATTTATAATTGAGTCATTTTATTTTATTTCGGTTAAATCATTAAAATAAAATAAAATGTTGATCTACACTGATAATTTCATACAAAATTAATAAGATGTCTCAAAAGCCTAAAATTAATTAATCTTTATTCGATCACAAAATTAATAGGCTTAAAAATAAGATAGTGTATAATATATAATTAAATTCATTTGTGAACCCATATTCAAAAATTTATAACAATCTCTCACTTGGGTCACATATATATTGCTTGACAATTATACATTATTAAATACTTTAATAGCTCAATATTTACTATCTTGAAACGTCTTTTGACAATTGATTAATAATATTCATGTAATTAAAGTGATCTTTATTATAATTTTTATATAACCCATCATCACTAAATCAATATGATAATGATATAGATCAAGTATGGATGTGTAGCATAAAAAATTCATATAATGTGGTCTATTTTCAACTGGTCATATATTATAACTTAAAAAAGAGTTATACATATAGTTTTATTTATTTATACTAAACTGCAATTGAAATTACATAACTTTATTTCAGAGTTTTCAATTATAAGATAATAACAATATTTTATTCTGTTCAAAAAATATATTTACAATCATTGAACATCATAATTCAAATCTTTAGCGTATCATAAAACCACTTTCAAACCAGTCACATGCTCATGAAATATTTTAGGTGGTAAACTTTTTGTAAGTGAATCTGCAATTATAAAATTTATATTAATATATTCAATAAATACTTTAGAACTCTGAACTCTTTCTTTTACAACAAAAAATTTTATGTCAATATATTTTGATTTTGACGAACTCCTGTTATTCTTTGAATATAACCCAGCAGCTCTATTATCACAATTTATTTTTGATGGTTTCTCTATTCCATCAAAAATATTTAGCCCAATGATAAAATTTCATAGTCATATTTCTTGATTTGATGCCTCATAAAAAGCTATAAATTCTGCTTCCATAGTGGAAGAAGCTATATCTGATTGTTTAGCACTTTTCTAAGATATAACTCCTCCAGTTAATAAGAAAATATAACCTGAAGTGGATCTTCTACTATCGAGGCAACCAGCAAAATTAGAATCAGAGTACCCCGTGATCTTCAAATGATCTGATCTTTGATATGTGAGCATAAAATCTTTTGTTCTCTTCAGATACCACATAACATATTTTACTGCTTTCTAATGATCCATTCGTGGGTTACTTAAATATCTATCAAGCATTCTAACAAAGTACGCAATATTCGGACGCATATAAACTTGAGCATACATAAGACTTCATACTGCAGATGCATAAGGGATATTTTTCATTTCTTTTTTTTCGAATTCATTTCTTGAACATTGAAGCAAACTGAATTTATCACATTTAGCAATGTGTATATTTTCTGGTGCACAATCTTTCATGCCAAATCTACTAAGCACTTTATCAATATATGTCTTTTGTGATAAACAAAGTATAATATGAGAACGATCTTGATAAATTTGTATACCCAACATAAAAGATGCATTCCCAAGATCTTTCATTTCAAATTTATTTGAAAGAAATTTCTTGATTTCATACAAAAGGCCTATATCACTACTTGCTATTAGAATATCATCAACATATAGCACTAAGATGATGAATTTACTCTCACTTATTTTGTGATAAATGCATTGATCAATAGTATTTTCTTTAAAACCAAAAGAAGTAATCACTTAATCAAATTTTTTATACCATTGACGGGAAGCTTGCTTTAAACCATAGATGGATTTCTTTAATTTGCATACTAGGTATTTTGAATCAGAAGATTGAAAATTTTCTGGTTGCACCATATATATAATTTCTTTGATGTCTTTATTGAGAAATGCAATCTTTACATCCATCTGATGTAACTCTAAATCATAATGGGCTACTAGTACCATAATGATTCTAAAAGAGTCTTTCGAAGAAATTGGAGAGAAAGTCTCTTTATAATCAATGCATTCCTTTTGAGTAAAACTTTTAGCGACTATACGTGCTTTATATCTTTCGACATTCCCTTTTGAATCTCGTTTGATTTTAAAAATCTATTTACAACTAATGGGTTTTACTGATTTAGGCAATTTGACAAGATCACAAACATCATTGTCTTTCATTGATTTCATCTCATCATCAATAGCTTCTATCCATTTATGAGAGTTAACACTTTATTTGACTTGACTAAAAGAGATTGGATCACTCTCCAATCCAATGTCAAACTCATGTTCTTGGAGGTATACAACATAATCATCTGAAATTGCTAATCTTTTCTCCCTAGTGGATTTTCTTAATGACACTTCAATTTGAGATTGTTGTGATTCCTCAATATGAGTGGGAGTTAACTCAAGAATATTTTGATTATCTATATTTACAACTTGAATATGATCAGGTAAAATTATCTAATCATTTTCTATTGTAACTATAGAAAAAGTAATAAGTTGCTTTTCAAATATAAAATTTTTAGGTTTATTACTCCTATCATATTCAACTTTCTTAATAAATTTAGTATTGTCAGTCTCGAAAAAGGATTTATTTGAAGAGTCATAAAACTTAAAACTCTTTGACATTTCTGAGTATTCAACAAAATATCAGCTTATAGTTCTTGAGTTCAATTTTCTTTCACTAGGCTTATATGGCCTGGCTTTAGCTGGACATCCCTAGACATGAAGATGTCTAATACTAGGCTTCTTCTCAATTCATAATTCATATGATATTTTAGCTACTGCTTTGCTTGGAACTCTATTAAGGATATAAACTATAGTCTTTAAGGCTTCTCCCCAAAGTGAATCTGATAAAGAAGAATGATTTATCATACTTCTAATTATATCCATAAGGGTCTGATTTCATCTCTCAGCTACACCATTTTGACTTGGAGTCCCTAGCATGGTGTATTGAGGAATGATGTCACATTCTGCTAAATATTTGACAAATGGGTCTGAACGTTGTTCACCTGATCCATCATATCTGTCATAGTATTCGCCACCACGGTCAGATTTGACAGCTTTTATTTTTCTTACAAGTTGATTTTCAACTTTAGCCTTAAAAATTTTGATTGATTATGATTTGTGATTGTGGCGTGATTATAACCTCTTATAAATCGATAGATTTGATCGTTTTAAGCTTCTATTTTTCTTATAAATATTATTGGTACTTATACAAAAAACACTACATCCAGTGATTGTGATTTCTTATAAATCAAGTATAAGTACCCATAACGAGAATAATCGTCTATGAAAGTATTGAAATATTGTTAACAATTTCAAGTAGTTGTAAGAAATGAACCACAAATATCAGTATGAATTAATTTCAAGACGTTTAAACTCCTATTAGCACCAATTTTCTTGATATTTATTTAGTTTCCCTTGATACATTCTATACAGAGTTTATCATCTAAAAAATCAAAAGAATCAAGAATTCCTTCCGACACAAGTCTTTCAATTCTATATTTAAAAATATGTCCTAAACACTTGTGTCATAACATATATGAATTTTCATTCATTAATTTTCATTTTGTACCAAAATTGCTTGCATGCAAAGTTTCATTAATTTGTGAAGCAAAAATATCTAATTTATATAGATTATCAACCAAAAAACTAGTACCAATAATATTTAAATATTGAAATAGACTAAATTTTTTATTTCCAAATGAACAAG
Source organism: Cymbidium sinense (assembly GCA_021442155.1). Taxonomy (NCBI): domain Eukaryota; kingdom Viridiplantae; phylum Streptophyta; class Magnoliopsida; order Asparagales; family Orchidaceae; genus Cymbidium; species Cymbidium sinense. The sequence continues at coordinate 27,796,245 of CM038231.1, forward strand.
AATAGCCAGATTTATCCAAACAAGAAATAAAAATTAAAAGACGACACATAAAAAGTCTCATGTAAATTCAAAATATAATCAGATTCTAGATATAATCTATATAAACATATTGCTTCAATAAGAACTTTATTGCCATTTTCTAGATAGATGAATCTTTCAACATCAGTTGGCATTCATCTCCTTAGACAACCCTGCATAGTCACACTTATGTGAGTAGTTGCACATGTATCTATTCACTAGGTGTGATTTGGTACTAAGGATAAATTAACTTTAGAACAAACAAAATTGAGAAGTTTATCCTTTTTCACCAACCAATTTGCATACTTGGGACAATCCTTCTTCACATGACCAACCTTCTTGCAAAAGAAACAAATAACAGCATTATCTTATTTCTGTTACACCATGCTGTGAAGTCCATTTTTTTATAACTCCTTTGCCTTTATAAGTCTTTTTTCTTTTAGTAATAATGTCATGAGAGAAAGTAGCTAAGTGAGCACTTTCTATTTTATCATATTTCAATCTCTCTTCCTCTTGCACACATTGAGCAATGAGCTCATTAAAAGTCTATTTTTTCTTTTGAGTATTATAATTTATATTAAAAGGATTAAATTGTGCAGGAAAAGAGATCAAAATAAATTGCACAAGATGTCATCAGACATCTCTAATTTTAGTGCTCCTAGTCTAGTGAGAAAATTAGACATCTCCATAATGCACTCCCTTATATTTCCATTGTATTTATACCGCATTGAAACTAGTTTACTAAGAACAGTGCTCGCTTCGACCTTTTTAGAACTAACAAAATGGTCTGCTATTTGGCTTAGAAACTTTTTAGCACATTCTTCTTCAGACATTGCACCTCTTATGGTTTCTGGAGTGGAATGCTTCATGATAAGACTCTTTGCGGTTAGAATCACACTTTTCAAAATTAGTCTTTGTTCTGCCTACAAGAAGGGCGAGAGGATCGCTCGGATTGCATATAAATAAAATCCATATACCCAAGAACAATGGTGATATGCTCTTTTCCATTTCTTAAAGTTAGTGTGGAATCGAAATGTTATTCAAATTGAGATATAGAAAAATATTAAGCGAAAAGAATAAAAATAATAATTAATAACATTGTTATTTTCATATGCATATATAATGTAAATAAAATATATGCTTGAAATAAAATGTTTAATAAAATAAGCACATATAAGATACTTAACATAACATTGCAATTTAGTCTTTGGACATAAATAATAATTTGTAAATGGTACTCTTAAAATTACAGTCAACAAATATTGATAATAAATTCTGCCAACGATATACTTATCTTTGGATAGACATATTGTATGCATAATTAATATAAATTTATCATATATTTGTTACTATACAAAATCTGACAAAAAAAAAAATCTTCCTTTGGGCTGATTATTTTTCGCATAGATTTAAATATAATCCATATATAATATTCATATATTTCAAAAATAAATAAATTGATATAGTAAAGGTCACTTTGGTGACATAATATTTTAATTTAAATTATTTTGAAATAATAAATATTAATTGTAATATTTCAACAAATATTTCAATTTATATTATCAGAATTCATTTGATATTACAAAACAAATTTTAGCAAACTCAAAACAGCAAATTCATATTTGAATAAAATAATTAATTAAGTTAGATATATAAATTATAATAATAATATGTTTTCACATTAGCATTCCAAAATTATATATATTACCGAATTAGAAATATTTATCGAATGTCAAAAACAATAATTATCCATAAAATTTAAAAGTTGAATATTTATACATAATTGTTTAATATTAAAATTTAAAATAAAATATTTATACATAAATGTTTAATATTAAAAAAAAATTCTGAAATTGAAAACCTTTAGAAATATTAAATAGTAAGTGTAATTATTATATTTATTTAACAAATATTTCATTTAGAATTAATTGCTCAAATTAATTAAATATAAAATATTTCAGATTAACAAAGATGGATTTAAAATCTGAAATGAATATGAAATGTTATAAATAATGTTATAGCAAATAATTTCATATATAAATTATAATATAAAATGTTAAAAATAAATAAATATAGTAAATAAATTGAAAAACAGTAAGGCGAAAATTTTTCATATTCCGCTACATTTAGCTAAATTACATTACAAATATTCCGTTTCATATTCCGCTATATGAAAACTAATTAAATGAAATAATTATAACATTTATATTAACTTATATATATTTATATAAATAACTTATATATATTTATATAAATACCGCAGCAACAGAAAAATATTTCATATATTTTTTTTAAATATGAAATATTGTTTTATATTATAAACGATGAACAGAAAAATATTTCATATTCCTTTTTTATATTAAGATCACAATGATAAGAATAAATATATCCGGCACATAAAAATTAAAATTATGATCAAAATATAAAATAAATTTAGCTATATTATTTTACTCAAAATTAATAATAGAAAAATCATCTAATGGATATCGATATTTCATACAAATGACCAAATTAGTTACTCAAAAAAATTTTGAATCATATACTTTTGATATAAATTTTTCAAATAATCAATACAAAAGATGAAGAGAAAATTTTTTTTTCTCAATGATTCAACATGATAACCGCTCTGATACTACTTGTTGAAAACATATAAAGATAAAAATAAATTTATCTAGCCCGGAACTCATGTTAAATCATCAAGAAGATTTAATAAGAAGCGTACATGAATCCATGGAAAGAGCTAATGCAGGATTTTGGCCTTCCACTTCTAAAGAGGTGTTCTTGAGAAAGAAAGAGACTTATTTTCACTCGAGATGAGATTTGAGTAAAATGAGAACTTCACTCTTTAGAATGGGGACCATAATCCTATTTATACTTGAGTGCATTTCATTTTATTTCGTTCATCATTAAAATAAAATAAAATGTCCCGTCTCTACACATGATAATTCTATACAAAATTAATAGGATGTCTCAAAAGCTTAAAATTAATTAATCTTTATTCAATTACAAAATCAATAGACTTAAAAATAAGATAACGTATAATGTATAATTAAATTTATATGTGAGCCAACATTCAAAAAATTTCAACAACACCTGCTAAAATATGGCAGCTACAAGAGATTTTTTTTTGGCTTTTTAATAATTTTGTTAAAATACTTTTAAATAATAACTTCTAATCGCCTTTATAAAAAAATTATTATTAAGTCTTTACGAATGTGATCCATCAATAATATAAGTCATACGACGCTTCAATCAATATACGTTATTATCGTTATAAAAGTGTAATATATTACTATGTATATAGATGTTGTGTAATATTATGCAATTAATATTACATCAATACACAACAGTTATGTATCAAATGAGCATCACATTATGTTATATTATTAAAATCATGATATATACACATAATAATATCTCTTTATAAAAAGGGGGATTTACATACATAACACTACCAAACTTCTTATTTAAATGTGACCTAAACTTCCTATTATGTATGTAAATCCCCCTTTTTATTTTTCTCGGCCACAAATATTACTCAAAACTCAACAAAACATTTTAAAATATTTGGTAGGCTATCATATGATTATTCAAATAAGCCCAATAAATAATAAAATTCATATTAATTTGTTGATATGTTTTTCTTTACAGATAAATTTATTTATTATTCCCTTATTATATTAAAATTAAATTATCATAGCAGTTATGGGTTAGAGTAATGAAATAATTCTTAATTATATATTTTAACTGTTAGTTGGCAGATCAAATTGTTTGTTTATTAGGCATTTTAATCATTTAGATAGCCCAACTACACCAGCGGCAGACGGAATCTAATAACTGCAACAGCTCTGATTTTTTTTTCAAATCTTGCTTAAGAAAACAGCGACTTTAATATGAATATTAAACTAAAAATCTGCTCCCAAATAACTTTCATTGAGAAATATAAATTATTTAACTGATTAAAAAAAAGAAAAAAAATTGTTCGATGCCAGTGAAAATACTTTTATTTTTTTTATTAAACTAATATAGTACAAGTAAGATTTCAATGTACATAACTATGTCTATATAATCTATATTTTGGAGCTCTATGACAGAAATAATATCATGAAAATAATTTGTCGATAAAGAAAAATTAACATTGCATTAGATAGTCATAAAATTGACGTAAAGAGAAATCACTCAAGTGTGGAGCTCTCTCTCATGGCTTCACCATAGTTCTCATTAATGTCTTCAAAGATCTCCCATTATAACTTGCCCATTCATCCCAATGATGCCTTCTCCGTCGAGCTCCAATAACTATTATTTAACTAGTTCATCGTGTCTTTCTCGCCGCCATCAATGCTTTCTCAAGTCTTGTAGCAACTTCCATTCTTCTCCTATTGATGCGAGTGAACTGCCATTGATGCTTCTTTAGTTGCGACTTTCATGCATCTACCATCGATGTCAACTCTAGTGGGCTCTCTAACCCTTGATGCTAGCATGCTCCCGTCATGAGGGGTAAGAGATTTTAGGGATCTTGAGCTCACAGGTTGAGCTTGAGCCAGCGGTCTTCCACATTTGAGCTCAATATTTGAGCTCAACATATCATTTTACTTGTAATTAAGGAAAAAGCACATTAACATTGATATGATACTTAAAATACTACTAGGCGAAGCATGAATCTTGATGCTAAAAGCAAACTGATCCGAAGTTGAAACTGGTCGAGATTGAGCACTTAAAATATTATTGGAAACTTTGGGATATCGTTAAATCCTAAAAGCTCTTAAAACATGGAGTGTTTATAGTCAATCGGCGTCTCGAGGATCTAACAAGCCCAAGATCTCAAAATTCAATTCATTTGAGCATTCAAATATTTAAATGCATCAAATGATCAAAGAGATCATTGTGAGCCGTCCGATGAAGTGAATGTATTTTGACGCCATTCCTCCGATTTATAAATAGCCTCATTCCTCATAGAGGGGAACTTAAGGTGAGAGAGGAGAGAGCCCTAAAGCTTGAAAATCCTCCAAGATCAATCGTCCACCACTGACGGGTCCAACCGCCGATCCATCGCCGACTCCCGATCTCGCCGTCAACCTCTGCCGGTTCCATCATGACGACCTTCATTGTCGCCGTTTCGTTGTTCATCATTATCTGCTACCACTAGCAATTGTTATCACCAACGCATTACATAGTTGTTCCTTTCTCATATACAATTGTAATCGTTATCGGGAAGATTTTGTACTTTGAAACATATACATAGTGAAAGCTTTTCTTGCTGGTTTTTTTTCCTCTTTTCGAGATTTTCTACGTAAAATTTGAGTTTTCTTATTCACTTTTAAATACATGTGTTGATTTGGATTTTAACAAAGAAGTAAGAACTTTTATTCTACCGTAACTGATTTTCTAGCATGCAACAAACATTAATAGAAGTGGAAAGAGCTTTTTCTTCCTCCTAATTTCCCTTTTATATATCATTTCTATTGTATATGTCACATATTACAAGATAATGTCTATGATAAGAGAAATTATAATATATAAAGTTCTAATGTATCTTGTATTTTTTGACTTCAATAGCATAGTATTATGTGGTGCTTATCAATACAAAATTGTTATGTAATGTTATAAATATTATGTATTATTTTTTATTGATAGGTATATAAATATAGTTAATATTACAATAATATATAATAATATATAATAATTCATATCAATATAAAGTACATTTGTATTGAATGAATGTCATGCTATTAGAGTTCAAATATAGAGCTACTTTCAGACACTTCATGTAATAATTTATCTTGTGAGAAAAATAGTCTATGATCTGGTCAATCATTTTTTTTTTAAATATCAATAAATTCACATTTAAATTGAATTAAGATAACTATTTAAATTATCAATTAGTTAAATATCAAGTCATCTTAACATAAATATAATTTTTAAAAATATATTTTCAATTAAAATATATCGTGTCAAAATTTCTCCAACGTTTTATTAATTGTCTCCCTGTTTGAGATTATTCCTCAAATAAAAAATAAAATAATGAAAAGAACTATTAATGAGATGATTCATGGCCTTGGCTCTGACCGCAGAGACGTGTTGAAAAACCTTAATATTCTCTCTCTCTCTCTCTCTCTCTCTCTCTCTCTCTCTCTCTAATCTTTCACATTTACTTTTAAATAAAGTTGTACCTTTCTCGGTAGTAGATGGCAAGATTCAACAAAAACTCAAAAGAAGAAGACAAAAACTGATTTTTTTTAAAGATAAACTCATAGGTTCGTTTAATACAGCATGCATATGTGATATTAAATATTAAAATTGCTGTACCCATCTCTTCTCAATCAGCTGGTAATTGCTTCTTTGAGAGTCGTCAAAATTATTTTTAAGTTAAATGAAAGCATATAAAAATAGTAATTATAATAGGCCAAAAAAAAAAAAAAAAAGGACTGATGCTACGTGTTTATCAGGAGTAGCTTGAGGTGGATTCAAATGTTTCACATAGATTAAAAAGAAAAAGGAAAAAAAAAAAGAATAGTTAATTTGAATGCTTATTCATTTTCTCCTACAACAACAACATAATAACAACGAGCCTTTATTTCATAATAGATCTATCCTTCTAATTGAGTCTTCGGATGGCTGATATTTTATGTAACCAAGTCATTTAAATTGACTCTCTCTAATCTTATCTGCCATTGGAGTTACTCCAACCTTTTCATGAATATATTCATTTTACATTTTATCTCTAAGGTGTCATTCATCCACTTGAGAATCCTCATCTCTGCAACACTTAATTTTATACTTCTCTTTTAATGGACAACATTCTATGTCATTAATCATTACATATCTTGGCACCATTTTATAAAAATTTCTCTCTAAGTCTAATCAATATTAAAAAAAAAAGTTTTCTCAAAATTTCAGCAATCCTTAAAATTAAACTTGTTGCATGCACGAAGATTCGGGAAGATAGAGTAGGAGAATTTGATTTCTTAGCGTTGTAGAAAAATTTTGCACACACAATAAAAGAGTTTGATAGATCTCAAGATTTTTACATGGAAAATCCAAGAAGGGAAAAATCACGGGGCTTAGCCTACTTAGAATTAATTTCACTATATCAACTTTTGTTACAATATCATCATTTCTTCAAAATTGGAGAAGGATAACTTACAAGAGTAAGTTTTGTGACAAGCTTCACTGGATTAGCGACGAAGACCTTACTGATGATGATCCAACCATTACAACGATCGGTGTCCTGGTTTTAGTGGCGATGGTGAACAACTGACCAACGCGTGGTGATCTTAATCGGCCGGCGTGAACTGGCGGTGCGGACAATAAGTGGTAATATGACCGAGATTGATCGCATGGATCCGTGATCGTCCGGGCAGTGATCGGCCGAATGGCGAAGGACCAACCGTCGCGGATCGCGATCCAAGTGGTCAAGAAGGACCGGCAACGATGAGCGGCGATGAGCGGTGGTGGTGGCCAATGATGGCGGCCAGCGGTGGTTAAGTGATGACCGCCGTTGGTGGTACACAAGAACCGGCGGTCAGCGATGATCCGGCGATGGTGGCGATGGCGGTGGTTGACGCAGCGCCGGCGGCGATGACACGGCGGGTAGCGGCGGCGGCGGCTAGTGGTTGTCAGCGATGATCCGACGATGGTCGGCCAGTGGCCCGATTATGCTTTGAGTTCGTTGAGTCTCAAGGCTCTCTCTTTTCTTGAGCTTGGCCTCCCTTATGTGAAGAATGAGGGGCTATTTAAAGATTATGGGAGTCACATTTTTATAAATACTGGCAAAATTCAAACACTCCATCAGACGACACAAAATGATTTCTTTGATCATCTGATGTATTTTAAGTATTTGAATGCTCAAATGAAGTCAGAATTGAGAGATCTTAGGCTTATTAGAACTGGCTTGTCAAGACGCTTGATTTGATTATAAACACTCCATATTTAGGAGCTATTTAGAGATCCAGTTGATATCCCAAATTTTTTAATTATATTTTAAGTGCTTGATATAGGCTAGTCTCGACTCAAAATCAGATTGCTTTCGATATTAAGATTGCTTACTGTAGAGTTTTAGTGACATATCGTTCTTATTTTGGATGATATCATCTCTATCATCCAAAAATATATGCCAAAAATTGGAAATAACAACTTCTTTAATGTTACTGAAATTTGTGGGTTCATTAACTTTTGCGTCAGATATAATTTGAGAGAATAGATCTTCATGAGCGCACAAGACTATGATCCAGTGCATGAGACCACCGAATCGTGGGTAGAAGCGGTGGGCCTGAGTCTAAATGCTGTGCAGTGTGCACACTGATATAGTGATGTTGGCGCGTGTGGCCGTGAGTGCACATAGTGGTGGGCAAGCCGTCGAGGGGAGTGACGCGAGCCCAGGATCTTGCGTGGCTTTGGCCAGGGGCAGTGATGCAGCTCCATCTTGATGTGCAATATGAGGCAGCCACCGTGCGTATCACACCAACTCGCTCGTGTGCGCAAATGCGCACTAGTGAGCCCAAATAATAGAAATTTTAGATTTTTTTTGATATTTTCTCCATTTTTTTCTTTTTTTCACTTTTATAAAAGGAAGAATATATTTAAGTGCAGAAATTTTAAAATCTATTTAAATATTTCTATATTTCTTCCCAAAATTTATTCTATTTTTGCCCCTATTATGAATTTATAAATCCCCCCTTGGGGTCAAGTAAGGAGACATAATTTTCTCTCATATGCTCTAATGCTCTCCTTTGTTAGATGAGAAATTTTCCAGCAGAAGTTCAGGGGATAAGGGTAATAAATTTTTTTTTCTTTTGTCAGCAAGGCTCTGACTTTCTTCTGAAAAGAAAATTATTTGCTTTATTGATTAGGACCCTGATGGTTGAAAAATTTCTATTAGAGGAGCCGCTTTTCAAATCTGTGGTGAGAAAAGAAAGAGGAGATCTATAGAAATTCATCTTTTTAGGATCCCATGCAGATCCACAGATATACTTATTCAGGTGATCAAGTACGTCATCAAAGAAATAATATACTATTTCGAAAGACAGAAGTCACTACCCTTTAATGGACCTAATCATCTCAATAAGGACTCCTAAGGATGATGGGTTTGTATATGTACCAGAGATTCTTCCCCCTACTTTACATAGAAAAGTACAGTAGGGTTTATTTTAAACTAGGTTTGTTAAGTTGCTTACAGGGGCAAGCCCCCATAGTTAATTACATCCTAAGGAATGAAGATTCCTTAAGAAAACTCTCGATTAAGGTAAATGATCGTTGTTTCTGAAGATTTTAATAGGAAGGACTATCAATTGATTGGTTTATTTTTGAAGATCAAATGTGATTTATTATTGAAGCCAAATAAGAATAAGTAGGAGATGCTCATGATGCCAGGAAACCTAGTGAGCATTTCAAACTATCCTATGATTGTGCTTTACATTTTAGAAATTGATTTAGTTTGTTTGAGTTGCATTTTTCATTAGAAATTTAGGACTTATGATTCTTTAGCATAAGATTAAAGAAATGCCTAAGAGGTGAGGAATTATGCTTATGACCTACAAAGGGGAGAAGCAATCTCAGAACCTAAATCTAGGGAGCTTAGGCGAGGGCCAAAAGCACAACCTAAACCTAAGGCAAAAAATGGGTAATTGGTTTGCCTCCACAAGAGAGGATAAATCACACGATAGCTTGGACTTACAACTGCCTGGGGGTGGCCGCCAACTAACTCTTCCTATGATTTTAAATACATGTAGGAAAGTTTTTATGCTTATACAAGATAGCTGGGCTGTTTAAAAAAGAGATTAAGTCCTTAAACTCACTCCCTAAAGAGACTAGATCATGTAAATGTATGCTTCAAATTACCTAAATCTAATGCAATTCAAATTTCATTTTTATTTTCATTTTGGACAATCATTTTTTACTCAGGCTAATAAGATTTTTATGTCTAATGCTTGAGAAATAAAGATTAAAAGCCAAAATCAGCGAGAAGGGAGGAGGTGAGTTTCCAGCACGGCTCTCAAAGGTCAAGCCGTGTTCTCTGACATAGGTGGAAGCCCTCCAATCAAGAGTGAAATAAGATGTTGTTGTGCATGATATTACAAAAAGAAATGCTCATCCAGCTAAGGGGTTGCTAATTCTTTTATCTTGATTTAAAACCTAAGCTTTAGATGAGGTTATGAGTTGTTTGATTTTAATTTGAATTATTAAGTTGGGTAAAAGATTTATTTTTCCCTAAAAAGCCTAATCCTCATCCAGGACATACATAAAGCAAGAAAAAAACTAAAAAAAGCATGCCACTTAATGCACAAGCTAAACAAATCATCAATCACTTTATAAAGCTAAGCGAAAAAAAGGCCGTTGTGGTCAGGCACTACCGCACAAACCCGAAAAATATCACATTAGGTAGTCGAGCTCTGCCCTTATACGACTCGGATTACAAATGAATTAAATTACAACTAAGCAAAGGAATTCATTGTTATGGGGGTCTTCAAGCTTTCTTTCTTCTTTCTTCTTTTCTTCTTTTGTTCCTCCTTTTGTATGGTTGGAAGGTGGATGCTCCAAGGCTTCATATGGTGCATAAGATAGGATCTTATGACCAATGTTCATCCTAATCCCCATAATAATCATTCCAAAATTCTAAATATACAAATTTTTACATGAAAAGAAAAAGTGGAAATCTAACTAACACCTGTAAAATAAAGGTTAGTTAAAACAAACCACATAAATTTTCAAGCATGTATATTGGACTTATCACCTCACACATGAGTGACTAAGTCCACCTGACCTATGGATTATGCTTAGGAGTATAATGCACCTACAAGCAAAAGCATTTATATTTTTATTTATGATAGCGCCCCTTAAGCATAATCGCGTGCAGAAAAGAATAGTTAGACTAAGAACGTCATATCATTTATTCTACGAGAATACACCCTAACATTCAGTCTAAAATATACATCACCAAACAAAACAAACATCAAACCATGCACCGACCTAACCTAAGGCTAGAAGTGGTGACTTAGGCTAATGTGTGTGCTTTGAAGGCTTGTGTGGTATGCTTAGCTAGGGCTTTAGGTTCTAATGTAAGAAGTATGAAAGCATGTTCAACTTAGAGGGAGGTTTCACTTAAGTTATTTAGAAGTTTTGGATTGATTTTCTTTCATGTTTTGATTTGATTTAAGTAGATCCTATAGTTAATTACTAAGTTATGAAGAGAGAGAAAAAGAAGAGAACTTCTCTTTCCTTCCCTAACCTAAGTAACTTCTAAAGTAGGTTCATATTTTAGTTTCATTTAGATAAATGTTTTGATTAAATCTTTTAATTAATCATAAGTTTAGATAAACTCTAAACAAACCTATTCAAAAAGAAAGGCATTTTAAGATTAAATAAAATGAATTAAAATTCACATATGATCCGAGTCATCGTCATGATCATCATCATAAAGCTTAAATCCATGATTGGGCCTTTTGTTATAATTTAAGTTATGTATTATTGGGCTTTTATATTTTGTATGTCTTGAGATTATATGTATTGGGCTATTCTTATGTCATGGCCCATGAGTCATTGTAGTAGGTATGACACTTTGGGTAGGTATGGAATGAGTGGTAGGTTTGATAATGGTGGTAGGTTTGGTAGTAGGTGGTGGTAGGTGTAGTTATGATGGTGTTAGATTTGAGTTTGGAGTTAGGTTTGAGTATTCTTAACTCTCTCTTTCAATCCTATAAATAGGGAGACTTTTGTAATGCTTGGTACTTGAATTTGGAATAAAAGATACCCTCTTAAATTTATTTTACTATTTTGTGCATTTTTCTCTTGAGTGTGGCTTGAGTGTGTGAGCTCACAACCCTTAGAGAAGGACTTCTAAGGAAGGAACGTGATCTCCACAATGACGGACTGCTTGTAGAGTTCGACTTCAACTTTTCCTACTTCGTTGCTGGTTATTTTAAATCACATTACGGGTTAGATCGTTCATAACTTTTCGATTATTTCTTTCACTTATAAGATTCAGATCTCTAGTGTGGTTAACATAACTTTAATCAAAATCTTTTCAACTTCACTAAATTTATAATATTGTGAATGTGCTCAATAGTAGTGTGCATTTATCATTACTCTTTCGTGAGGATTTAAGAATTATCGATGTAATAAACAACATATCATAAAAAACACCCGTGTCCTACATCATATTTGGTATCAGAGCAAGTATGTTTCTTTAGGAACATCTTGTTTAGTATTGAGTTTTATTTTTGCATTAGAGTAATCTTGCAATTCATTGTTAAAAAAATCATACAAAATTTTTATCTAATTAGAGCATTTACTTACTTTTAATCGTGTCTTTGATTTCATTACATTGCATTTTTTTAAAAAAAATTAATTAAGTATTTGCTTATATTAATATTTTTAAAAGAATATCATCATGTCAACTCATAGTGGTCTTAGATATCAAGATCAATCCTTAGATGAAAAACATGATTCCTATGAATTTTTACTAGAAAAAATAGAAAAACATATGTATTAGATTAATCCTTAGATGAAAAACCTTTAATGAATTCCAAAAAAGATTTGAAGCCTTAGAACAAAAAGTTGGTAGGCTTACAACACATTCACCAGAAACTAACCCAATCCTAGAACACCAACTTGAAGAGAGAGAAAGTCATCATGTTGATCCCGTTCCTCTTCCTCTCCCACCTCATCCACACTCTCCTATTAGACCCCTCTAGGAACAACTTTAATGAATATCCTGAGTTTGATGAGGTACTTCCTCACCCACCTCATTGAATAGGAAGAAAATTAAGACGAGATGAAGGTTATGCTCATCGAACTCCTTATGAGCATTATCCTCAACATTACGAAGAGCCATCATCTAATTTTATTGCCCCGCGACATACACTTAGAGATCCTGATGATGATGTTATTCGTAGGGTTAAAATTGATCCACCTACTTTTGATGGTCGACTTGATCCTAAAATTTTCTTAGATTGGTTAGTAGACATGGACCAATATTTTGATTGGATGCCCATGTCAGAAGAAAGACAAGTTTATTTTGCCTGCATGAAACTAACTAGTCATGCTAAGACTTATTGGGTTAATCTCACACGAAAATATCAATGATTAGGACAACCACTTATTGCTTCTTGGGATGAGATGAAAGAAATTTTAAAGCAAAAATATGTACCATTAAATTTTTATGATCAACTTATGGATGAAATGACAACGCTTAAACAAGGATCTTTAACTGTTGTTGAGTATATGACACGGTTAGATGAATTAAGATGTTAGAGAGGATCACACAATCTCTAGATTTAGATCCAGGTTACTGGATATTCGTAATGAAATGATAACTCGAGAAATTTATTCTCTTGAGGATGCATTTCGAGTGGCGACTCAAATTGAATAATATCTTAGATCACAACCTTATGAACTATTCACAACATCATCTACAAACAACTCTCAATCGCGTGTTATCCATCCTACTTTAGTAGTTCCTAAAGGACCTAGTGAAACAAAAGGAAAAGCTTTAGTGGGAACATCTAGCTCTAAGACTTCTAGCATTACTTGTTTTACATGTGATAAAATTGGTCACTATGCAAGTACTTGTCCTCGTCGAAACTTACACTTAGATTATGAAAATGAGGATCAAAAATAAAAATAATGATAATCAAATTGCAGTTGACCCTTGTGAATAAGCTAGTGATGCAGAAGAAGCATTAGATGAGTCTCATATAGCTGTTATGCATTGTGTGTTAGCAACCCCATGAGTTAATATTGATTGGAGCGCATCAATTTTCCACACTTATTTTAAGAGTGGTGAAAAAAGGCGTGTAAGTTAATCATTGATAGTGGCGTTGCATGAATGTTATTGCTACCTTGCTTTAGGATGAAGATCACCCAGACCCACCCACAGCCTTATAAGGTTACTTGGGTAGATAAGACCTCTATCTCTATATCTCAATGTTGTCTTGTACCCATTCAATTAGGAGAATATAGTGATAAAATTTGGTGTGATGTTCTTCCAATGGATGTTGCTCATATACTTTTAGGTAGATCTTGGCTTTTTTGATATGGATGTCACAAATTATGGGCGTCTAATACATGCTTTTAATTTTCAAGGTAAGAGAATTGTCTTAAACCCTAAGCCTAAAGAGGTCACTCCACTTCAACCCCAAAATTCTTCTCCACCCATAGAAAAGAAATCCCTACATATTATTAATAAATGTCAATTTCAACAAGAGATTAATGGGAATATCATTTTTGCATTAGTTGTCCTAACCTTTGAAAATCAACCTTGTGTTAAATCATTCTCATCTAAAGTACGTGAACTTTTATTGGAATATCAAGATATTTGTCCTGAAGAACTTCCTAGTGAGCTTCCCCATTAAGAAGTATCCAACATGCCATAGAGCTAATTCACGGATCATCACTCCCAAATTTGTCACATTATCGTATGAACCCAAATGAACATGCTAAAACAATAAGTTGATGATTTATTATCAAAAGGGTTTATCGGGGAAAGTTTATCTCCATGTGCGTGCTCTTCTTAAAGAAAGATGGTAGTTGGGGTATGTGTAGATAGTCGCTATAAATAAAATCAGTATAGGTTTCCCATACCTAGACTTGATGACATGTTAGATATGATGGATGGATCCATAGTTTTCTCTAAAATTGATCTTAGAAGTGGATATCATCAAATTCTTATGAGAGAAGGTGATGAATGGAAAACTGCTTTCAAGACAAAAGATGATTTGTATGAATGGCTAGTAATGCCTTTTGGATTGACTAATGCTCTAAGTACATTTTTGCGAGTGATGACTCATATCTCTGACCATTCATTGGAAAATTTTTAGTTGTGTACTTTGATGTTAATTTTAGTCAAACTAAGAGCGATCATGAGAAACATTTACGACAAGTCTTTGAAGTGCTTTGAAGAAAGACTATATGTTCACTTAAAAAATGCTCATTTATGACATCTTCGAATCTTCTTAGGATTCATTGTTTCTTGTGACATCTCGATCCCAAAAAATTAGGGCTATTCAAGAGTGGCTACTACCACAATTCATGATGTATGTAGTTTTCATGGGTTAGCCACATTTTATCGAAGGTTTATTTGGATTTAGCACTATTATGGATAACTCAATGTCTTAAAAAAGAAGACTTTGTTTGGACAAAGGCAGCTGCTGATGCATTCTCTAAAATTAAAGAACTTTTAACAAGTCCACCGATATTACAATTGCTAAATTTTGACAAAGTATTTGAGGTATCATGTGATGCTTCTGAAGTTGGTATTGGAGGTGTTCTTAAACAAGAATGTCATCCTATTACTTTCTTTAGTGAAAAATTAAATGAAGCGCGTCAACGATATTCCACATATGACCGTGAGCTGTATGCTGTCATCCAAACTTTATGTTATTGATGACATTATCTTCTTTCACGAGAATTTATACTTTATTCTAACCATGAAGCGCTTAAATATCTAAACACTCAAAAGAAACTTAGTTCTCGTCATGCGAAATGGGTTCAATTTCTTCAAGAATATACGTTTGTTCTTAAACATAAATCTAGTGTCGAGAACAAAGTTGCGGATACCTTAAGTAGAATATGTACATTATTAAATACCATGAGTGTGAAGGTTCTTGGATTGAAAAGGTTAAAGATGATTATCCTAATTGTAAAGATTTTCAACAAATTTTTGAATCTTTGAAATTTGATGTTTCAATTAATAGTCCAGATTATCAAATACGAGATGACTATCTCTTTCGTGGCACACAACTATGTATCCCCGATTCATCACTTCAAAATTTTCTTGTTGAGGAAATTCATTCAGGAGGTGTATCTGGTCATTTTGGTCGTGGTAAGATAATAGCTATGATGGAGGATAGGTTCTTTTGGCCTAGTCTTAAGAAAGATGTTGCTCGTATCATTGCCCAATGTTGTACTTGCCAAGTAGCAAAAAGTGGAAAACAAAATTATGGTCTATACACACCACTCCCAATCCCCCATAAACCTTGGGAAGATCTTAGTATGAACTTCATCTTTGGATTACCTCGTACTGTATAATGTTTTGACTCTATCCTAGTAGTTGTTGACCGATTCTCTAAAATGACACACTTCATTCCATGTTATAAGACATCAGATGCCTCACATATAACGACAATTTTTTTTCGTGAGATAGTTCTCTTACATGGACTACCTAAGACAATTGTGTCTGATCGTGATGTAAGATTTATGGGCTATTTTTGGAAAATTTTATGGAAAAAGCTTGGCACAAAACTCTTATTTTTTACAGCTTACCACCCTTAAATAGATGGACAAACTGAAGTTGTTAATAGAAGCTTAAGAAATTTACTTAGGTGTCTAGTGATCGATCATACTACTAGTTGGGACTTAGTTCTTCCTACTATAGAGTTTGCTTATAACAGTTCAATTAATAGGTCAATCGGTATGAGTCCTTTTCATATTGTAACTGGTTATGATCCAAGAAAATCAATTGATCTTGTTGAATTGCCTGTAACATATAGGTCTTGTGCATTTGCATCTTCATTTGCACAAAACATGCATGATTTACATCATGAAATTCAACAAAAATTTACTCTGAGTTATGATAAATATAAAGCTAATGTTGATGCACATAAACGATGTGTAAAATTTAATGAGGGAGATTTGGTTCTTGTTAAAGTTGGGAGATATTTCGAACTCTTAAAAAATTAACTCTCAAGATCAGTCCTTATAAAGTTGTAAGGAAGATAAATGATAATGCTTATGAAATAGATCTTCCAATGAATGCTAGAATTTCTCCAATATTTAATGTATAATGTTGTACCATGGGCAAGCCACGGATGACACTATTCCCTCTGCAAATAGTACTGACATGCAGGTTCATACTTCATCACCGACTCCTATACCATCTGCTTAAGATCACATCATCGGATCAAATTTTAGAAGACATTATCATCACATCGATGGCACTCAAAGGTTTCTCGTTCATTGGAAAGGTATTTCTCCACTTGAAGATTCATGGCTTACATTTGATGAGTTACATCAACTAGACTCATAATTATTACAAGAGTACTTAGATTTTCATTCTCCAGAGGAGAATCCTTTAAAAGTGAGTGCGTGTAGGGCATCATCGTCCATCATCGGCGTCATCATCATAAAGCTTAAATCCATGATTGGGCCTTTTGTTATAATTTAAGTTATGTATC